>JAFEMH010002174.1:0-369490 GCA_022495995.1 Adenophora triphylla var. japonica | reverse complement strand
TGCAACCCCTTGCTTTTTACTCTAGGCCGCCCTTCGGGTTTCTAACCTAGTTGGGTATTACTCTTTTAGCACTCTTTTTGTTTTTTTTTTTTTGTTTTTTTGGTGCAACCCCGTTTTTTACCTAGGCCGCCCTTTTCGGGTTTCTAACCTAGTTTATTACTCTTTTAGCACTCTTTTTTTTGTTTTTTTGTTTTTTTTTTTTTTGGTGCAACCTCGTTTTTTACCTAGGCCGCCCTTTCGGGTTTCTAACCTAGTTGGGTATTACTTTTAGCACTCTTTTTTTTTTTTTTTTTTTTGTTTTACGCGTAGTATCTCGCAGCCTTGTCACCATTCACCGGGTGTACAAAGGGATTCCCGTCGAGGTCCGCAAGTTGCATGCTCCTCCGGAGAAGATCTTCCGGACGACATATGGCCCGACCCATACAGCTCCCATTTGCCGAGGGGTTGATACGGACCGGGGCTTTTCTTTAGAACGAGATCACCTTCTCGGATCTCCCGATGCTTTACTTTCTTGTCGAAGGCTCTAGCCATTCTTCCTTGGTAGGCCCGGATGTGTTCCATGGCCTTCAATCGGCGTTCGTCTAGTAGGGCCAATTCATCATGGCGACTGGGAGCCATTCGACCTCGTTGATCCGGCTTTCCAGCAAGATACCTGAGCGAGGGATTTCCAGCTCGATTGGGAGTACGGCTTCCATTCCGTATGTGAGGGCAAAAGGTGTTTCCCGCTTGCCGTTCGACCGATGTTCAGTAGCCCCAGAGTGCCAGTGTAACTTCGGGCCAATCTCTCGCCTTGGACACCATTTTCCTGATGATATTTTCCAGAGTCTTGTTTGCCGCCTCGACGGCTCCGTTGGTTTGGGGCCCGTAGGGAGATGACTTGTGACGGGTTATTCGGAATTCCGCCAGCTTTTTCACATTCCCTTCGAAGTGGGATCCATTATCTCGAGATGATTTCGGCCGGCAACCCGTATCTCGCACATGATGTTTTCTTTGATGAAGAGGGCAACTTTCTTTGAATTGAGGATTTTGTAGGACTTTGCAGCATCCTTTCCGATTCCTTCGAAGAAATCACCAATCTGCGTCTCTTTAGGCTCTTCCGCAGCTCCCAAATTCACACTCGTCAAAATCTCTTCGGCAGCTTGGGCTCGATTTTCCTCTTCCTGACAACCCGCTTAAAGATTTTTTTTTGTTGTTTGATTTTTTTTTGTTTAATGTGTCTGCTTTCTTTATCTAATGAATTATTATTAATTTTTTATTAATTAATTCATCATTAGTTAAAGTGGCAATCAAGGGATACTCGAAAGGTTCGTCATTTCATTGAAAACGAAAGGGAATACTACGCTTGCTGCACTCGTAGTCTTCAGCGTAAGGCCATCTGACGACCCTAGAGACTCGATCTTAACAAAGAGAGACTCGGGAGGACTTGTCCTAGATTGACACAAAGGGACGGGGACCAATCCAAGCTTGGTGATCATTTCCTCCTTGGTCGCGGACGGCCCGAGAGAGTTTCCCAATTCTTTAGCGGCATCGTTGGTGGCCTCATGACTCGAACCGTGGCCGTTTTTGTTTTCCTTTCTCAATTGCCGCTATCATCTGGACCGAGCCGAGATCAATCGTGTCCGGCACTGACTTCTTCTTCGAACAATTGCCGCATAACTGCACCATCCCAATCATCCGAGGGAAATTCCGTGGCCTTAGCTTTTGGCACCGCGCTCGAATTCGTGTTCTGATCTTCCCGGCGTAGGGAATAGTGGTTGTGAGCTTCTCGAACTGCTCCACTGTGTCGCACGCCCGAAGGTATACTCACTCAGCGGGCAGCCAGCCTGTGTAACTTGGGTAGGTCTCAGAACATTCTACGAACCGGGTTCCACAGCCTTGGCTCCTTCCGAACTTGCTGAGGCTATCTCGTAGGCTTTTTAGCCATCTCGCCGTAGAGCGGGCTCGCGATGTTTCCCGGTTGTCAAGCTGGACCTCTTTACAAAGGGCAGTCACTCAAATTAGGACCTAAGGGGAGAGATTTAGGATTGTCTGGCCGGACCTTTCCCGTGGTGCAGCTCTTTTTTTTTTAAATCTTTTTCCCTTTCAGTGTCCACTGGGAGGCCTTCATATCCTGTGCCACGGCGAGTATTCTCGTCCTTTCACTTCGATGAGTTTCGTGGAGTTCCTTTGCTGGTGCTTCCCTGCATCGAGGCTGTGTAGATAGCTCATTTTTCTCATCATTTTCAAAACCTGTGGGATTTTATCCCGAGTGACCGCTTGCCGATCTATGTTGCACACTTGGGCCTCGGGAGGCTCGTACCGTGAAGCCCGTTAGCATGTGACCTTTCCTCGTCATGTTTGATTTAATGCACAGGTATTCCGCCCGTATCCGTGCCCTCTAAAGTGACTAAATTTCCGTAAATGGTCAGTCAGATCCCCATTCGAGACGAATTTCACACACTGGGTGGGAGGCTTGAGGCGACCCCTTTGACTTGATGTAGCCAAGGTCTTCCCAGCAAGGCATTGAAAGTAATAGGGATGTCAATAACCTGGAATTCCACAGGTATCAATTTCTGTCCGAACCAGAGGTCTAAAGTAGCAACTCCGAGGACTGCTCGGGATGTTGAGTCGTAAGCTTTGACTGTGAGGGAGGAAGGCTTCAAGTCTGAAGTCTTGATATCAAGCAGGCTCATGATCTTTGCCGGAAGAATGTTCATTCCGACCCATTATCAACCAGACCCGAGGGAGGCGTCGTTCATCCACGGATCGTGATGAAGAGAGGCTCATTATGATCGCCCCAAATTGAGGGAGGTCGAGATCCGTGAAAGTGATTATGTTCCCGTAGTGGATGTTTCCAATCCCCGTACTCACATCATCGGGAGTAGCATCAATAGGCACGAGAGTGCGAGCTGGCTTTCTTCCACCTTTCCAGCTTATGGGATAGGACGAGGTGAGCAGAGACCAGAGGGAAATGTTGGCCTCGTTGCTTCAACCGGGTGAGCACGGGATCCTCTTTTTCGGGATCCGGAGTTTCACTGTCTTAGCATAGGGGCGGCGATCTTCTTTCGTGCTTGATCTCGTGGCCTTCTTATCTCGCCTTGGGATTTCCTTGGAAGATCTCGCCGCATCGGGTCAACAGCATTAACTTCCTCATCGCCGTCTCTTGACCGGATTTCTTCAATGCCGCTAAGGTCAACGGAGCCCTTTTCGCTATTGGCCACCGGTTCCTGACGGAGTCTAGTGACAGCGAGGGGCCGGGCTGCACCGGCTCCTTCCGGGCGGCCCTTATAACCGCTTTCCCAAGTCACAGCTGGGTTTGTGGGTTGCTGTTGCCCTCGATGGCCCACGAGCTAGGGCGTCCTCCGATTCACTCTCATGGCCGGCCTTGCTCATTGTTATCATGCAACAAGAGTCGCTATTGTCTGACTCGGCGGCTTTTCGATTTCATCCCTGGATGGCCCACGAGCTATGGCTATCGCCTACCATTTCATCGTATATCCTTTTTCTTTCAATCTTGCAAGTAGGGCAGCCACAAGTGAAGGATAGGCAACGTTCCTTCGGAGTTTGAGGTAGCGGCTCGATAGATCTCGTGTCCAAATAAGGAGCACCTGGGTCCATTGTCGGCACCGGAGCAATTAGGAAGGCGTCATGTGGATTCATAGGTATGAAGGCCACCGGGGGAGACGTTCGATCGATAACCCTTTTCGTGATTGGCACTCGTCGCGCCGAGCGGCCCGGCCGTGACCCTTACGGTTGTTATGCCATCCGTTCTGGGAAAGAAGAAAAAGATCCGATAACGTTTACGAATTCTTCATCTTCCGGTGGCCGAAACCCTCCATTCCCGACCGCTTCAATAAACCCTTTCCATTCACCAAATTCAGTTCTTATAAGGAACGTTGTGTTCTAGGATTTCGGATATGTACGGATCTCGGGGCGCGGGCTTTGCTGCCCTCATCCTATGGAGTATCCGGGCATTGGCCACAAATGCATCTTACAAGTGACACCTCGTAGGGTCTGTCTCCATTGGTATCTCGATCCGCATTTCCCGGCGGTCCTTCGTCGTTGCTTGCCGACCACCAACCATTGTGCCTGGCTCCTACGGGCTCATTTCCGCATGATTGTTCCGCATTGCTCCCGGATCCGGGGCCTCGCTGACTCTTCACTCGCCATCATCATCATCATCATCTGCCATCGGAATCTTCTTCCCATACTACCGGGATTTACTGAGAGGGAACGTCGATCAAACCCATTGGGGGAATATGGGTGCGTGCAACCGCAAAAATTGTCATATGTTCCCATTCCCGAAGTGGCAATTGTGACTCGCCTTCTCCTCCCGTAAATTGCGGGGGAAGAGTGAGAGGGGTGGCACGTATTTGACACTGTGTAGGATATAGAAGGAATCCTCCTCTTCCGATTCTTCACTGTTCCTGGATCATATTCGGCTCTCCCAAAGCCACTTTGCAGAAGTGTACTAGCTCCGCATGCTCTTCGGCCTCTTTGCCGATAAGCCCCGCACAGCGCCCGCCGGAAGCTTTCTTGCTCGATTCTTCTCGATTGCTCTAACCATCTTGTGTAAATGGTTCTCTCATGTTCTGAGCGGAACAGCCCCAGTTCTTCGGTATCGGTTTTCCCTTTATCCGAGAAATAGCTGGCCTCGTATTCTTGCAAGGAGTCTCCCGACATGAGACCAAGATGGGTTGATTCGTTCAATATCCTCAAGGCCGAGGGGGAATCCGACTCAGATCCTCGACGAGGTTGGGCCACGGGTATTCGGGGACCTTCATCAAAGCATCTTCATGGTCATGCGAAGATTCTCCGCATTCAATCATATTCACTCGATTATGGTTCCGTGGCGGATTTTTGATCGTGTTAGGCCCTTCGGGGCCTTCCAACTTTCCTTGCTCTATTAGCCCTCGGATTGCCTTTTTCAGAGTAAAGCAAATTGTCGCCGATGTCCGTGAGCTTGATGAAAAGCACAATACTTTGTAGTATCCACGGGAGCATTCGGATTTCGGGTTGGAAATTTTCCAAAGGCCGCAAAGAAGCCTTCTTTCACCCGGCCCCCTAAAGATGTCATTCGTGGGCATTCCAAAGTTTTCGAGATTTATGACCCGCGGTTTGGGGCTCGGGCCGGGTTTCCCGGGAGCAAAAGGAGTCGTGTTATTGCATTCCCGTCCCGCATAGTTAATCATCTCTTTGCCTTTAGCAGAGCAGGGGCGGTGTTTGCAGTGAGGAGCCCGATATCTCGTAGGCAGTGCAAAGAAATGGCTGGGCCGATTGTAGGCCTTTTCAAACTTAGCCGCAGTAGTTAACCATGGCCCGTAAGTCCGAGTATGGGAAGTGATCGAGGGAGGCTCTCGATGTGGTTTCAAGCATGACCGGAAGATGTCCAGCTTGTTCCTCTTCGGAAGGAGGGATGGCCATTTCACCGAAGTTTCAGATTCCACCGCCAGAAGTCCCCAACATTCTCATCAGACGCCGCACCGTTGTTTGTAGGTCAACCCTATTTGTTTCCCATTCCAAGTTGGCCTTATATTTTTCTCGTGAAAAGCATTGGTAATCTCGGTCCCATGTAGCCCCGGCTTCTGTGTTTCAAACGGAAGAAACCACTTTAAGGCACTCGGACTTCAAGGATAGATCGAAATAGTCGCCCAACCGCTGATTGGTACATCCTTCGCTTTCATCGCCAAGGTATACGTGTCCAAATGGGTTTTCGACATGCGGTCCCATCAAAGAGATCCAGATTTGGCATCACGAATTTGTGGGGCGAGGAACAATGGAGTCCGGGTCTCGTAGGCCGGAAGGCGTACTTCGCAGCCTGGGCCGATCCGCGCTTTTCATTTCCTCGTGTTGTTCCATGAACTGTGCCGATGAGGGTCTTGTGGCGGAACCATGGCATTCAAGTTAGCGGCCGAGCTAGAGAGAGGAGCTACCACCGGAGGCAGATCGGTGGGAGGGAATGGCCGATCCGGACGTAGGTGAAAACCCGTCCCGGGCCGAGTTACCCCGGGAGCATGAGTAGGAGCCTCGAGCAAAGGGTAGAACTCGCGGCATTGCCGTTGATTTTCAACCGGCAAAGTAGGTGGGGGCAGCCCCGATGTAGCCGGATAACTTGGATTTCCAGAGTGGGGCCCGTAAGTAGGCTTGAGTGCGGGCCGTCGTCCCTGATTGTTGAATCGCATGGCCGCTGCGTGGTGAAGGTGTGTAACCCGGGGGTACTGCGGTCCCGGTGATTCTGGATGACACCGGGATGGAGGCTTGGTAACCCATAGAAGTCTCGAGTGAGGAATGGATTTGTGTGAGGATGCAAATGAACTAGTACTGTTTCCGGTGAGGCTCTGATCGTGGGCCCGTAACCAAGTTGTGGCGGCATTCCGAACCGTGGCCGTTGCCATGAAGGTCCGGATTGATCGGTTCCGAATCGAGGAGGGATCCCGATTAGCCGTGGCATTCCGAGATAGCCCCAACCATGAGAAGACATTCCGTGACCGATTTTGCCCCCACCGATTTGGCCGCACTGGCCGCATGGATCCTAAGGGTCTCGTGGTCGGGAGCCGGGCCGACCCGAAAATCGAGGAGCACGGGTTCCCGGTAATGGCACCATAGGAGGTGGGTGGCGGTATCCTGGTGTAATCGTGGCGACCGAGAGTGGGGTTGGCATCTCGTCTTCTTCCACGGTGAAGGTGCCATCCGGATTGAGGCCGGCGGCCGCACCGTGACTCTTAATAGCCTCCATAAGGCCGCTTAGCCGTGCTTCCCTGCCGTAACCTCATCTGGCTCGCTAACCGATTCCACCGTTGCTCGTCCGAGGGGTCCCGGGAGGCGGAGTGACGTTATCCCCATCATTACCGGCCGATGCACATTCAAAACCCTTAGTCGGAACAAACGGGCGAAGCCGATGACGCGCACTCTTCCTAACCTGATCAAACGGCGACCCTGTGCGCCCGAAACCAAGCTTCTTAAAGTGAGTCACGGTGGCGGAAAGGACACGAAGGTTCGGGGATGTGAACCGGGGAATGGAAGCGAGGGTGCAGGTGTCTGGGGCTTTTTAGGCCTCATGCAACATGCGCTTATTTGTTCACGTTTACTTAAAACATGTTTTATTAACCTAATCGGTTGGAAAAGATTGCTCTTCTTTTCTCGCAAACTACTTCCGATTCGGGATCCGTGGGCCCCGCTTTCACTACGTTCTAGTAAGCCCCTCGTATTCCACCTCGTATTTCGACCTCCCAGTGGTAGCGGATGCAAACTGGCGAGGGTCCTATAGGGCAAGCGCTGTCCCACCGACCGAAAGAAAAACGATCCTAAAAGTCCGGCGGGTAATCGAGTCTTAACGAGCATTCGATGTAAATTACTGACAAAGCCGACGTCGAAAAGTCAAGATCATATCCGAGGGCTCGACAAAAATTTCGCATGATTCGGGACTGATAAGCGTCCACGAATGATCTTGACTTCGTCGTCGGCTAAGCCGTAATTAGGCATGGAATAGTCATTAATCCTGATGACTCGCTGTCACTGCTCGGGAGCCGTGTATAATTTGTGCCGCCGTGAGCCGAAAGTCAAGGCGCCGGTCAATATCTTGGTCAAAGTCCCGGCGGCGGAAAACCGGCGTAACTTCGACTGATTAGAACCCGAAAGATATTGAGTCGGTATGCCGACAAAGGCTTGAAAGGAAAAAGGTCTATACACGGACAAAGTACGAAGCACAGACCTGGGACTAAAAACCAACCGGGTTCCTCGGACAAAGTGTGTCACGGACAAGTGCCATGGTCGACACACGAGGCTCCATGGGATGTTCGTGGGTAGTCCCGGTGACTCATCCGAGAGGCGTAATAAGACCAAACGGACCGCGACAAGGATTTCCTGGTTAAGGACGTAGCTGTGCAAAGGCAGCGGTACGGTCACGTGCGCGTAGTGTGCAAGCAGGGCTTATATTCTTTTTCTGAGTAAAATATAGATTTTTTTTTTATGTGTCTTAAAAATATGATGCATGATTTTTTTTTAAAAATTTTCTTCTCCTTTTTTTTTTTTGAAAACTTTTTTTTTGATTTTTTTTTTATGAGCAATAAGCAAGCACGTAAGACCACGCACAAAATTTGACGTTTAGGGACATTATTCCGACAAGCCCAAAATTTTGACTTTCTCCGAGAAGTGCCAGCAACACGAACATGAAAACTGTGGGCAAAAATCAACACACACACAAAAGGATTTTCAAAGCCGGGACGTTAAGTCAATTCGACCCTCAAAAGCTTTTTTTTTTTAAAATCTGGTGATACCGGTACGTGGGATTGTTAGACCACAATTTATCCCCGACTCGTGTTAGGAGGCGATAACGGGAAATTTAGTGGTTTCCACCAATATACCAAATACCATTTTTTTTTTTAAAAAGAGCTTAGTCCCCAGCCGGAGTCGCCACCGTGATGACGTGTATCCGAAAAATTTTCCCATTTTGGTGTTTGAAAGAAAAATCAACGAAAATCCTGGAGTCGCCACGCCATTTTAATTACCTTGAAGGGCCAAAACTTTGAAAAAAGCCCGAGATCAGAGATTTAGGTTCTGAGGTCATGTTACGCGTGGGCCGAAGGACGTTAGTGTGCACTTGACGCGCCGTAAAACGAGTCTTCCAAGCTGAAAATCATTCAGGTGTGTGTGTGTGTGTGCTGTGTTGGCACAAAATAAGTTGAAACTCAGAAAAGCAAAAATTGGGATATCTTTTTAAGACTTTAAACCTGATCCCATGATTTTTTGGAAGATTTTTGTGATTGAGATTTGGTACTCAAAAGACCTTTTGAAGTTGAGAGCCATTTCTGCCTTAATGAAAAAGGCAGTGGACCTTGATTTTGAAATGGATTCAAGGGTCTTAAAACTTCACAATCTGGATAAACTCAGAGAATAAAAGCTGTTCTAGACACCTTAAATAAGATTTTGTGCAAAGGAATTTTCCATTTTGGAGAAGATTTGAGGGGTCAAAACCTTCTGGAAACCTCAGATATGAGATCTCGACTCCTAGAAGCCGATGAACTAGCCTCTCTGAAAAGAAAATTTAGCAAGAGGAGCTTCGTTACTCACCCAAAAATAAAGTAAAAATATGTCTGGAAAGCTCTGGATGTTGGCTACAAATGTATTTTGTAGTCAAATACCAAATTCCAAGTTCATCTGTATCCAAAAATTAAGACCATGGATTGAGGTCTGAGAAAATTGCTACTGGACAGCAACTGCTCAAGAAAGAAAATATGATTTTAAGGGGGGTTTTGCATCCATGCTTGTCCCCATTTCCCTAGGTTTTGGTTAGTGATCACTAGACATTTTAGTGGTGAATCAACTATACCAAACCATCCTTGGGGTACATTAGGACTAAGCATTTCATTTGCTTGGGAAGGGGAATTTTATCCTTTGAAATCAAGATTTTATGCTTGAAAATGGTTTTTAGGGTTTTGAAAATGAGTTTTCTTTGCAAGTAAGTAAGAAAACTTGAAAATAATGTTGATCTTTGTAGAAGATCATCCATGGAGATGGTCTTCCATGGTGATCTTCTTAGATCTAGAGCAAGAAGATGAAAGAACTACATTTTGTAGTTTGAAGATGCATGCATGGATGAGATTTAGGATTAGGAAGAGGAGGGTTTACCAATCTTCCTTGTGTTCTTGAGTGTTTGGCTTGAGTGTATGAGTGTTTAGGGCTTTAATATGAGAGTGAGTGGATGAGTATGAGTTGGGAAAGATTGGAGAGAAAAAGGTGACAATTCTTGAAGAATTCTCACTGTTTTCTCTCTATATTTCGCCAGAGGTTCGGTGCAAAATGTGTTTTTTTCTCCTTTTTATTTTTGTGACTGGAGGGCTCAATTTATAGCCCTCTGGAAATTACAAACATGTCCGCGCGGATGGATCCCCTCAGCGTGCACTGTTCATTAAATGCAGCTTCAGCTTTGGACAAGAGGAATAATCTTTTCAAAATTCAAATTGACCGGTTTATGTTTCCGGCCATTTGCTATTTGTGGTTTTATTCCTTTTGTTTTTCTTTTTAAGATTCTTTTTAAGGTTTAACCTTAAATAACAATGCCCATTTTACCCTCACTTTGTTAGGAAAGTTAGGATTGTTAGGAATTGTTAGAAATGTTATAACTTTCGTTAATTTTCTAACGAAAATTCTAACAAGCTCAAATTGGAGCACTTACAACATAAAAAAAATATATGTCTTCCCTCAACTCATCGGGATCGCGGATGGTATTCCCCGAAGCTTCTAAGTGCAGCCTTGACGGATTCCCCGTCCTGTGATACCGAAGCTAGGGGTGCCTCTCGCGGGGAGTGTAGTTTGCCGGATCGCCGTGCCTGCCTCGAACGCTGCGCAACAAAGGGGTTGCTCGAATCGAACTGCGCTGCTTAACCCTCCTGGGAGGCTGGGAGAGTTCCCTCGCCAAGCGTAACGTTTCTCTTGATCTCTTCACGATATATCGCGCTCCTTTCCTTCTTGCCGAGCATACCTGGGCATTCTCCGGAGTCCGGGTCTCGGCGATACTGGGTGATTTGCTAATTTTCCTCCTGGCCTGGGCTCAGGATTAACCTTCTTGCACGGAGCTCGCGTCGAGAGTTAGCGCTCGTTTCTTCCCTACAAAGCAGAATAGCCGTTGCTTCTTGAACCGCGTGCAAGAAACCTAGGTAAACCTCCATCTAGGGGAGAGTTTTTTCTCCGCTCTCGCGATTCCGAGTGGTAGGGTATGTTAGGAAGGCGAGTACACGGCTTCCCCGAACATCTCATTTGCGTACGACTGTTGTCAAGTCCTAAACTTGATCAAGCTTTCGTAAAACGAATGTCGTAGACTATGGAATCTCCTCGAGTAGTTGCTCGAGACGAATTTCCATCTTCCTCTTTGTTTTTAAATAGACCTTCCTCCCCGAGTTGGCCTTTTCACCCGGGAAAGTGCGGAAATGATCCGCTCCCATCCTCCCAGACCCTCGGGAGTCCTAGGCTTTTGAGCCGTGACTTCACGCCCTAGCCTGGGAAGAGAATGGTTTCATCGTCTTCGGCTGCCGCTTTCTACAGTAGAACTTGCTTTCCCCGGGAAGGTAAAGCACCGGGATTCGTTCACGCGGCTGTCGTTCCATCTCCTAGGTCATCGGGATCGCTTGACCACCTCGCTCGGCAGCAGTGGTTTGATGAGAACAGATTTGCAGTCCGGAAGTTGCACGTGAGCAAATCTCGAGGTCGAACCGGGCTCCAGAGTGGCCTCTAGCTTTCCTCGTCTCTAAGCCGCCCGTGACACTTTAAGGGCTCGGTCCCCTGGGCTCTAGCCTTCGAGCTTGGTCTTCATCCCAAAGACGACTCTTCTTGAGCTGGCTAGTTCCACGAGGGCTTTCCTCATGGCAGCTAAGGCGCCCCGTAGGCGCGGCACTCTGGCCCCCGGCTGCGTGTCCGTAACCGTGATTACATTTAAATCATTTAATGGGCGGAAACACTTGGATTACGTTGACAAAGGAAGTCGGATCGGGACATTCCATGCGGCCTTCCTTGGATCTCGATTACCAAGAAATTTGTCCATATCTTCTTGATTGACCCTGACTGGTGGCTCCTATTCCGAAAAAGGGTATTCCAAATACCTCGGCCCTTGCTAATATTAATTAGAAAACCCTAAAGCAACCTCTAACCCTAACTCATATTTACCCGTCCGCACTGCCGCCATCACGGTCACTCGGGAAAGTACGCGCTATTGAAGAGCCGATCGGCCCTTGCCCGCGGTAGAGCCGATCGAATTTTTTATTTGTGAGCCGATCGACCCTTCAAATTTCTAGCGCGATCGACCCTTTAGAAGCCCAGCCCAGGTACCGAGGTATTATAAATAGGGTGCCCGGCTCCCCATATTCACACAATTTCACACGGGAGAAGCGAGACTACACTTGCTTTTACCCTCGCTCTTCTTTTCCTCTCGAATCGCCAAGATCTCGACCCCCAAAGTCTTGCTACAATCGTAAGATTCTCTTTTTTAATATTCTCGTTCTTTTATTATTGTCTTTATTATTATTGTTTGCATGCTTAGTATATTTTAATTGCTTTATTTCTTGCTTATGCCATATATGCTAGATTTAGGTTGTTTTAATATATTTAAATATGCACAGCCGAGGATGATCTAAATACTACCAAGAAACCCAATGGATTCTAGGAACTATTTCTTACCTTCCACCTTAGTTATAATCGTCCCATGATCAACAACAATTCTCCTAAGGATGAACGTGCTGATTAGTGCACCTTTCCCAGGCCTAACTCAAAGGTTCTATGGGTGTGATCATAAATAAATTCTTTCTCTCCCCTCCTCCTATGGCGCATGATCCCGTTTCTTCTATCTATTCCGTAAAACACCGCACAACAACCAACACCCCTATGGTGCTAGAAAGACCGATCCGTCGGGCAATAGGAGTGATAGCGTTCTTCTTCGTTGTAAATCTCTGACCCCCGAACCCAATTAACTCGTTTAGCCTTTTTTCAAAGCTTTGGGGCTATATCAAAGTGGCGTGGCGACTCTCAAAATTAAACTAATGTTTTTAATATAGTTTAAAGAAAGTGTCACTAAATGAATATCCCATTTCGATCCGACTTTATATAATTATTTATTTCAAACTTCCGAATGCGCGTTGCATCGGGATCGGGTATTCACACTGTACAGGGCGATCATTTTGGGACTGCTTTTGAAACTTTTTCAAACTAAGCCGGGTTAGATCTTTCATTTTCTTGTAATGGGTGTCGTATTTTTCGCTTTCTTTTTTATTTTCTTTTACTTAACTCGTTGCATTGCATGCATGCCGGGCCGGGTATGCATATTTTAACCCTCCTATTTTGTATTAGATTCGATTGATACCATAACCTCCTCGTTCATTTTAAGGACTTTAGGACCCTATGCCGTGAATGAAGCTTTAGACTTCAATTCTTTAGCTAAGTCCATTTTATAGAATAAAGGTTAAAATATAGGCTCAAGACTCGGCTCCGCACTCACTGAATCGAGGAGTGCGTGCCAAGTAGTTTCCAAACCGCCCTTCCGTAACCGCCTTAGCAAAACCGCTTTTAGCACTTGCTTGGTGGAATTCTTGTTTGAAACTACTCCTGAACTACTTCAGTAACCTCTATGATGAACCGTGACCATAGCCTCAACATCAACCGCACTCGCAAATCCTCACTGAGTTATCAACCGCACATGTCAAACCGCTTATACCTGTAATCACTCTAATGATTGAGAGACTTGAAGTGAACCACCTTTATCCATCAGAATCCACATCAAAGCAATATCCAATGTCAAACCACCTTATCTTGTCACGTGATTCAATGTCGAGAAGATCCGCAAAGATCTTGAAAAGTGACAGTGTCCAAACATCACCTTGTTTGCAAGTCGGAGCATTACGCCTTTTATCCGCAACCACCGTATCAAAGGACAAAAGTGGTTGTCAAAGTGGATCATTGAGAAATGCATCAAGGACTCCGCCCTTACAAATGCCTAGTGTCTAACGGCTATATTTGAGATGCTTGGGTATAAATACCCCTAATCTTCACCATTTGAAGGTTGCTTGAAAAATTGAGAAGTGTTGTGTTCATAAGAACTTGAAGCTCTGCCCAGAAATTCTTAGTCCTTTGAATCTTCATCTTCTACCTTCAAGAAATATTCCCCAGCCCAGAAATCAAGCCTTAACACATTCAAGAATCATTGAGCTCTACATCTCACAGATTTAAAGAGCCTTGATCTTGTTCTCACACACACACCTCACTTGTTTAAACACATAGTTTATTCATTTGAGATACACTGATTATAGTCTAGGATTTGTTCTTCATAGAAAAGATTTTATTGTACTTTGTAATCTCTCAAATACTTAATATAAAATCTCTCTTAGAAATCCAAGACTAACCATCTTGGTAGTGGACGTAGATCGTTTATCGATTGAACCACTCCAAATAGCGTGTTCTTATTTTCTGCATTTATATATCTTGTGCTTACTAATTATTTATCTCTGTCTCTGTTTGATCTTTATTTAGTTATCCATTATTGTGAAATAGTGTTTGGAGTTAACATTGTCAAAGCCTCACTTTTTGCAAACTGCACCTTCTGTAAACCGCCCTATCAAACCGCTTTGCAAAACCGCCTCTCCCAAAACCGCTTTATAACTCATATATTTCGCTGTGCATTTTACAACTCTACTTGCAGTTTCTTACACACTGCAAGAGGTTTTGTAAGCTTAGATGTTTAGTTTTTAAAGAGGGCAAAAAATTTGTAATAGCTATTCACCCTCCCTCTAGCTGTATTTTCACCCTTGTTGCCACCTTTGGGACCAACAAGTGGTATCAGAGCAAACACTTTTTAAAACCACTGTTTTTCAAGCTTAACAGCTTGTGTGCCGATTCTTTATGGCAACCTCAAAGACAATGACTACTTGTTAACTATTCACACATTCCAATGTTGGACGAAGACCATTTTGACATCTGGAAGTGCCGAATGCTTATTCATTTGGAAACTATAGATGAAATGCTGGTGGAGTGCGTAATCAATGGCCCTCTAATTCCAATGAAGGCTAACACTGATGCAACCACCAATGCTGAAACTCCAGAGGTCAAAAAGCCAGGGTCGGATGAAGAGAAGAGATTAGTTGCCTTGGACATCAAGGCAAGGTTCATCATTTCTGGAACCCTCCCCGTTTCAACTCTTCAGAAAGTGATGTACCTCAAAACCGCAAAGCAGATGTGGGATGCCATAGAGAGCTACCTCGAAGGTGACGAAGAGTGCAAGGAAAACAAATTATACACTGTTGAAAGATCCTACAACAACTTCAACAGAAAATCCAACGAAACCTTGCGTCAAACCTACGATCGCTATGTTGAGGTAGTTAATGCTTGTAGATCTCTTGGTAAAATTTTAACCGATAAGGAAATCAATATGACTTTTCTATCTGCTTTAGGTTCTAGATGGGTAAATAAGGCTACCTCTCTAGAAGACTCCAAAGTATTGGGTACTTGGTCGTTAAGTAACTTGTATGCCAATCTTAGAGTCTATGAACTTAAATTAAATCATATTGAAGAGATAGAAGGGAAAACCAAATCGCTTTCTATGTCCGTAGTGGAACAAGAGGAGAAACCATCTACATCCAATCAAACCACTGATCCTTCCATATCAACCTCATCACTCATCGAGATGGATGATGATGATTTTGCCATGTTTGTGAAAAGATTCCAAAAATTTAGAAAATCGTCAAAACCTTTCACAAAATCATTTTCAAAAGGCAAACCTCCTGCAACATTTTCTAGGGCTGCAGATACAAAGAAAAAGAGTGACCTAGTTTCCTACAACTATAGGAAACCTGGCCACTTTGCATCTGAGTGTCCACAGCCTAAGTATGAATATATGAAAAAGAAAACCGCTCCTGCGAAATTTTCTCATCGCAAGGGAATGGTTGCTGAGGAGGAAGAGAATTCCAAGGAATTAGCAACTTGGATTGAAACAGATTCTGATGATGGAAGTGATGATGAAACCGAAGAGGTTAATCTATGCTTAGTTGCAGACGCTTCCGATGAGTCAGATTCTGAATCATTTGAGTTGCAAGATATGGAGGAAAAAAAGGTTTTTACAAAACCTCCAAATTATAAATTGGATGATGATATCAAACTTACTCCTAGCGTTAAGATAGGAAATTGCTTGTATTCACGTCCCATTTTCTCATCTAAAAATGCTCCACCTTCAAAAGCAATTCCAAAGAAAATTTTGAAAAAGGTGGTGGAAGAGGTTTCTCCCATGGAACATGAAAAGATGTTCAAGGAAGCTGAAATGGTAATCCATCAATTCTCTAATCTTAAGAAAGCCTTAAGCTTAGCTCATGATGAACTTAATCTGTACAAGACGGAGAAAACTGTGATGAGGTCTGAAATTTCAAATCTTAAGGACCAAATCAGAAGTATGACTCCTCTTGTCGATCGTAACCGCATCCTTGAAACTAAGGTTGCTGCACTTCAACTTCGGAATGATGGCTTGGTAACCCAAATCAACGATCTCCAAAAGATTATTGATTCGTGGCTCAAGTCTCAATCCACCAAGGATCAAATCATAGACTCCCAAGTTCCTCCTGGAAATAAGGAAGGTCTAGGTTTTGGATCTGAGGAAGAGGAGAAGTGTGCATCCTCGAGTGAAAAGGATGAGGAAATTTTGGAACTAACTAAAGAAATTCCTAAGGGGAAGCATGCCAAAGGAAAGGGTAAAGGACGACAAATTAATTATGTCTACCCAAAAGGGAAGCAATATGGTAAGAACTCTCAGATGAAGCCAAAGGATTCTGAGAGTGTAGCTTAAGAGGAAATGGCTTATGGAATTGGTCGAATCCCTGCCCCAACCGCTTCTGGTGGAAAAGGCGGTTCTGGCAATTCCAGGTCTGATCGCGCCTCTTCTTCGACCGCTCCTCTTGCCCTCAAAAGCAGGAATAGCGTTCCTAGAAAATACATGGTCAAACTAAAGCCAGTTCCTTTTGTCCCAGCTACAACCGCTCCTCCCAAACCGCATGCAACTCCTAAGAAGAGTAAGGAGTTAGTAAAACCTCATGAAGCTTGTAGCTATTATAAATGTTCTGTGTGTGATGGTTTAGGTCACAAGGCTGCAGAATGCCTTTTGCGGTTCACATCCAATGTCAGGAAGAGTAAACCTCCTTCTCCAAGGTGTGGGTCGTAAAGGGTTGCTAACTTCAGGACCCAAGGAATAAAGGGGGACCTCATTCTTAATGTTTACATTTCAGGTCCTCTGCTTAATGGCTGGTCACTCCAAGGATAATGAATGGTATCTTGACAGTGGCTGCTCAAGACATATGACTGGAGATAGATCATTACTTGAAGATGTCATTGAAGCAAGTGGTCCGTCTGTAACCTTTGGTGACAACAACAAAGGGAAGACCATTGGATATGGTATCATAAGGAGAGGAAACCTAACCATTGAGAAGGTTTCTCTTGTTGAAGGACTCAAGCACAACCTCCTTTCAATTTCTCAATTTTGCGACAAAGGAATGCTTTGCAACTTCACGTCATCAAATTGCTTTATCAAAGATAGCATTTCCGGCGTCACCCTACTCACAGGGATTCGTAAGAGTAATATTTACATTATTGATCTAAATTCTGCATGTAGTATTACTAATCTCTATTTTGTAGCTAAGAATGTGAGCAAAAATAGTTAGCTTTGGCACAAGAGGTTGAACCACTTGAACTTCAAGTATCTTGCAAAGATTGGTAGGGAAAACCTCGTTCGTGGTTTACCCAAAGTGGCTGACCACCATCCAGAGAAATGCAGTGCATGCCAGCTTGGTAAGCAGTCCGCGTCGTCTTTCACCAGCAAGACCGCTCCATGAACTTCAAGATGCTTACAAATGCTTCACATTGATTTGTTTGGACCCGTAACCACTGCCAGCATTGGAGGAAATAGATATACCTTAGTGGTGGTGGATGATTATTCAAGATATACGTGGGTTGAGATGATGATTTCCAAAGATGATTGTTATGAGATTCTCACCGCACTCTTTAGACGGCTCCAAACTCAAAAAGAAGACGATATCGTTAGTGTTCGATCAGATAATGGAACAGAATTTAAGAACAACGGTGTTGGTCAATATTGTGATAACCATGGGATTGATCACAATTTTTCAACCGCTGGTGTTCCACAACAAAATGGGGTTGTGGAAAGGAAGAATAGGACGTTGATTGAGGCTGGAAAGACAATGATATCTGAAGCGAAGCTACCTCGCATTTTGGCTGAAGCAATCAATACCGCATGCTTCACTCAGAACCGCTCCCTCATCAACAAAACCTATAACAAGACTCCCTATGAGCTTTGGCGAGGAAGAACCCCCAACATTGCATTCTTCAAAATCTTTGGCTGCAAATGTTTTGTCCTCTACAACGGAAGAGAAAATAGAGGTAAATTCGGAGCCAAGGCCGACGAAGGTATTTTTGTTGGGTATGCTAAACATTCAAAAGCTTTTCGTGTTTTCAATAAAACTAGTTTAAAAATAGTTGAGTCTGTCCATGTTACTTTTGATGAGCATTCTCTCCTTGAGCCACATTTGGCTCCAAATGTTGCTGATGATTTTGTTGAGCATAATGAAACAGGTGAACCATCTCAAACCGCACCTGAACCTCAACCGCAAAATCCAGCACCCTCAACTGAAATTCCCTCAAACCGCACGTTTGAAACCGCACCTGAAGTTCCTACTCCAGATGCAACTCCTAGGGAAGAAGAAGTTGAGAATTCCCCTATCCAGCTTATAGAACCTCTTCGTCAACTTACATTCCATGACTTCGCTGAAGGATCTAACGATGTTCCAATTGAAGATCTTCAAGAAACCTCGCCCCAACCAGACTTATCCCTGAGGTTCGTGAAGTCAGCGGTCACCCCTCACAAATGTGATTGGTGATCTGTTTTCCGGTGTTCAAACAAGGAGATCGAATTATGATGAGCATACTTCTCTTTTATCTCAAGTTGAACCCAAGAAGATTGATGAAGCACTCCAAGATTCCAGTTGGGTCGTTGCTATGCAAGAAGAACTCAACCAGTTTGAAAGATGCAAGGTCTGGACTTTGGTGCCTAGACCTCAGGATCAAGGAGTGATAGGAACTAAGTGGGTATTTAGGAATAAGATGGACGAGAATGGAAGCATCACTAGGAATAAAGCAAGGTTGGTTGCACAAGGATATAGGCAAGAAGAAGGAATCGATTATGATGAAACCTTTGCTCCAGTTGCAAGATTGGAAGCTATCAGAATATTCTTAGCCTACGCCTCTTTCAAGCTTTTCAAGTTATATCAAATGGACGTAAAGAGTGCATTCCTCAACGGTGAACTGCAAGAGACCGTGTATGTTGCCCAACCGCCTGGATTTGAAGACTCCAAATTTCCCAATCATGTCTACAAACTCCAGAAAGCTTTGTATGGACTTAAGCAAGCTCCAAGGGCATGGTATGAGACTCTTTCTAAATTTTTACTAGAAAAAGGATTTAAACGTGATAAAATTGATACAACTCTTTTTATTGCCAAATATAATGAGCATACTTTACTTGTTCAAATTTATGTCGATGATATTATTTTTGGTTCTACTAATGAGTTACTTTGTAAGCGTTTCGAAAAGCTAATGAAAAGCAAGTTTAAGATGAGCATGATGGGAGAATTAACATTCTTCCTCGGGCTTCAAATCAAGCAATGCGAAGAAGGTATTTTCCTCAGCCAAGCCAAATACACCAAGGAGTTGATAAAGAAGTTTGGATTAGAAAATGATAAAGCATATGATACTCCTATGGCCACCGAAAATAAGCTAGATAAGGATCTCAAAGGTAAGAAAGTTGATCAAACTTTATATCGAGGTATGATCGGCTCATTACTTTACTTAACTGCTAGTAGGCCAGATATCATGTTTAGTGTCTGTGTATGTGCTCGCTATCAAGCAGATCCTAGAGAAGCACATCTTATTGCAGTCAAGCATATAATCCGCTATTTATCTGGAACCAATAACCTTGGACTTTGGTATTCCAAAGATTCGAACTTCGATCTTATAGGTTATTCAGATGCAGATTATGCAGCTTGTACTATTGACAGGAAAAGCACTAGTGGTACTTGTCATTTCCATGAATAGACTAGTTGCTTGGGCCAGCAAGAAGCAAGCATCAGTTTCAGTGTCTACCACAGAGGCTGAGTACATTGCTGCTGGTAGTTGTTGTTGTCAAATCCTTTGGATGAAGCAGCAGTTGGTGGACTATGGAATCCATGAAGGAAATTGCCCTATCATGTGTGACAACACTTCAACAATTTCAGTCTCCAACAACCCTGTCATGCACTCCAAGACCAAGCATATTAATATCAAGTATCATTTCCTCAAAGATCATGTGGAGAAGAGGAATATCCATTTAGAGTACGTGGGGACAGACAACCAGATTGCTGATATCCTCACCAAGGCTCTTGACTCCAAGAGGTTTTCATTCCTTAGAGGAGAAATGGGTATGCTTGAACTTAAATGAATCCATTTTTTTCTAACTAACTTGTGTGTTGAGTTTAGGTTGTAGTCCTTATTGAGAATTTCAACCTCACCAATGTTGAACCGCATATATTCAAACCGCATGAGTGGTCAACCGCCTCTGCAGCCAACCACATTCTTCCAACCGCATGCTGCTTTCTGACCGCTCCATCTTCGACCGCATTCAACAATTGGTATTTTCAAACTTTGTTTTAATTTTTATTAGCTTTGAAGAAGCTATGCGGTTTAAAACTCCTTTCAACCGCACTGCCACGTGGACCTAAGGTAAGTTCCTTTATTTTCATTTTAGTCCACATTTTGACATAAGTGCATTTTTGCAAATGTTTTCCCACGTTATTTCAAAATTTAAATGCATTTAATGCAAAGGGAACATTAGCATTTAAAGCTCTCTTGTCAGCCGTCATTGGCAAAAGGGAAGAAGATGAAAGGGTGCAACAGAGAAATGATTTCTTTTATGGGAAAATCAAAATGTCTTTTCAACTGTCCTTTGTTTGAGAGTGTTCCTATAAATAACCACCAACCCTTACAATTTCAACTTTCCAAACACCTGCCTTCTCTCGAGCACCGTACCTTTTCTACCTACTCATCTTCTCTCTCTAAAATCTTCAAACTTCATCTTTAAAAACTTTGAATCTTCAATGGCTCCCAAGGCTCCCTTTACAGATATGGTATGATCCTCTTATCTACATCTTTCTCCATTTCTGCAAAATAACTTAAGAATCAGCCATTGTTAGACCTTGAAGGCTTCGAAAACCCTTAAATGAATTTTCGTTCATAACTGCTTCGTTTGTTGATCATTTTGCATGATTTAAGTTGGGTTTTGTTCGGATTTACTTATGGATGATTTATATGTAACTTATTTTATGATCCATCAATGATTTGAGCAATAATTTTGGATTCTTAGTTTAAGACATTTCGAAAACCCACTTCTGTGTTTTTGCTTATTCTTGTTGATTTTGAGCAAAGTATGAACTTTTATTGTTATATTGTCAATCTACTGCTCAATGTGATCATTTTGACATGTTATTTGTTGATTTTGGTGAACCTATGTTGAATCTCTGTTCTTAGTGTTCTAAGTTGTTCTTCGTGTTCATCATGCCTTCAAGATGACTGTTCATATGCCTTGTAAAATTATCACATGTTTTGGTTCAACTTGATTCTCAAACATGTTTTCCATACTTAGATTATTTTCAATAAATTTTTCAATACCCTTTCTTGAATATCAACCGCATGCTCTTTGTTTGGAACCGCCTTCATGCAAATCCTTGATTTAAACCGCATGTCACTTCCAAACCGCATTCAAATTAGAACCGCATGCTCCCTATGAACCGCATGTTATTTTGAACCGCATGCCTGTTAGATACTTATGAAAATCTTTTGCAACTGCATGCTTAATTTGTTTGAGATATTACTTAGTATATAGGCTGGACACCATAACCTTCCCCTATACAACTGCTTGCAGTGTGGGATAACCTTGGATTACAATGCCACGTACTAGTATAATCTCTTGCATATTTTCTATGTTCCTTAGTTGCATTCACAAATCACTTGAGGTTTGGAGCTCTTCACATTTCCAACCGCATTATGGCCAACCGCATGGATGCCCAAACCGCCTGTGCATTGTGAATCATTTTATAGGCCTAAACTCTTTATTTCATTTCATAGGATCCTAAGTTTTTCATACCAGGGTATGAAATTAATGAGCCTGAGCTCCAAGGTGATGCTCTTGGTAGAGAAATGATAAGAAGATTGAGTGCCTCTGGAATTCTACCTCTCTTCAACAAAAGCAATCATATATTATTCCATCATTCGTGGATCAGTTTTATGCAACTGCTGTTTCTGGAGATAGAGTATTGTCTGATGGAACCAAGATCAAATGCCTGGTTGCCGATGTTGAAGGTTTCAGGATATCTATTGATCATTTGGATATTCGAAGCACGTTTGGATTTCATGTTTCTAGATGCCCCATGGAGGTTGATCAGGAAGTCTTAGATGCAACCGCTCTTTCCACTGTCAAACTGACCTCTCTGTCTGGTTATTACAAGAAGAGGGCAAGGAGAGAGTTTGGTGAATTAATGAGCCACTTGGGTTATTTGGTAGGGTTGCTGTGTGTGGTAAAACCGGTAACCACAACAACTTCACTACTCAAAGAATGGATTTACTGCTGTGCCATATACAATGGGATAAAGCTGAATTGGCCCAAAATCCTGATGAAAGAAATGGCTAGCTCTATTGATGCCTATCAATCCAAAATCAAGAATGAGCATATGAGATGGAGACCCTTCTGCAGGCTCCTAACCGCCTTGTTTACAAGCTACCAACATTTGGAGGACCTAAGACTCTCAACTCCTGATCTGTCTGTGCCCATGGGTGATGGAGACTCCCTTGGAACTAGGGTATGTCATAACTTCAGGTACTCCTTTGGAGATGCTGAATACAAGTTTCTTTATGATGCTGATACCCATCATCCAAAAGAATTCTATGTTGAGATGTCTCTTGCAACCGCGGTCACTGCTCTAGGAAAGGCAATTAAGAAGGTTTCTAGAAGGAAGAATATTGTTCTTGAACCGCAGCCTAAGAAGCCTAAGACCGCACCATCTCAACAACGTTCTCAAACCGCAGGTGCTGGTCCAAGTGCTAAGGCTAAGGAGAAGATGATTTTGAGAGATGAACCTGATGAAGATGAGGAAGAAGAAGAGGTTGCTGAAATAGCTCCTCTTATCAAGAAGGCAAAGAAGGTTAAGTCTGCTACTGCCAACTTAACTGAAGAAGATAAAGCTGCTTTTTACAAAGCAAAACTTGACAAATTGGAGAGAAAGGCAGCATTGAGGAAAATTGCTAAAGGAAAGAAATCTTCTTCTGAACCGCTTGCTAAATCCCAACCGCAAGTTCAACCACCAGTCCAACCGCAACCTACTCCTCAAACTCAACCGTCTCCTCCTCCAACCCAATCTTCAGGTCAAACTCCTCCTACCTCACCTATTCAACCTCAAACCACTTCACCAATTCAAGACCAACAGCTTTCTCCTTCCAAATCTCAATCTCCCAAACCGCTCTCTCCCTCTCCTCCTCCTAGAGTTGAAACCACTCAGGGGGAGAATCCCAAGAAGAGGAGGTTTAAGCAAATGGCCAAGAAAGCAACTCCTACAAAGAAACAAACCCATTACCTTCACAATGTTGCCAAATCCAATATCAAAATTCCTGGTGAAACCTCCTCCTACTTTGATAAATCCTCCTCCTCTCAATCCAATTCCCATTCATCTTCCCATTGTGAATTTCAAACCCCTCTAAATCCAGCCACCTCTAATCCTCAAGCCTTTACTGAATGGACATCCAAGCCATCAGCAGGCCCAGCTCATTCCACCTCTAGACTTAGAGATCCAACCCCTTCACCACCAAATTCACCCATACACCAATCATCCCCTCATGATTCAAACCGCAACCAAAAATCCCCTTCTAATTCCCCTATATCTTCACCACAAAAATCCCATTCAACTCATACCAACCCAATCACTACAACTCCTCCAACTTCTTCTATTCCTATCCAAATTACCCCTGTCTCAACCGCCCCTACATCAACTGCTCCTACTCAAACTACACCATTATCAACCGCCTCAATTCCAACTTCCCCAATCTCAACTACACCATCATCAACCACTCCCAACCCAACCGCCCCCTTCCCAACCACCCCTATATCAACCGCCCCATCTACCTTACCTCCAACTCTACCCATTTCAAATCAAACCTCCTCACCTTATACAGTTCCTGCCTCACGTATTTTCCAAACCCTATTTTCCCAAATTCCTTAAACCGCTCCTCCTACCTTTTCTGAACCGCCTCCTGCATTCACCTATATTCCCTCGTCTTCAACGGCTCCTCCACCCACTGACTACTCCCAAATCCTTTCCACCCTTAACCTTATTCAGACCCAACTTCTCATTAACCAAGGCCACATTATCAAATTAACCGCTTCAAATGCCTCCCTCGAATCTTCCAACCGCTCCCTTCAGAAGTTAGCTGAATCTCAATCTCATTTGATTGCCTCTCAAACCCTTCAAATGGCTGATCATAAGAACTCCTTAAAGAGTTTTGCTCAGAGACTTGATGCCATTAAGGGGGAGAAGGACTTAGCAAACATTGTCAAATCCTCAGAGTCCTGCTTTGAAGGATTCAAGAAGGATTTAGCCGAAGGTGTCGTTCAATTACAATCATTTGGAGATTCTGATCTTAAGGAAATGATTTCTCAACTTTCCAACTCCTCCAAAACCGCCTTTGACAACCTCCAAGCTGAAATCCTCAAAGCCATCAACTCCCAACCGGCTCCTTCTCAAGACTTTCAAACCGCCTTGAATGAGGTTGAAGCTAATGTCCTCTTGGAAGTTGATAATGTTAAAGCTCAACTGGAGGTCAAAACAAACTCTCTTGATGATGCCTTGATGGCCAAGCTGAATGAGGTCAAGGATGAATTCAATGACCGCCTTGAAAATATCAAGTTAGGATTCACCTCTAAACTGGAAGCCACAGTTAATGAGTTGAAATCCTCCATTAAGGTTTCAGTTGATCTAGATCCTATGTCTGAAGCTTTTGCCAATCAGACTGCAACAGTTCAGGGGGAGATTCACATCATGTTCAATTCTTTGAACTCCTCCTTCCATGCCTTAATTGAAGATCTAACTGCTAAGGTATCTGAAAACTCCAAGGCAGTTAGTGATGCCAATCTCAAGCTTGATTCTCAAGAAAACATCCTAGAAAGATTGGTGACCGCTCAAGGAAGGACCGCTGATGAGGTGAGAAGAATTAGAAGATCCTTGAAGACTGAAACCTCTGCATCAAATCTTGCCAGGAATCTTGAAATCAACCAACCGCAGCAGCAGCAGCAAGGTCAAGAACCGCATCAACCTTAAACCGCTATTGCTCTGTAATTTTTTGGTACACTCTTTTGTTTGTTAGACCGCACTCCTTATATTTTTTTTGTCCAACCTCCTCTTGTTTTTGTAACCTTTGCATTTTGCTTCTCTACCCTTGTAATTTGTAACCGCAATGGTAGTAATGAAAAATGCATCATTGGTTCCAAAACCTTGTTCATATCAAACTGCTTGTTTGTAGAACAATGAAACCCTATGATCTTAAACCTCATTCAAATATTTTCTAACTTAAAATCATATTTTTGAATTGAAGTTTAAATATTCAGTTTAAACCGCACTTTGAACTTAAACTCATATTTTTAAGTGCACCGAATGCATTTCTATACTTTCTATATTGTAAGTATTTATCTTTCAGATAGTATAGAAATCTATAGCTTAAGCTAAGTGTGTGCATTGACTTGGGACATGAATTACCATGTTAATTCTTATGGACATGTTCTTACCAAGTACAATGTTTGCTTTAGTTATAGTAGGTAATGGCATCAATCAAATAGGGGGAGATTATTGGGTATGCATGTTTTAACCCTAATATTTTGTATTAGATTTGATTGATACCATAACCTCTTGTCTATTTTAAGGACTTTAGGACCCTATATAATGAAGCTTAGACTTCAATTTTTTAGCTAAGTCCATTTTATAGAATAGGTTAAATATAGGCTTGAAGACTGGCTCAAGACTCATTAGAATTGAGAGTTGCAGTTCAGAAGTTTCAAACCGCCCTTCCAACCGCCTTAGAAAAACCGCTTTTAGCACTTGCTTGGTGGAATTCTTTGTTTGAAACTACCTTTGAACTACTTCAGTGCAACCTCCCTATGATGAACCGCACCCTTGCAGTTCAACATCAACCGCACTCTGCAACCTCACTGGAGTTATCAACCGCACATGTCAAATCGCTTATACTCCAGAACCGCCCCAATGATTGAGACTTGAAGTGAACCACCTTTTACCATTGTAATCCACATCAGCAATATCCAATGTTAACCACCTTATCTTGTCACGTGATTCAATGTCAGAGAAGATCTGCAAAGATCTTGAAAAGTGACAGGTGTCCAGACCTCATTGCTTGCAGCTGGAGCATTATCAGCTTTATCTGCAACTACTGTACCAAAGGACAAAAGTGGTTGCTGTGGACCAATGAGAATGCATCAAGGACTGTCCTTACAAAAGTTGTGTTCAACGGCTATATTTGAGATGCTTGGGTATAAATACCCCTAATCTTCACCATTTGAAGATTGCTTGAAAAATTGAGAAGTGCTGTGTTCATAAGAAGTTGAAGCTCTGCCCAGAAATTCTTAGTCCTTTGAATCTTCATCTTCTACCTTCAAGAAATATTCCCCTTAAATCATGCCTTAACACATTCAAGAATCATTGAGCTCTACATCTCACAGATTTAAAGAGCCTTGATCTTGTTCTCACACACACACCTCACTTGTTTAAACACATAGTTTATTCATTTGAGATACACTGATTATAGTCTAGGATTTGTTCTTCATAGAAAAGATTTTATTGTACTTTGTAATCTCTCAAATACTTAATATAAAATCTCTCTTAGAAATCCAAGACTAACCATCTTGGTAGTGGACGTAGATCGTTTATCGATTGAACCACTCCAAATAGTGTGTTCTTATTTTCTGCATTTATATTTCTTGTGCTTACTAATTATTTATCTCTGTCTCTGTTTGATCTTTATTTAGTTATCCATTATTGTGAAATAGTGTTTGGAGTTAACATTGTCAAAGCCTCACTTTTTGCAAACTGCACCTTCTGTAAACCGCCCTATCAAACCGCTTTGCAAAACCGCCTCTCCCAAAACCGCTTTATAACTCATATATTTCGCTGTGCATTTTACAACTCTACTTGCAGTTTCTTACACACTGCAAGAGGTTTTGTAAGCTTAGAGGTTTAGTTTTTAAAGAGGGCGAAAAATTTGTAACAACTATTCACCCCCCCTCTAGCTGTATTTTCACCCTTGTTGCCACCTTTGGGACCAACACACATCGAAGAGTTCTTCTTGAGTGATCCCTTCAATTTTGTCATAGTGCCTCTTTTTCTTTTCGGGAGGAGGGACATCAGAATACTTACCGGTGTTCGGACGGTTGAATGCAATAGCGTTGACTGAAGCATCCTTATTTGTAGTGGGCTTGTTGTAGCGGAAAGTACTTTCCTTCTTTTTGCTTTTTAGGAAGTCATCAACCCTAATTTCGGACTCGAGGAGTTCATTGAAGCTAGGAAAGTAGTTACCGGCGAGCTTCCCTTGAAATTCATCACGAAGGCATTGAAGGAAGATGTGAATTTGCTCTTTGAGAGTAGGCCTTTCGACAATTTCAGTAAATTTGAGTCTCCATCTTCTAGCAAATTCAGCAAAGGACTCATTGGCATGTTGCTTGGTTTGTTCAAGATCCCTCTTAGTAGGGCGATAAGTGGAGTTGTCTTCAAACTGTCTTTGGAAGACTAAACATGCAGACGACCAATCAAGCCTTGTAGTCGTAGGAAGAGACATGTACCGATTCCTTGCAGCACCTTCTAAAGTTTGAGGAAAGCATTGAGCCAAGATTGTGTTATCAACACCCATTGAAAGCATGACCCAAGTGTAGGTCTCAACATGAGCTCGAGGACAGGTAGTACCATTGAACTTGGCGATATCGGGTGTCTTGTTCTTGCGAGGAAACTTAGTGATGGATTGTTGAAGAGCATCGGGATCAAATGGAACGAATAATCCTTTGGAAGTGTCAAGAGTCACAAGCTTCTTTTCGAGGTAGTTCTTAGTAACATGGCCACCAAGTTTAGTAGTTTCACCACTGCCTTCTTTCTTGGTTTTTGCACCCTTGGAGGTATGTTCCTCATCATCGGAGGAGGATGAGGAAGAGGAGGAATCGGATTCTTCCTTTTTCTTGCTTGACTTCTTGGGTTTCTTATTCTTTTTGGTGTAGGATTCCTCTTCATCGGAGGAGGATTCCACTTTCTGCTTGTGCTTTCTGCCTTTCTTGACTTTCAAATCGTTGAGTTCTATCATGAGGGCGGCCATTTGGGCACTCTGCTCATCAATTTGCTTACTTTGTTCATCCAACCTAGTCATGGCTTCGATGAGTTGGACATTAGCATCGTTGAAATCGGCCTCGGTGGTAGGAGGAGAAGTAGACATCGTTGTTGAGATTTGGCGATGACCTAGACGTGTAGCAACCATGTTAAACCATGATCGAGTCCCAACAAGTCGGCTGAATAGGGTGTATGAAGGCTTGAAGGTTTGAAGATTTTGGCCAAAAACACGAAAAGACCGAACACTTATCTCGCACGGGACAAGCAGTCTCGCGCGAGACAACGCCACGGAAAGTCATAATTTTCTGATTTTAATTCTAATTTTGGTCGGACGGAAAATCCGTTTTGGGGGTTTCTAACGTTCAAAATCCAAGCCTAAGGACATAGGGGTCAGAGTAATCTCAAGTAACATCAAGTTTTGTGCAATAATTTTGGTGAGAAATTTTTCTCTTTTTATGGGCAAATCCGTAGGGACGATCATAGGGACATTTCCGAAGAGACAATTTTTTATTTCTTTTTCATGGATTATTGCACAAAACAAGATCTTGACAAGGGATTACAAGGACTCCAAGATCAAATCGAACGGTCACGGAGTGTCTTAAAAAGTCAATCTACATGATATGTGGCAATGCAGGGCTGGAAGGCTAGGCTCCCCGCGATATGACAATCTAGATGGATTGAATACGCAGAGTGGGATGATCCAACTTCGGAGAGACCGGCGACTAGGTGGTTACCGTCATCCGTCCTTAGTGTGGGTCCCGGATTTAATCGGGGTATGTAGTGAAATGACAGAAATAATATGAGTGCGCGTGTGTGAGAGTCAATCTAGTTGATAGAGTAAAATAGAAAGTTTTATTTTTTTTGAAAACTAAAGAAAAAAAATATAGTGGCCGCACCAAGTGGTTGCCTACATTTCTCCCAAATTAGGAAGACTCAGGCCGTCGTAGTTCCACTTAAAGAGAGAGAGAGAGAGCGAGAGAATAAATAAATTAATTTATTACAAAGCCCAAGTCAACCGATGATTGATAAAAAATTAAAGTAAATCAATCGCACGCAGTTATATAGTTCGAGTAATTAAAATTATTCTACCCTGCAAAATAAAGTTAATACAAGCAAAATAGAATAATAATAATTATTTTGATTTTTCCGAAATTTTTTGAAGTTTTTTGAAACTGTTTTCAATTTTTTTATTTTTTTTTGGTACGGAATGAAAAGTCTATTGACTTAACCTCCTTATTTTTTTTATTTTTTTTAATGGTCCAGCCCCTTTTTTTTTTTGAAAGGTCATTTTGACCTCATCATGAAATGACCTAGCACCTTTTTGTTTTCCCCTGCCGCCGCCGCCAGAGAGAAGGAATCAAGCAATTTTAAGACCGTGTACTAATCTCGCGCGAGATAAGTTATCCCGCGCGGGATAAGCTGTCGCACAGTAATTTTTTTTTTTGACGAAAACAGTGCCGAAAAATTTCAAAAAATCCAGAAAAATCAGATTTTTACAGAAAAATAAAAAGATTGATAATAATCAATTGTAACGCAAGTCTAACCCTCTTAATTAATTGTCCCCAGCGGAGTCGCCACTGTAGCGATGCGTGAATTTTTAACATCTCGGAGTCGCCACTTATTATTTATTTAGGAAAAATAATAAGAAAAACCTTTTTGATTTTTAAAGAGATTTGAGGCTTCGGGGGTTAAGTTATGGAATGGGAAGGTCGAGGAGCATCCATTCCACCCGATCCGAAGATCGGTCTTGCCAATCAAGTATTATCAATCTTTTTAATTTAACAATAAAATAAAGGAACAAGAAAATTCTAATCAATTTCTTGATTAGGAATGTCGGATTGTATGCTTCAAGATTGCCTCCATGGATTGAAGGGACTCTAGGCTAATCCTTTTGATGGGATTACACCACTCTAAAAGTCAATAGAGAGAGATTGAGAAGAAGAGAGTAAAAGTATAGGAATTTACCTAGCGTTTAGGGAGTATTTGATTTAGAACGTGGTTCTAAGATGTCTTCTCGGTCGAGAAGTGATTCGGGCAGAGTTTCGACTCAATATGAGAGTCAAATCTTGATGCGGACGGAGCTTCGCCTCAATCCTTGATTCGGGCTTTGATGTTTGTTGATCAACAAGGTTGACAAACAAACTTTAGGTGATTTTAGGGTGATTTTGTAAGTGATTTGAAGGAGTCTTTCGTGAAAGAAACCAACAAATTGTGTGTGTTGTGTGTTTTTGATCGTGGATCGGGGACCTTTCAATCTAAAACTGTTAGGGTGAAATACTGAAAGTCATCAGGTATTTATAGGGTTTTAAGAGGTAGAGGTGGAGAGGTAAAACACTCCTAGGAAGGTTCCAGAACTCAGATTTGATTGGAGAACCGGATGGGATAAGATTTTATCAAGAAAAGAGTTTAAAACGGAGAAGAATTGTGATTCTGCATATTCTGTCGAGGGGATATCTCGCGCGAGACACGTATGTCTCGTGCGAGACAACTAGTCGGTTGAATATTTTGTCCTCTTCAGTTTATTCCGTTAGTCAGTTAGGTCCAAAACTAACGAGGTTAGTTAGAAACTTAACGAAACATGACGAAACTGATATGCTTTCATCAAAACATAAAAGAGAGACGAAGAGTAGTGTAATCATGTAATTATTGGTTCAGAATGGGGTGTCTACACCTCCCTAAATCATGGGGATGGTCTCTAAGCAATCGATCCTACATTCCGTTTAACCCCGTTAAATAGATTTTTATTTATTTTTATTTGAAATCCTTTTCTTTTCGAAAACCTCTCTTTTCTTTAGCAAGACCGATCTCCAAATTGGGTGGAATGGGTGCTCCTTGACCTTCCCATTCCATAACCTAAGCCCCGAACCCAAATCTCTTTCAAAAAATGATTTTTCTATGTTTTACAAACGAATAATATAGGTGGCGACTCAAAATTCTTCACAACGCTTCAGTGGCGACTCGGCTGGGGACATAAAATGAAGAGGCTTAAACTTGCGTCAAAATTAAAAGAGAGGTTTTCAAAAAAAAAAAAAAATTCATTTTTTTTGCTTCAGATCAGGCATATCTCGCGCGGGATATCGCCTCGACAATCTGTTTGTTTTCTGGTTTTCCCTGTTCATCTCGAGGTCCAAGACGAGAGTCGAACACGCAAGGGAGATCCCAGAATTCATTATCTGCAGAGTTCCCTCATCTTAAGGCCTCCCTTAAGATGTCGAACTCGAATCCGTATTTTAGTTAAATAATTGATTATTTATAAACTACATGTGATTGAGTTTTATTTTATTAAAGTCCGGTCCATTGGGGATTCGGGAGTTGTAATTTAATTTATTCATCTCTCTCTCTCTCATTACTTGGAACTACGACGGCCTGAGTCTTCCTAAATTGGGAGAAACGTAGGCAACCACTAGGTGCGGCCACTATTTGTTTTCTTTTTTATTTAAAAAAAATCTCTTTTTTTACCTATCACCTAGATTGACTATCACACACGCGCACTCATGATATATCTGTCATTGCACTGCATACCCTCTATAAACCCGGGACCCACACTAAGGACAGATGACGGTCTCTCCGAAGATGGATCATCCCACTCCGCGTATTCAATCCATTTAGATTGTCATATCTTGGGGAGCCTTCCATCCCTGCATCCCCACATTTTCATGTAGATTGTCTTTTTAGGATCACTCCGTGATCGGTCTGTTTGACTTGTTGATCTTTTCTTGTTTTTGATCAAAATAAAGCCATGTAAAATTGAAAATAAAGAAGGACTCGGAAAAGTCCCTCGAAAAAGTCCCTTCGAAAAAAGTCCCTTCGGAATGACCCTTTCGAAAGTCCCTTTAAAAAGAAAAAAATGTACATCCTTCAAAAAACAATCTTACATGGCTTTGTTTTACAAAAATCGGATCGATTGCTTAGTCGTTAGGTTCTGATAAAGGCCTTAGAAACCCCTCAAAATGGATTCTCCGTTCTGACCAAAAATTAGGATTAATAAAAATCGACTTTCCGTGTGACTGTTTCGTGCGGGACTACATGTCTCACGCGAGATAATGCCTTTGTTTTACTGTGATTGAACCTGAACCGTTTAAGCCTACTTCCGACTCGTTGGGGCTAGATGTGATCCTGAAGTCATCTCTGCATCTCTTCTGTCAGTTTTCCAAAGCTACTCAATCTCAAGACTCCCAACATAATGTCCGGCATCGACGATATTCCGGGTAATGAAACCTTGTCCGAAAACAACCACAAACTTCTGGAAGAAGCCAATGATCGCCTAGAAGTGCAAGCTACCCAAATCCACACTCTTGTGGAAGAAATTTAAGAGCTTAGGGCAGCGCTAGCCAAAGAAAAGAAGAAGAAAAATGATTCTTCCTCCGAAGAAGAGGAATCATACATCAAAAAGGCCAAGGGTCGCCGCCAAAGCAAAAGCAAGAAAAAGAAGTACGAGTCTAGCTCGTCATCTTCCTCCTCTGACAACGAAAGCTACACATCCAAGAAAGAAAGCAAAGGGGAAAGCAAGAACGAACCCCTCACTATGGCCATGTTAGAAAAGAAGCTTGCATCACTCGATGTGAGTAAGGGAGCCTCGCTCTCTACCGACTATGAAACCCTTCGTAAATCCATGTCCAAGCTTCCTAGAAAATACAAAACACCTGACATTGCAAAATTCAATGGCACCACCTGTCCCAAATCACATTTGGAGACCTACTCTTGGGCCATGCTACCTATGGGTGTTGATGACAACTTGTTAGCCCAATGCTTTCCACAAACCCTCGATGGTGCTGCTAGGGATTGGTACATGACTCTCCCACTCTCTACAAGACTCGATTGACCACTCGCTAGTTGTACTTTCTAAAAGCAATATGAGGACAACTCCACTTACCGCACCACTAGAAGGGATCTCGAACAAACCAAGCAGCTTCCGAATGAATCCTTCACAGATTTTGTCAAAAGGTGGAGGACCAAACTGACTGAAATTGTTGATAGGCCCAGCCTAGATGAACAAATCCACATCCTCATACAATGTCTTAGGGAGGAGTACCAAGACAAGCTGACCGGCAACTATTTTCCTAGCTTCGCCGAACTTCACAAGTCGGGCATACGATTAGATGACCTCATCAAACAGAAAAGGGAAGCCAAGAAAGAAAGTGGATTCCGTTACAACAAGAGATCCTCTTCCTCTTCTAACCCCAAGGACACTTCTGTTAATGCTATTGTCTTCAATCATCCTGGAAATGGTAAGTACTCTGCGGTACCTCCACCACAAAAGAAGAAAAAGGATAGACATTATGACAAGCTTGAAGGGATCACTCAAGAAGAACTCTTCGAGGTACTCGTCAAGAACGGAAAAATCAAACCAAGAGAAGGTGGACCTCCAAAGAAAGATCTCCCTACCAATCATGCTCATCATCTCTTCTGCAAGTACCACAACTTCACCGGCCACGACACCAACTCATGTTTCCACTTGAAAGACGTCATCCAATATTTGTTTGATGATAAAGAGATAGGGTTACCTAATGTTGTTACTAATCCTTTACCAAACAATGAGGTCAATCTGATAGAAATAGAAAGTAGCTTCGAGGATCCTACTCGTCTAGCCACAACTGTAGACGAGAGCCCTCTTGAATTTAATAAATCTTCTTTCTGTTATATGTTGTCTTTGGAGGAAATATTAGAACAAAAGGAAAAAGGGTCTAAAACAGTCAATCTCCTCACACGATCCGGTCGTGTGATCATCAACAAAGATCCAAGGGATGAAAATCCTCCTAAACAAACAAAAGCTTCATCATCAAGTGAACCAGAAGACCCTCTCCTAACTCAATTAAAGAAAACACAAGTAAATATCTTAGTTTGGGATCTCATAGGAGCATCTCACAAGCACCGTGAGATGTTGAAGAAGGCATTGGCTCAGATGACCATTTCCTCGAAAGCAACACCCGAAGAGCTCACTCAAATAATCGGCCAAGTACAATTTGGCAACGTCATCACTTTCACTGACTTGGACCTCCCATCCTATGGGAACAATCATCATGAGGCCCTCTACATAACTGCTAAGGTGAATGGATACCGAATGTCACGCATTTTGGTCGACAATGGTTCTGCTATCAATGTCCTCCCAAAGAAAGCCTTATCATCATTAGGCCCCACCCACAAAGACCTTAAGCCATCCGGGCATACTGTAAGGGGGTACAATTGTACTGCTAGAACCGCTTTGGGGTCAGTTGTGATACCTGTAGAAATGGGGCAAGTCACAATGAGCATCAAATTTCAAGTCATTGACATCCCGACGTCCTTCAACTTGCTGCTTGGCCGCCCTTGGCTACACGACATAGGGGGTGTGCCCTCCTCCCTACACCAATGTATCAAGTTTAGACACAACAATAGGATAGGCACCATACACGGAGAGATGGTTACTGCTAGCCCTATCCTCGAGGTACAACATAGCACTTCTGATTTCCTGTTCAGTGGCTTTGAGATCGAGAAAGAAAGCACCGTGAATGTCATAGAAACTTGCAACGAAAACGATTACTCCAAGGGACTTCGATTTTTTGGAAACCTTCCTGTCTGGAAAATGTTGCAAACAAAACGATACATCCCTGGCTTAGGGCTTGGAAAACACTTCCAAGGGATAACGGAACCACCACCGGTCCCCCCACCACACACAAAGCATGGCCTAGGCTACATCATTTCCATCCGCGAGGGAGATGACACAGAAGAGTGGGACTTCACTCAAATCAAGTGGGAAGGAACCGCATACAAAGGCCACAATGACCCAAAGGTCAAAGATTGCAACCTCGAGCCATATCGAAAGACACTCAATGGCTACTTCGTCTGGGAAGGGGAAAGCATTCCCTACTTTACCTTTTCAGAACCATGGACTGATGATAAAGGAAAGCGCCAACCAGGCTTTGAAACCTTCAACGACTGCGATGCTTCACCAGATGAAACAGAACTCATCCCACTAATCCCTAAAGATTTGTGGGGCACGAAGGCAGAAATGACAAGCGAATGGGACTTTGTGTTGGGAGAAGACATGCTGCGTCAGTTTGAAGACCTGTGCCAGATAGAAGACAACCAGATCCATGCAATCTCCAAGGGGGACGCTCCAACTATTGATTACACAAGGTTAATACAGAAATGTGATAAGCCAATTCTAAACTGGCACGTCACCGGAGGACCAATTGTTGATGAAGACTTCATGATCAAAGAGCTTGGTTGCACTCCCCATCCCCGCAGGAAGATAGGCCCTGTAACTTTCACATTAGAATCAAGCTTCACCTCTGATGATCTTACTCAAGAGGAAATCGAGGCGGTGGCCGAGCATGTATTCCCTTACTTCCTTAATGAAAACTTTGATCTTTCCGAGTACCCTGAGATTGCTAACATCGTGAATGATGAATTAACTAATAATAATCAATATAACGAACACGTTAATAATGAATCATACGATGAGATAGATCAAGAAAACGAACAAATTTTAAAAGAATTAGCTAAGCAAGTAGGTCATTGTGGAAAGAATGGCCCTGTTGACGATGACGAAATGCAAACGGTTAATCTCGAAACAACAGAAGACCCCAGAGAAACAAAGATCGGTAGCTTCTTCAAGGGGGAAGACAGAGAAACTTTGACTCAGCTCCTCAGAGAATATGTCGACGTCTTCGCTTGGTCCTACAAAGATATGCCTGGGTTGAATCAGTCCATTGTAAAACACAAGATACCGCTGCTACCCAACGCCAAGCTAGTCAAACAGAAACTACGCAGAATCAAGCCGGAATGGTCAATGCAAGTAAAAGAGGAAATCATGAAACTCTTGAACGTGGGGTTATCAAAGTGATCGAGTATCCGGAATGGCTAGCAAACACGGTACAAGTAGCCAAGTCGAACGGGAAAATACGAGTCTGTGTCGATTTCAGAGACTTGAACAAGGCATCCCCCAAAGATGACTTCCCGTTACCAAACATAGACATGTTGGTCGACGCCACGGCAGCATACGAAGTCCGCTCATTCGTCGACGGCTTCGCAGGGTATAGCCAAATTCTCATGGCAGAAGAGGATCAGCACAAAAAAGCATTTACCATACCTTGGGGAACGTTCTGTTACACGGTCATGCCGTTTGGTCTCAAGAACACTGGGGCTACTTACCAAAGGGCAGTCACGACACTATTCCATGACATGATCCATAAGGAAATAGAGGTATACGTAGATGACATGATTGTCCACTCAAAGGGGACAGATGGTCAGCACTTCAGAGACCTCAGAAAATTCGTCAATTGACTGAGACAACACAAGATGAGACTCAACCCCGCCAAATGCTCATTCGGAGTGGTCAAAGGGAAAGTCTTAGGGTACATGGTCACTGAGCGCGGTATAGAAGCAGACCCCGCCAAGATAAAATCCATCATAGACATGCCTCCACCCAGAACGCAGAAAGAAGTAAAGGAATTCATGGGCAGACTCCAATATATCAGTCGATTCATCAATCAACTGACTACAATGTGCGATCCTATCCTCAAGCTACTTAAGAAAAATGCACCTCAAGAGTGGACCGAAGAATGTCAAGAAGCATTCGAGGAAGTTAATCATTCCTTAACTTCCCCACACATCCTGGTTCCACCACACAAGAAAAAGCCCTTAAAGCTATACCTCACGGTTACTGACAACGCGCTAGGGGCTATGCTCGCTCAAGAACAGCCTGTCTCGCACACAGAGAATGCCATCTACTTTGTCAGCCGCAGATTCCAAGGTAGCGAAATCAACTACTCTCCACTCGACAAATCTTGCGCCGCTCTTGTTTGGGTATCACAAAGGCTAAAGCACTATATGGAAGCCATCCCGGTTCGTCTCATTGCAAGAATGGATCCGTTGAAATACATCCTAGACAAATCAAATTTGTCTTCGAGATTGGCCAAATGGTACTTCATGCTCGCGGGATATGATATCACTTACGTCACTCAGAAATCCGTCAAGGGGAGTGTATTCGCAGATCAGTTGATCGAATTTCCTTGTGACGAAGCGAAGGGGGAAGACCCGCGATTTCCTGATGAAGACATCATGAGCATAGAAGACGAAAATAAGTGGCAATTATTTTTCAATGGCGCAGCCAACAAGAGAGGGTTCGGCATCGGAATGTTGTTGGTAGACCCTGACGACATCTATACTCCATTAGCAATACGTCTTGACTTTGACGCCACCAACAACACCTCAGAATATGAGGCTTGTATAGCGGGGGTTGAGGCAGCCCTAGAACGCAACGTGACCAAACTCGAGGTATTTGGGGACTCTCAGCTAATCATCAATCAAACACTAAAGAAGTGGAGGATCCAAGATCCAACCCTTCAAAGATACAGTGCCCACCTCCAAGAGTTGGCGCAACAATTTCAAGATGTCTCGTTCCACTATCTTCCTAGAGACAAAAATCGGTTCGCAGATGCATTAGCCACACTCGCTTCCTTGGTCAAAATCCCTAAAGGAAAAGCAGTCAAACCCTTCAAAATAACACGACATTCAACTCCCGCCTACTGCACCATTATAGATCTCCATGACTGCAAAGACAAATGGTTATCCGAATATGCCATTGTTGAAAACTCCGAAGAGAAACCATGGTACCATGATATTTGGCATTTCATCCTAGATGGAACCATCCCACCTGAGACAGATCCAAAGACTCAGATCGCCCTTAAGAGATTGGCCGCTAATTACTCCATCATAGCCGGCCGCCCATTCAAGAAGCATTCCCAAGGAAACCTCCTTTGTGCCACCAAGGAAGAGGCCCGAGAAATAATGGACCATGTTCATCAAGGCATACGTGGAACTCACATGAGCGGAAACATGCTCGCCAAAAAGATCATCAGACAAGGGTACTTTTGGCTAACCGTGGAAGCCGACTGTACTAGGATGGTCAAGAAATGCCATATGTGTCAGATACACGCCAACCTTTAGCACGCGCCGCCTTCCTTGCTGTACCCTATGACTTCTCCTTGGACGTTCTCGACATGGGGGATAGACGTGATTGGAAAGGTCACACCCACAGGAGCCAATGGGCACTGCTTCGTCCTAGTAGCCATCGACTATTTCACTAAATGGGTCGAGGCCTCCTCTTACAAGGTTTTGAATGCCAGAAAGGTTGCAGAATTCATCAAACATAACATCATCTGCCGATACGGGGTCCCGCAAGAGATGATATCCGATAATGGCTCACACTTCGAGAAGGAAACCGATCACTTTCTAACCGAGTATAAAATCACAAGACACAAGTCATCTCTTTATATGCCTCAGACGAATGGAGCAGTTGAAACCGCAAACAAGACAATCGAAACCATCAGTAGAAAGATGGCAGTCACCGGGAAAGACTGGCCCGACAAGTTACCCTTCGCACTGTGGGGATATCGCACTTCAGTCCGAACAGCTATAGGAGAGCCCCCTACGCCCTCACATTTGGAATGGAGGCTGTCTTGCTAATAGAATTGGAAATACCATTACTGAGGGTTTTCCTAGAAAACCAAGTGAATGAAGTCGACTGGTTAGAAAGCCGATACAAAGAGTTAGCCTTGCTAGACGAAAGGAGACTAAAAGCAGCCGAGCACATCCAAGCTTACCAAAGAAGAATGGCAAGAGCTTTCAACAAAAAGGTCAAGACAAGGAACATCAGAGTGGGCGACCTAGTTCTCCGTGAGCATCGTCTTGGACCCTTCAACCCACTAGGCAAATGGGGACCAAGGTGGATAGGTCCCTACATCGTAAAGAAGATATTCTCTGGGGGAGCCCTTCAGCTGGTAGACTTAGATGGAGATCAGCTACCGAAGCCAGTCAACATGGACAAGCTCAAGAAATACTTCGCGCGACTTGGCCTCTTAAAAAGAAAATCGCTCGCTAGGTTGAATATCCCGAAGGGGACGACCTAGGAAAAAATTAGAGCTTGCACGAGAAAAGAAGCCCGCTAGGTTGAAAACCCGAAAGGGCAGTCTAGGCAAAAGAAAGGGTGTGCATAAAAAAAAGGGGGGGGGGCTTGTCTCGCGCGAGATTACCCCTCGGCCTGAAACCGTATTTTGTCTTTTTTCTCTCAAAAATGAACTACGTTAGACCTGAGCCTCTTATTTAATTGCGGTAAAAGAGGAACGTAGGCAGCCTTCGGGTTCGGTCTAATCAAATAAATAAATTTAATTTTGTCCTTTGATTAATCGAATGCATTTTATAAATGACAAAAGGGAAATCCTAACCACAACGACTAATTTGCTAAGCTAACAATCTTGAAAAAAAATACTAATAAAATAAAACTATTGATCTATCAAAGCAATCTCTTGGTACTTCTTAAGATCTAGCCTTTCATTGACTTGGTAGGCCGACAGACATGATCACCACCGTCTTCGCGATCCTTATTGCGCTTCGGACCCTTCGAAGCAGAACATCCCTCGAGACGAGTAAAGACGGACTCCGAAAGCCTCTTGAAGACATTGGGCCTATCTAAAGCTTGCATCTTTCCAGGCATCCCTTTGCCTTGCCTCTCGTACCAATCCCCATCAAGAAAATCCTGGTTTGGATCAGTTCGTACATTGGCAGGATCAGACTGAGCCTCGCTCCTTCGTAAAATACTGCTGGCTACGAAAGAATCCCCTAACAGTGGAAGCCGCAGATCATCAATCTTCTCCACACTAGGGTGGCCGGTATGAAGAAACCAATCCAAATACTTGTCAGATAAGAAGACGCTTGCATCAAAAGTCCGAAGGTTCGACCAGCGATCCCGACTAGTTCCTTTACCCCATGCTTGAACTAGCGCCTGCACAAACTCTACACCAATATAAGACACATCACGAGAGGCCCCTTCGAAAAGATAAGTGTCCTGCTGTTGACCAAACTGATGGAGCACCCGCTTGGGAAAATAAAAAGAGGAATCTCGCAAACCCGGGAGAACAACCCTGTCAAAACCCTTGGTATTGGCAACATACTTGTTCAATCTCCAATAAGGTGGACACCAAAGGATATCAGCAGTTACAGTCTTCGCAATCAACTCAGCCCACTCATCCACCGAGAGATCCTTGATCAGTAACTTTCGCGTATGATATGTGAACGGGGAATATTCCAACGGGGGACCTACCAACTTGAGATGCTCCCTAAGCCAAATAGTCAACAAAAGAGGACTCCCTTGAGTCATGGCACCAGTCTTATGCATCTCATCAAGACCATGCAAGGTTTCACCCAAAATAAGCGGAATAATGTTCCTAGAACATTTCCTGGCTTGCAGAACAATTTCCACCAATTGGGAGTCAACCAAGCCATTCCTGCATGTAAACAAAACATCTCCGAAAAGAGAAAGGGCCAGAAAGTTCCGTTTGTAGACATGTAAGGCGTCATCATCTGAATCTCCGCTGAATCGCTCAGGAAAAGAAGAACAATCTATCCACCTGCGGTGAACCAACTCATAGCAAGTATCAAGGGGGATCCCTAGAAATTTATTCAAGGCCTCTGAATGATTCCTATTGTATTTAGGAACAGCAATCTCACCAGTCAAAGGCATATCCAAGATAATGGCAAATTCCTCCACAGTAGGCACCATCTCATTAAGAGAAAAATTGAAGAGATGGACAGAGGGATCCCAAAATCGAGCAGCACCCTGAAAAAGATTCCAATCCGATTGGAGGTTCTTCAAGGTGAAAAGGATTCTGAATCCGAATCCTGCTATGAACTTATTGCGATATCGGTTGCGAAACGACCTCACAAAATCTCTTGATGCTTGCTTGAAAGATTCAACCACTTCAGACGATAAAGAAAAATCATCGACAATCATGGACGTTGGGACGATCTCCTTGGAAGCCATGGATCACAGGGTTGAAAAGGAAGACGAGAACTTCACCCTAACAGAATATCTCTAGAGTTTGAAAGGCTGGGATGAGTTATTTGACCGGACTACAAGGTGTTTTTATAGGAAAAACTGACAAAATCCTGTTCGAAGAAGGAAGAGGATTCTGCCTGGGTAGCGTGTCTCGCGCGAGATGCCTTGTCCCGCGCGATACATCGCCACGGCTAAACAGCAACAGTTCTGCACCAATAACGATCTAGCCCCGACTTGACGAAGTAAGTCTCGAAAAGCCTGCACATACAGTTCCCAACATACAGTGCAACACCAAAATTATGGCCTAGACGGCCATTCCATTTCCAATCACGAAAAGTCGAGAAAGTTAAAAAACTAACAAATTAAACCTAGGATTAGGAATTAAGAAAACCATGTTTTTTGTGCAACCTACTTGCTAATAGGTACTGAAAAGAAAGAAAATTGTCTGGGCCCACACGGCCAATATGTACAAGTCATCAGTAAAATAAATAGGGAGAAAAGGGGGGGTCAAGCCATCAGATCACCCGAGCCGTCGGCACCTCCTCCTTCACCACCATGGGGGCTACCATCCCTTCTCGACCTCTTGGCTCCACAAGTCGGAGTCACCGCAGAAGCCACCGTCGAAGCCGCCAAAGATGCCTTCTGGAATGGCCTCTCAGACAGGTCCGACACCAAGGCCATCAGTCCCGCCATCTTGGTCGTTCCACGGCTGTAATCGGTCGCGGACATAGTGACCTGACAACAAAAGAAAAGAAATGCTCAGATGAAGTCGGACATATACACTTATATGGACGAATAGGTGAAATAGTGAACAGAAACATACCGAGGAGACATCAGGCGGAAGACGGTAACCCTCGGGAATATGATCCGGAGTCGAGATGTGGCCCACCATCGGCATGCTCCCCATCATATACGTATAGCTCAGAGGGCCAAAATTTGGCACGAAGGGCAGAGAACCAGTAGACTGGGAAGAAGTGCTAGGGGCTGACGAAACTGAGGTAGAGGCAGAGGCGAAACCACGAGCAAGCGATTGCCTAGCACCCACCGGCAGAGGACCCATCAGTCGAGGCAGGTAGGGGTGAGCACGGATCGGTTTGGATCGGTTTTAGGATAAAACCGACACCAAACCAATAACTATCGGTTTTGTGTAAATCGAAACCATTAACTTCGGTTTCTTAATGGTTCGGTGTTACCGATTTCGATGTGATATCGGTTTGGTTCGGTGTTAATCCAACTTTGGCTTACTGATCATTTTCAATTGAACTTTGGCTTACAACTACCTCACAACTTTATTTTGACAAGAAAGAAATATAACTAGTGACAAATTGAAGGCAAGGCTGTAAGTCTGTTTCTTTCCCATTTCTATAGTGTTTAAAACTTTAAACCCACTCTGGCTACCATGTTTTCTTCCTCTTGCTCCCTATAATCTACAATACCAACTATAAAACTCCTATAATTACTCTTTGTCTTACTGAACCTCATGCATGATTCTTCCACTACTTCTATTCCATTTCTCAGTTTCTTTAATAACTTATTTTACAGGACGGCAGATTCTTTGCGATTTGTGCATAAATACTGGATGACTCTGATGACCGAATACCAATGACTCTTAATGAGGCTAGGAGCATAAATTGAAAATTAATCCAACTCAAAATTAAACTAATCCAACTCCAACATAAACTAATCCAACTCAAAACAAAACAAGAAAACGGAGCAGAAATTCAAGATAAAACGACGTAGTTTTGACTATCGGTGTTAACGGTTTCTTATCGGTTTCTAAATTTTTAAAACCTAAACCAAACCGAAAATTTCGGTTTCTAAACTTTTAAAACCTAAACCAAACCAAATGATTCGGTTTCGGTTTTTTCGGATTCGGTTTTTCGGTGTTAATGGTGTTAACGGTGTTAACGGTTTTTTTTGCTCACCCCTAGAGGCAGGAACTCCACATAGGAGGCTCCTCGGACAACACAAGTCGTAGCCGCACAACCCACCATGAGATCGGCATAATCATCATCAGGAATATAGTGGGTGGGGTACATCGCCCTCGGCGGATCCGATGGCACCCTATATGACAGTCTACCCCGACCATGCTGTGGGAAGACCCGCTCGCCAAGATACATAGTATCCCCCTCCAAAGATTCCAGCATCCTCTACATCGCAGTGGCATCCCAAGCACGGTGGACCTCCCACTCCAACAGGGTCCATGGATAAAGGCCCAACCGCTCATACTCAAAGGTGTCCAGCATGGCCCGCGCCTCTGCGACCGTCAGGGTCCACTCCTGATTCTCCTCCTCGTCAACGCTCCGATTGGGGTGGCTCCACCTCCTGATATTCGAGAACAGAGGGTTCAGACTGTCCAGCTCATACTTGTACAGACCAAAGACAACGTAGCCCCATATCTGTAAAAGAAAACAGAACAGATTCAGCATGAAATACAGACAAAGTATACAAAGGACAGAAACAGAATCAAAAGCATACCTCCCAAGCATAAGAATACCCCGACAGGGTATCCTTGGTGTGCCTACACGCCTCGTCCATGGCGTGATAACAGAAGGCCAGCCCCGCTGAGCAGGGCCGGTTTTCATAATTTAGAGGCCCTGTGCAAAGTTCAAAATGAGGTCCCAAAAACATTACAAAAAATAAAATGCAAGAAAATATGTTATAATAGCAATATTTTAAAATTATGTTCTTACAATAAAATACTAAAATCTCAAAAACTATTACAATCATCAAACTTCTTATTTGAAAAGTATTGTCCGTCTAACATTCTTCGAAGCAAAATCTTCAATCAAATCTTCATAGTCAATTTTTTCGAGAAGATCATGTTCAATTGCGATGAGAGCCAATCCATTGAGTCTTTCTTGTGTCATTGTCGAACGTAAGTAAGACTTTAATAACTTCAATTTGGAAAAGCTCCTTTCTGCGGATGCAACAGTCACAGGAAGTGTCAACAAAATTCTATATGCAATTGTTGCATTTGGAAAACAATCCATACGTTTTAAATAATTTAAAATATCAACATGTCCCATCTTTTTCTTAGGCAGTAGTTCTTGGAGTAATTTTAATTCCACATATAGTTCTTCTCCATTAATATCCAACTGATTACCACTTTTAAGTGTATCTTCAAAACGACTACAACAAGACTTTAAACCTGCATCATCCAATGAATTTAATTTATCAGAAGTAAACAAGAAACCAAAATTATTTTCATATTCTTGATATTGCTCGAACCTCCTAGTTAATGAAACAATTGCTTGATCAATAATATATAGAAAATATTTGACCCTAAAAGATTCCTCTTCATTTCATCAAATTGTTTTTTTCTTCGAATTTGACGTTTTTTAGGAAAAACGAGATCTATACTCATTTTGTTTGCAATTTCTTTCGTAGTATCCAACGCATTTGAAAATCCATTCTCTCTATACTTTTCAAAGAAGGATAGCAACCCTTTTACTTTTTCAATAGCAACATCAATAAGCATATCTTTTGATTGTAAAGTTTTGCTAACCAAATTAACCATAGATAATATTTCATACCAAATGACTATTGCAAGTAAAAACTCAAAATTACCTAGCTCATTTTCTGCTATAGATTTCGCTTCACTTCTTATTTTCGAATCATTATCACTTTCAGCTACTTGAAATAAAGCTTCTTGTATTTCTGAAGTTTGAAATCTTATTGCTTTAACACTATCAATACGACTCTCCCAACGAGTAGAAGACAATGACTTAAGAGTCAATCCTTTGACATTATCTTTCAAAATTTGCCATCTCTTAGTGGAATTCGCAAATATTGTGTATATACGTTGTATGACTCCAAAAAATCTATAGATTTTCCACTAGTGTTGGCCATATCACATAATGTCAAATTAAGACTATGACAACCACAAGAAGTATAGAATGCTCTAGGATTTTCATCTAAAAATTATTTTTGAACTCCTTGATGTTTACCTTTCATATTTGCCCCATTATCATAGCCCTGACCTCGCACATCATCTATATTAAGATCAAGGGTTTTCAATTCATTTTTCAAAACTTCAAAGAGCCCTTTCCCGGTTGTATCATTGACACTTAAAAATTCTAAAAATGATTCTTCAATAGTAACTGATTTGGAAGAGGCATCTATATATCTTATTATTAAAGACATTTGTTCTTGGTGACCTATATCCAGAGTGCAATCAAGTATAACAGAGAAATACTTCGCTTCTTTTATTTTTTTAATAATTTCAGTTTTGATGGTTGAAGCAAGCAAAAGTATTAACTCATTTTAAATATTATGACCAAGATAATGACGATGAATTCTATCATCTGTAATACGTTTAACATGGTCTTGAATTATATAGGGTCAAACTCGGCCAACATCTCAATTAAGCCTAAAAAGTTACCATTATTATTTTGAAAAATTCTCTCATTAGTTCCACGAAATGCTAAATTATGTTTTGCAAGAAATTTTTCAATTGAAATAATTCTAAACAACACTTTTTTCCTATGATTTTTTTATTTTTCAAGTTCTTTTTGTGCCATTTTATCAATTGTTTCATTTTTTTGAAATCTCAAACGCAAATCATACCAAGTGGCCATGTTCTTAACATGCTCTGCACTGGTTTCATGTTCACTAAGTCTAATACAAAGATGTGCCCAATCACTATAACCATTATTTGCTATAGCACTTTTTTACACCATTTTGTAAATATTTTACAACAAAAACAAAATACTTTATCAAGCTCCTTAGAATACACAAGCCAATCTCTATCACATTTTTCTCCATTTGACAAAACTCTTGTATAAAATAATGATGAAAATCTTCTCAAACATTTATCATAAGGACCATATTCAATAGACAAATCTCATTTAGAACCCTTTTTTACTAAAATATCGATCATTTTAGAATTTAAAGCATCCCAAGTTCTTGGATCAAATATATTAACCCCATGTAAAGAATCATCAATATTGTCATCATCAACATTAGCATGTAAATCATTCATAGTCTCATCAACACCAATATTCTGAGCATTAGGCAAATTGTTCATATTAGAATCTAAATTAGCATCACTAACAATAAAGTTAACATCAAGATCATCACTAACATTGACATCCAAATTATCATTAACATCAAGATCATCATTAACATTAACATCAAAATCATCATCAACAATATTAGCATCAAAATCATCATTAACATTAACATTAACATTAACATTAAAATTAACATTAGCAATATCAATATTCTGTTTTTTATTTTCAGAAGAAATATGTGAATTTTTTATCATAAATTTATCAAGGGCTCCCTTTTGTGATTGATTGAAAACTTCAATTCTTTTTTGTTTTTTACGTTTTTCACATCCGGAATCTCGTTTCCTAATTCTAGAATTCATATCTTAAAATTATAAAGTATGAAAAGAACGAAAGAACCTGGCAAAGAGATGAATCATGTGATTGAGGACAACTTGTACGAGACTGGAAGAAATTATTTTGGACTGCTCATCCTCTAAATCCGACCTCTGACGAATCTGATGTTCCTCCCGGACCTCCCCAATCAACAAACTGCTCTTGGACTGCAAGTGGGAGGTGGAATTCGAAACCAACAAGGCCTAAATTTGAGTTACCCACCTGATTGTGCACTGTAATTCACAGCTTCAAGCTGCGATTTTGGTTCTTATGGTACGACGTCAATGGATTGGAGGTGCTGGCCGCTGGGCTAGGGTTTGATGGCGGGAGAGAGTATCGATTACTGTGAGAGGAGCAACGCTGCAACAGAGGGAGTGGGGAAGGGTGAATAATTGGAGCCGATCGATCAGCTTAATGGAGGAGGAGGAGGATTGAGGAAGACGAGGAGCCGATCGATCAGACGAATGGACTCAATCAATGGAGAAAGAAATATATATAATGGTTTTTTTTTGGTGCCCCTTGAAATTCTGAGGCCCGGAACGAGCGCTCACCTCGCTCCTCCTAAAGGCCGGCCCTGCCGCTGAGCCCCAGTCATAGGTCCTCACCTCATCCAAATTCACCAACAAACCCAAAAGAGAAAGACGGGCCATAGAAGAGTGGTTCGGAAAGATAGTCTCCAAAAGAATGTACCAGAGGTACCCTCGCACCAACCGATCGGTGTCCGCATTCGGCTTCTCCGCATAAGTCTCAATCCGACCTCGGAGAGGGGATAACTCACCAGCAAACCCCTTAACCTTGTTAGGGGAAAAACCGATCAACTGTCTCCACACAGTAGGGCTCGCAGGCTTATAACCTGCAGTCTTCGAAAGGGGCTCGCCGGTAAACTCTAGCCCCGTGATAGCAAGGAAGTCTATCGGAGTCATAGTGGCTTCCCCGAAGCGCAGATGCACGGTGTGAGTAGTATCCCACCACCTCTCCCTGATAGCCTGAAGAACTTGGGGAGTCCGTCTCATCCCCTGAAGGTTATCAACAAAGGTCAAAAGCCCCGTTTGGGCCATCCTAGCTCGAACCCCATTGAGGTCCTTGATCTTGTCCCACAAAGCTCTAGCCAGTTTTGGGCTCCCACGGCAATTTTTCGTTGGCCTGAACGACTGCAAAACAAAGAAAGAGCAAAAGGGCAATGTTAAGAAATCATTCCATGTCAGAAATTCAAAGGAATAGAAGAAAATCTTCATTGAAGCATTTCATCGAACACTTGGCGTGCGCACAAGAAAAGCTTGCCCAAAGATGCAATTGATGACCCGAATCAACCCCTCCTACAATCCATGATATTTAGGGGACTCATACGCACACAATGCAATAACAAACATCCAACAAATTCAACAAAAAATGAAGCATGCAAGGTAGAATCAAGTTCTAGACAAAAAGCAAAGAAACTGCCATTGATGAAATTTGAAATTAAAAAAACATGGGTTCAAGTTCAATGCAATACAAGAAACAAGAATTGAGAGAGAAGCTCTTACCAAACTTTCCCGAACAGCGGCGGAGATATACGCGTCCCTATCGAAGGTGAGGTCGTCGCGAGGATAATCTTTCCCAAGCAAATAACTCTCCAAAATCGAATTCTTTCTCTCTTGAGCCATTGATTGTGGAGGGAGGAAGGATTGAGAGTTGTTTGGAAGGGGGGAATCAAAAAGCAACTCGCAAAAATTTGCAGAGAAAATCGTCTTGGCTCGAGCTAGGGAGGGAATTTGAAAAGAGATGATTCAAATTAAAACAGCAGCTGCTGTTACATATTGCCTCGACAGTGGATATCCCGCACGGTATATCTTATCTCACGCGAGAGATGCCTTCTGGAATTTGACAAAATTGTCCTCGACAATAAGCGTCTACGCAACGTCAAAATTCAAAATTTTGACACATTTACCCTTAGAAATGATACACTAGCAAGGAAACGTGGAAAAATCGGCACCGCAAGTCACGGAACGAGCCAAAGATGACACCCGCACGATCGCCCGGTACGGCACCAGTTGCCCGAAAACCAATTGATCCAAAAATCAAATCAATCCACATTATTCAGAGCCCAGAAAGGTGAGTCATCAAAAGAAAAGCTCGGTCCAACGCCAAGACAGGTAGATCGTCAACAGAAAAGCCCGGTCCAATGCCCAAACAGGTGGATCATCATCACTAAAGCCTGGTCCAACGCCCAGACAGGTGGATCGTCATCTTAAAAGTCCGATTCAACGCCCAAACAGGTGTGTCGTCATCCTCAACAACAAAAAGCCGATTCGGAGCCCAGACAGGCGAATCGTCCAAGAAAACCGACAGGACTCAAAGGACCGGGCAGGTGAGCCTTTGTTTTCTAACATATTTTCCCGCAGGTTCGGAGCCCAGACAGGGGAATCTTCAGACAGACAGGTATATTCAGAATTGGGTCTTGATTTGATTCCTCAGTATGAATTTACCGTTTCAAAAATAAAATCTCCTCAATTTTCAAAAAAATGATTTTCAAAATACCTAAAGCATCCTTTTCGTGTTTTGGAGTCGAACTACGTTATGGTCTGATTCTCCGATAGAGATACGTAGGAAGCCGTGCAGCCCGACCATCCCGATGTTCAGAATGATGTCTTTTCGTCGACATGACTTCTTCCATAAGACTTGTCGACGAGGGTCTCTGTAGACACCCCATTCTAAACCCATCGGAGCACATTTATACCACTCTAAGTCTCACTTTGAGTCAAGAAGTAGAAATCCACCATTTCGTCATGTTTCGTTAAGTTTTGACTAACCACCGTTAGTTTGGGACTAAACTGCATACGAGATAATGGGGAAAGGACAAAATTGTCCACAGACTACAATATCTCGCGCGAAATGGCGTGTCTCGTGCGAGATATTGGTCATCTGCAGCATGCAAATGACAGTTTCCTCGTCGATTTCAACCTCTTTTCGGAATAAAACTTCATCCATCCGGCTAACCAATGGTTTTGGAGTCTGGAACCTTCCTAGGAGTGTTTTATCTCTCCACCTCTACCTCTCCAACACCTATAAATACCTGGTGACTTCCAGTATTTCAGAGGTCCACAATCCCACACATTTTACTGATTTCTCTCCTTGAAAGATTCCTGTAAAATCACCCCCAAAATCACCTCAAAGTTTATTTGTCAACCTTGTTGATAAACAAACATCAAGATCCGAGTCAAGGACTGAGGCGAAACTCTGTCCGCGTCAAGATTCGATTCTAAACTTGAGTCGAAACTCTGCCCGAATCACCTCACGCAAGGTAATCCCTAAATTCCTTTCTAATTGATTGTTAGAGTGGTATAAATCCATAGAATCTAGGATCGGCCTAGAGCCTCCCTAAATCATGGGGATGGTCTCGAAGCAATCGATTCTACATTCTGTTTAACCCCGTTAAATGGATTTTTATTTATTTTTATTTGAAATCCTTTTCTTTTCGAAAACCTCTCTTTTCTTGAGCATGACCGATCTCCGGATTGGGTGGAATGGGTGCTCCTTGACCTTTCCATTCCATAACCTAAGCCCCGAACCCAAATCTCTTTCAAAAATGGTTTTTCTATGTTTTCCAAACGAATAATATAGGTGGCAACTCAAAATTCTTCACAATGCTACACCCGGCTAATGTCATCTAGAGCCAAATACATCTCAGCCAGCCCGGCCTCTCCCCAAGACAAATTACCAACATTCCCCCAGTTCCTCAAAAGCTCCAGGAAGGCAGTCAGAGCAGTGAAAGCCCCATTGGGGAATAGCATGTCAGAAAAGCCTGCCAGACAAAGGCCCTAGCCAGCCTCTCAGCCCTAAGCCGGCTATCATCAGAGCCATCAAAAATAGGAGGGAAGGCTCGACTCTGTGCCTCAATCGCCCCATGAATATCCCCCAGCTCATACCCATTGCCCTTCCTATCTCAGAGAGCAAACCCAACCAACTCCAGCATCTCACCCTCATCAGGGGCTCAGGCTCAATGACAGAACAGCAAAAATACGCTGACCGGTGAACGGCAACCCTGTAATGACCGCAAAGTCGTATAGGGTGACTGTGACCTCGCCCCAAGTAAAGTGGAAAGAGTGGGTGGTCTCCCACCAAAACTCGCGGGAAGCCTTCATCAGCTCCACACTCCTATTTGTGTCACCAATGGCCTCCGCCATCTCAAAAAATTGACCAAATTCGGCTGCATAGACTAAGCCCTTGGGCGAATGCACCTCAGCTGCACTGCCAGGCAGGCTCCTCCAAAGCCGCCCAATCACCTCAGACGATCCCCGAGTGCGTAGCCCCTGCAGGTAAACACGGCACAGGTATCAAAATATATTTCAGTCAATTACATATCATCATGTTTTGAATGCAATCATTGTTCTTTCTGGGTCTGTCCTAGGTGTTCAAAAAAATCTTTGGGTCTGTCCCACTCTTTACAAAATAATGGGTCCGTCCCAACCTTTTCACAAAAATCGTTATCTTTGGGTCCTCCCAATCTTTTCACAAAAAACATGGGTCCGTCCCAACCTTTTAACAAAAATCGTTATCTTTGGGTCCGTCCCAATCTTTTCACAAAAAACATGAGTCCGTCCCAACCTTTTCACAAAAATCGTTATCTTTGGGTCCGTCCCAATCTTTTCACAAAAAACATGGGTCCGTCCCAACCTTTTCACAAAAATCGTTATCTTTGGGTCCGTCCCAATCTTTTCACAAAAAACATGGGTCCGTCCCAACCTTTTCACAAAAGTCGTTATCTTTAGGTCCGTCCCACGTTTTTCCACAAAATCATCATTATTGCTTTGGGTCCGTCCCACTTTTCTTTGCAAAATCAATGATTTTCGTCTCGGATTCGTCCCATCTTATTTACAAAAATAAGTTTAATTCTTAGATTCAATTCATGCATTTTTTTCAATATATTCATGGCAATTTCATTATCCTAAGCATGCATTTTTCTAAAAAAATCAAAATTTTCAAATCCGTGAATAACAAGTTCGGCAAGATTCTTACCTCGGCTTTTCTACCAACCGAGGTGTGTCTGTCCTCCTGTGGGTAGAAGTGTCCTCGCGAAGCTTGAGGAACAAAGGGCCGATAATTCCTCTTTATTTTCTTCCTTCGATCCGTCGACTGTGCTTGTTGTTCCCCCTTCTTTGTCGGGCGTAGACGGGGAGGCATTGTTGTAAGATGATTTCAAGTTGCTTGGACGAAATCTGAATCGAAACCTAGCTTTTCCTCTTTTCTCCTCTCTTTCTCTCGAAAAAACTCCTGGTGTTGTGTTTAAAATGTCGACTGCTCGTACTTATTTAAATCTGTCCGCCTGGCTGAGTATGTCGTGCGAAACAACGTGCCCCTGTGGCTGATTTTTCAATTTTGCCCCTGTGACCTATTCACCCTTTCGCCCCTATGACCTATGTTCCCATTTTACCCCTGTGGCTCGTTTTATTATTTTTGCCCCTGGCATTTCCAATTCTATTTTTCTCAATAATTAAAAATCCTCGGGTCCGTCCCTCTCTTCATCAAAATCATCGGATCCGTCCCTCTCTTCATCAAAATCATTGGGTCCGTCCCTCCCGTCATCAATAATCCTCGGGTCCGTCCCTCTATTCATCAAAAATCTCGGGTGACTCCCCTTACAGTCAAATTTCGAGTGACTCCCCTTACAGTCAAATTTCGGGTGACCCCCCTCCAGTCAAGTCTCGGGTGACTCCCCCTCTAGTCAAATTTCGGGTGACTCCCCCTCCAGTCAAGTCTCGGGTGTAACGACCCTAACCCTAGGCACTAATTTTAGTATTATATTACATACTTTTAATATTAATGTTAACTCTATGCGCTTATTCTATGCCTTTAATGTTTATGTCAAGTTGAGATGGTTAGGAGATAATTCTAAAGCTTTGGGATAAAATGAAAGTAAGTTAAAGTATTTGGTTGAATTATAATAATTGAAAATAAAATAAAATAATAGGGTGGAGTGAAAATAAAATAAACAAATAAAATATTATGGGTTGGTTAGGTGCCTTGTGTGAAGTAGAGAAATTTAGGGAATTTAATTGTATTACTTAGAACTTGGAGGACCTAGTGGATTATTTTTGAAAGCCTTTCATTACTTTGGCATGGGGGGCCATGCCTTCCCCCTTAAATCCCTCACCCTTCCTCCTCCTTAGTCAAAGTATACTACACTCCTCCCATACTTCCTCCATCCTCCCCATTCTCCCTAATAATTTTCTTCTTCATCCTCCTTCATTCCATCCATGGAAGCTCCTTCCTAGAGTCTCTCTTTCCAAAATTCTAGCAAGTTCAATTCTACTCCATTTTTCAATCCAATTGTACTTTTGTGCTTGGTGCATCTAGGGGAGTTTATCAAGCTAAGAAGATCCTCATTTTATCCTAAAAATCTAAGGTAAGTTATTATGACTTCTTTCTAAATATTGCTCACTTTATGTGTTTATGAATATTTTGTGGAAAGAAAATGATTGTGGTATTTTTGAATAAGGTTATTTGAGTAAAATGGGTTAATTAAGGATGAATTGATTTTTAGTATGAAATGGGGGTTTAAGTTGGAAGAATGAGGGTATAAGGAATGTAAAAGGTCAATGACTTTAATGGAGTTCTTGTATGTGGTTATGTTCATCTTACTTTGATTAGGGGAGAGATTATGAGTTTATTTCATATGGGTAGGAAGAAGTAGAAAAAGGACTTGGTATACTTTTAATGATGTAAGTTAGTATGATTTTCCCTTCTATTTAATGTTCATGAATTATATGGTGTTGTTATTGTCATTAAAATGGTTATTTGATACTTTGAAACCCTTCTTGGAGTTGAAAAATTGGTTAATGTCATAGAATGATGTTGTTGTTTAAGGAAGATAATCATGAGTGTAAGAAAATGGGTTGAGTTGGATTAAGATGGTAAATCTTGAAAAATGGTAGTAATATGGGTGGAAAACCAAGTGGTAATGATTTATGTTAGGATATGATATCTTGGGGTTAAATGGTTTAGAATAGAATTAACAAAGTTAGAAATCCTTTTTATGTTCACAAAGTAGAAGAAGCTTGGTACTAGTTTTGGTTTTTGGGAGTTCTTAAGGAAAAATGCTACAGCTACCTGTTTCTGGCCGTGGCACGAGTCGTGCCCCTAGGCACGAGTCGTGCCCATGGCCAACTCGTGGTTACGATTCGTGAAATGAGAGCCAAATCGTTCTGAGTAACTTAAGTGTAATTGGCACGAGTCGTGCCCTCAGGCACGAGTCGTGCCATGAGGAGGTAACGAGTCGTGCTTTAGGGGACGCATGAATCTGAGAAAGGCCAAAGGGGCACGAGTCGTGCCCTGGCCTGGTGACTATGATCCAATTTGTGAACTGTTTAAACCTAATCAAACTAGAACCAAAATGAATCCTCTTTAACCTAGATTAAAGTAGAATACTTTGGCTACACCATGACGTCTTATTGGGTCGAAATGGATTTGGGAAAGTAGTTTAAATATTATCCGGAAAATGGTTGATAAGCATGGTTAGTAACTTCACCAAAGTGTTTCACACTTGGGAATTAGATCTTGAACTTTATTTAAGATTATTCAAGGTTGTATAAGGACTTTGTAGGGATGTTTTATGGTACATGGTGACCTTACTTGCTCCATACCCTTGGTGGTTAGTGAATAATGTAGAAGCTATAGGTTACACCATTGCCCTAGTTGGAAATGTGTGTTTATCACATTGTGACATTGTTATCCCAAGTGGGGATTATTTGGTATTGTTATATTGTATCCCAAGTGGGGATTATTTGGTATGGTTGTAATGTATCCCAAGTGTGGATTATTTGGCAAATGGTTGCATTGTTATCCCAAGTGTGGATTATTTGGTTATATTGTTACCTTACTTGAATTCATATTCATTGATAATATTATGCACAGTGTATTAAATGAATGTTGCACGGTGTTGATTTAGCATGAGTATACATTACCATGTTGTTATATTCTTATCCCTTTTGTGGATTTATTTCAAGTATCTATTATGTGCTTGAACGTGTTATATGTGATTCGGGGGTATAATGAAATTCAATCAATTATTGATTTGTTCTATAAGTGATTGAAGGTTCATCATACCTGTGATCGGCCCCTCTGTGACCACAGAGTGGGTGTGCTAGCAGCTGTATTGAGCCAAAAGCCTTACAGTCCGCTGCGATTTTGGTGACTAGGTGGAATGCTTTTGTATTAATCCAAAAGCTTTACAGATAGCGGCGATATTATATGGTACTCTTATTAAAGGGTCATATAAGTATCTGATTTTCTTATATGGATCTCTGGAGTATGAGTCCTATAAGCGGTGAATGCGCATGGAGGCAGTTCACCAAAGAGATGAGTTTTACTCCCACGTTGTACGACTTATTGTTCAGACGGGAAAGGTAAAATGAGGTAACGTAAGGTGTTTACCGCTTTAATAATGTGCTATGTGTAACCATGATATGTGTTGCATCTTGTTTGGCATCTTGCTGCATTCATAATAGCTTATTGAGATTTATTCTCACCCCTTCCCTTTTACTGTTTTAGATTGTGCTGAGACAGGTGACCTGAACTAGTGAGGCCGAGGAAAGAGTTTGGACTCTTGTTTTTGGGACTTGTCAGGTTAAGTATATGAGTTGGTTGTCTAGGTGTATTTATTAAGTAAGACTCTTTTGAGAAGTTGTATATAAACTCTTTTGTAAAACCAAGTTAATTGTGATTTTTCGATGTAAGTAATCAGATTATGGTTTATGAAAGTTGTTGTTGAATTTTCTTCAAGTAGAGATATTACTAGATGATTTAATTTGGCAGTTTGAGAATTGGTTTTCTTTTAAAGGGAAATAAAAGTTTTTAAAAAATTATGCTGGGATTTCTTAGTTTGGGCTTCTCAAGCTCGGGACAGGCGTTAGGTCCCGGGTTGGGGTGCTCGCAGTTGGTATCAGAGCTTAGTTTAGAGGTCAAGGGTAGATGTCTAAACTAAGGGGGAATGTGTGGTAATTGACGCCGAGTGTTTAATGCAGGAGTTTGTTCTAATGGCCGGAAGCAATGATGATCAGCGAAAGGTTCTAGAAAATGAAGGAAATATGGGTATAGGCGGAATTCAGAATGAAGAGATGATGAAATTATTCAGGATGTTTGTACAGAATATGGAGACTAGAGGATCAGTTCCGAATCAACCTGAAGGATGTCAAAGTGATGAATTGGAAAGGTTGTGAAGATGAATCAACCGAGTTTTAATGGAGATCCGGATCCGTTAAGGGCAGAAAAATGGTTATAGAAAATGAACAAAATCTTTGAGGTTATGGAGAGTCGCAACGAAGAGAAAGTTAGGTATGCCGTTTTTAAACTTGAAGGTCCAGCTGATTAGTGGTGGCAGATTTTGAAGGGAAGTTGGGAGAGGGATAATACGCCCCAGACTTGGGATAATTTCACCCAGCAGTTCGAAGATTATTTCATTTCAATGGTTACAAAGGACAAGAAGGAGATCGAATTCTTAGGACTAGAACAAGGGAACATGACGGTGAATCAGTATTCAGTTCGGTTTGAGGAATTAGCTAGGTGTTGCCCTCATTTAGTATCACATGAAGCGAGAAGAGTTCATAGGTTTATAAAAGGTTTAAGGGTTGAGATTAGGAAGAAATTATTGATTGATAACTTCACCAATTATCAGACAGCCATAGATATAGCATATAAGGTCGAGAATGACATTGAGGAAAATAGTGGAAAATCCGGAAGTGGGATTAAAAATAAACCAAAGTATCTAGGACAAGGATCCAAAATCACTAGAGGACAACTAAGGACTTCAACCTCAGGGAGTATGAGAGGGGAGCTTTTTGTAGCTTCTTCATATAGGCCAAAATCCAGACATATGGGATGAAATGTAATTTTTGCAAGAGGATTGGACATACCGAAGATCAGTGATGGAGTAAGCACGGCAGGTGTATTAATTGTGGAGCAATGGGACACTTTAGGAGGATTTGCCCAAGGTTACAGCGGGGACGAGCTTCAAGCAGAGGTCAGCTGGGTGGACAATAAAGAGGTGGCACCAAAAGGAACAATGAAGGGAAACCAAAAAGGATGATCGAAGGTCGAGTATGTGTTTCGGGTCTAGGAGAGATAGATCTCTCAGAGATTACTAGAGGTATATTACCTGTCTCAAGAGTTAGGGGTCATATTCTTACAGATCCTGCTTCATATCATTTATGTTGGCATAGCATTTTGCTTCTATGTGGCATACATTACTTGAGATTTGTTTTATGTGATAGAGGTTTCTGCTCTTATGAGAGAGTACCTCGAATCTTCCTTAATTTACCACGATGGTGATGTGGCTATGGCTGAGCATATATTGCCAGTTGATTTGGTATGATTACCAATTTATGATTTTGGGATATACTTGACCTGGATGAGTAAGTAGTTGTTGTGCATTGGTAGACTATCATAAGAAGTGAGTCTCCTTTTCTATGCCTAATTTGCTTATATAGGTATTTGATACAGATAAACCTTATGTGGTAATTTTGTTATATATGCGTTAAAGCCAGAAAAATTTGGTTAAAAAGTGTAAAGGGTAATTGGTATGTGTTAGACTTGCATAAGAAGTCTTTCCAGAAATTTTACGTGCTAGTTGTGAGTAGATGGTAATTGTGTTTCCATCAAAGTATCTCATGTGTTGATTCTAAGTATGATAATCAGAATTTTAATCCTTATCTTGACGACTTTATGGTAATTGTGATTGATGACCTCTTTGGTTATTTAAGGTTACGAGAGGATCATGAAGATCATTTGTGAGTTGTGTTACTTGCCTTTAGTGGGAATTCATCGTTTGAGAAGTTTAGCAAGTGTGAGTTGGCTTGAGAAGATTCCAAATTTCGGGCTATAGTCTTAAGCTTGGATGTTACCATGGATCTTGCGAGAATTGAGTCCGTGATCTTTGGGTTGGCAAGTTCTATCGAAGAAATTTTTAAGGAGTTCTTGAGAATTGAAAAAGTGTTGCTTTAGTTAACTCTAAAGGATGTATAAATGGTGTGGGATGTAATAAGGATAAATCATATTGATAGAGATGGAGAATAGATAGACTATAGATCCGATCCTTACCTTACCGAGTGGATGTGGGGATTTTATGAAATTTTAAGTGTGTATTAGAGGAAGATTAGATTGTGATAATATGCAAAATGGGAAAATGACAGGGTATGCTTCGAGAAAGTTAACTTAGATAAAGCGAAATTTTTTTATTCCCTATTCGAGAGTGGTTGCAATTGTGTTGCATTATTTAAGTGGGAACCTTATCTTTTTGAAGCTTCCTTTGGGATTTGTTACCGACCCTAAGAGTTGGAGAATTTAGTTACTCGAAAGGAAGAGATTAGAAAATTATCCAGATTCTAGAAGAATAGGTTGTGTGTTGTATGATGGATTCCCTTTCAACCTGAGAAGTTAATTAACCTTGACGATTTTGGGTATAATAGTAGTTTTTAGTTTGCATGACCCCTCGTTTGTATGGAGTTATTTCCCTAATGATGATTAGACGGATTGGACTTATGCGAAAGTACCGTTGAGAGTTATTAGAATTGCAATTCCGGGATTAAATTCTAGAATGTTTGGATTGTGAGAATGTATATAAGAATTATGACTTTGAGGAAACTATTTGAAAGTTGTAAATTGAAATGAGTGAGAGGTAACCTTTGCTATTTGATCCTTAAGGTAAGTCTTTTTAAAATTCGGGACAAATTTTCTTTAAGGGAGAGTGAATGTAACGACCCTAACCCTAGGCACTAATTTTAGTATTATATTACATGCTTTTAATATTAATGTTAACTCTATGTGCTTATTCTATGCCTTTAATGTTTATGTCAAGTTGAGATGGTTAGGAGATAATTCTAAAGTTTTGGAATAAAATGAAAGTAAGTTAAAGTATTTGGTTGAATTATAATAATTGAAAATAAAATAAAATAAAATAAAATAATAGGGTGGAGTGAAAATAAAATAAACAAATAAAATATTATGGGTTGGTTAGGTTCCTTGTGTGAAGTAGAGAAACTTAGGGGATTTAATTGTATTACTTAGAACTTGGAGGACCTAGTGGCTTATTTTTGAAAGCCTTTCATTACTTTGGCATGGGGGGCCATGCCTTCCCCCTTAAATCCCTCACCCTTCCTCCTCCTTAGTCAAAGTATACTACACTCCTCCCATACTTCCTCCATCCTCCCCATTCTCCCTAATAATTTTCTTCTTCATCCTCCTTCATTCCATCCATGGAAGCTCCTTCCTAGAGTCTCTCTTTCCAAAATTCTAGCAAGTTCAATTCTACTCCATTTTTCAATCCAATTGTACTTTTGTGCTTGGTGCATCTAGGGGAGTTTATCAAGCTAAGAAGATCCTCATTTTATCCTAAAAATCTAAGGTAAGTTATTATGACTTCTTTCTAAATATTGCTCACTTTATGTGTTTATGAATATTTTGTGGAAAGAAAATGATTGTGGTATTTTTGAATAAGGTTATTTGAGTAAAATGGGTTAATTAAGGATGAATTGATTTTTAGTATGAAATGGGGGTTTAAGTTGGAAGAATGAGGGTATAAGGAATGTAAAAGTTCAATGACTTTAATGGAGCTCTTGTATGTGGTTATGTTCATCTTACTTTGATTTGGGGAGAGATTATGAGTTTATTTCATATGTGTAGGAAGAAGTAGAAAAAGGACTTGGTATACTTTTAATGAAGTAAGTTAGTATAATTTTCCCTTCTATTTAATGTTCATGAATTATTTGGTGTTGTTATTGTCATTAAAATGGTTATTTGATGCTTTGAAACCCTTCTTGGAGTTGAGAAATTGGTTAATGTCATAGAATGATGTTGTTGTTTAAGGAAGATAATCATGAGTGTAAGAAAATGGGTTGAGTTGGATTAAGATGATAAATCTTGAAAAATGGTAGTAAAATGGGTGGAAAACCAAGTGGTAATGATTTATGTTAGGATATGATATATTGGGGTTAAATGGTTTAGAATAGAATTAACAAAGTTAGAAATCCTTTTTATGTTCACAAAGTAGAAGAAGCTTGGTACTAGTTTTGGTTTTTGGGAGTTCTTAAGGAAAAATGCTACAGCTACCTGTTTCTGGCCGTGGCACGAGTCGTGCCCCTAGGCACGAGTCGTGCCCATGGCCAACTCGTGGTTACGATTCGTGAAATGAGAGCCAAATCGTTCTGAGTAACTTAAGTGTAATTGGCACGAGTCGTGCCCTCAGGCACGAGTCGTGCCATGAGGAGGTAACGAGTCGTGCTTTAGGGGACGCATGAATCTGAGAAAGGCCAAAGGGGCACGAGTCGTGCCCTGGCCTGATGACTATGATCCAATTTGTGAACTGTTTAAACCTAATCAAACTAGAACCAAAATGAATCCTCTTTAACCTAGATTAAAGTAGAATACTTTGGCTACACCATGACGTCTTATTGGGTCGAAATGGATTTGGGGAAGTAGTTTAAATATTATCCGGAAAATGGTTGATAAGCATGGTTAGTAACTTCACCAAAGTGGTTCAAACTTGGGAATTAGATCTTGAACTTTATTTAAGATTATTCAAGGTTGTATAAGGACTTCGTAGGGATGTTTTATGGTACATGGTGACCTTACTTGCTCCATACCCTTGGTGGTTAGTGAATAATGTAGAAGCTATAGGTTACACCATTGCCCTAGTTGGAAATGTGTGTTTATCACATTGTGACATTGTTATCCCAAGTGGGGATTATTTGGTATTGTTATATTGTATCCCAAGTGGGGATTATTTGGTATGGTTGTAATGTATCCCAAGTGTGGATTATTTGGCAAATGGTTGCATTGTTATCCCAAGTGTGGATTATTTGGTTATATTGTTACCTTACTTGAATTCATATTCATTGATAATATTATGCACAGTGTATTAAATGAATGTTGTATGGTGTTGATTTAGCATGAGTATACATTACCATGTTGTTATATTCTTATCCCTTTTGTGGATTTATTTCAAGTATCTATTATGTGCTTGAACGTGTTATATGTGATTCGGGGGTATAATGGAATTCAATCAATTATTGATTTGTTCTATAAGTGATTGAAGGTTCATCATACCTGTGACCGGCCCCTCTGTGGCCACAGAGTGGGTGTGCTAGCAGCTGTATTGAGCCAAAAGCCTTACAGTCCGCTGCGATTTTAGTGACTAGGTGGAATGCTTCTGTATTAAGCCAAAAGCTTTACAGATAGCGGCGATATTATATGGTACACTTATTAAAGGGTCATATAAGTATCTGATTTTCTTATATGGATCTCTGGAGTATGAGTCCTATAAGCGGTGAATGTGCATGGAGGCAGTTCACCAAAGAGAGGAGTTTTACTCCCACGTTGTACGACTTATTGTTCAGACGGGAAAGGTAAAATGAGGTAACGTAAGGTGTTTACCGCTTTAATAATGTGCTATGTGTAACCATGCTATGTGTTGCATCTTGTTTGGCATCTTGCTGCATTCATAATAGCTTATTGAGATTTATTCTCACCCCTTCCCTTTTACTGTTTTAGATTGTGCTGAGACAGGTGACCTGAACCAGTGAGGCCGGGGAAAGAGTTTGGACTCTTGTTTTTGGGACTTGTCAGGTTAAGTATATGAGTTGGTTGTCTAGGTGTATTTATTAAGTAAGACTCTTTTGAGAAGTTGTATATAAACTCTTTTGTAAAACCAAGTTAATTGTGAGTTTTCGATGTAAGTAATCAGATTATGGTTTATGAAAGTTGTTGTTGAATTTTCTTCAAGTAGAGATATTACTAGATGATTTAATTTGGCAGTTTGAGAATTGGTTTTCTTTTAAAGGGAAATAAAAGTTTTTAAAAAATTATGCTGGGATTTCTTAGTTTGGGCTTCTCAAGCTCGGGACACGCGTTAGGTCCCGAGTTGGGGTGCTCACATCGGGTGACTCCCCCTTCAGTCAAATCTCGGATGACTCCCCCTCCAGTCGAGTCTCGGGTGACTCCTCATCCAGTCAAGTCTCGGGTGACTCCCCCTCCAATCAAGTCTCGGGTGACTCCCCCTCCTGTCAAGTCTCGGGTGACTCCCCCTCCTGTCAAGTCTCGGGTGACTCCCCCTCCAGTAATATTTCAGGCGACTTCCCCCCAATAGTCACTTCTCCGAACTATGATCCGGCTTGATTCCCTCCTAGGGATACATAGGAATCCTTTCCCAAAAAGGTCCAGCCATTTGACCGCTTCGGTCTCTCTTCGGGATGTGGCCCACTGTACCAAGTGGCTCACTTCTTCGAACTACGATCAGGCTTGATTCCCTTCTAGGGATACGTAGGAATCCTTTACCAAAAGGTCCAGCCATCCAACCCCATCAATCATTATTCTTCATTTACCATACCCCCAGCAGGTCCGGCAATTTGACCACTTTGGTCTATCTTTCCCACCAGCCGCTCATTGGGTTTGGGATCCTTCTTATCGATAACCTCACTTCTTCCATAAGTGACGTTGTCGAGGGGCTCTGTGAGTACCCCAATCCAATTCGCGACCCTTTATGAGTGCCTTTTAATATAATAAAATTGCACTAGGGGCATTTTGGTAAATTTCCGATCCATTCCGAGGCTTTCGGAAACTTTTTTATAAGTTTCTTACGAAAGAAGTACTTTTAAGACTTTTTTCCATGCAAAAGGACCTATACAGAATTATTTGTTTTGGACCTAGGAGGAATTATCTCAGAATGTTCCAGAACCAGTTGATTGGCGCCAGAAACGGTTACGGGCTCGTAAGTCGTGCGACATAACTGTAAGTACCCCAATCTGGATCACCCTCTTCCGAGTACACAGGAAACACCGCAGACTCACAAACGCAGTCTCGAAGACCTTTGACACTCAAAACCCTCAAAAAACCCCTAAGACAAACCAAGGGAGGAACCTTTCTAAGATAAAAAGGGACAAAAGGACCTCTTGGGAATTTTCAGAAAATTGGAAAAGCAAATAAGGTCCGTACGGACCTCTTTGTTTTAATAATTACTGAATCCCCTTAAAGTCCACAATATTCCCTCAAATCCCGGGGAACATCATTACTGGAATGTATGGTTGGTCCGTACGGACCTCTTTGCATGCCTAGTTGGTCCGTACGGACCTCTTTGCCAAGGAGACATCATCATTCCAGAATATTCTCAATTATCACAGATTCCCTCAAATCGAGGAAAATCAAAAAACTAGATTACCTAGAAGGTCCGTACGGACCTTCTTGCAGTTTTCTGGCACTATAAATAGAGGGCTCCCCCTCCCTCATTTTCACACATTTCCCTCTTCTCTCCTCTCCCCCCAGCCTTCAGGCTCCCCTCTAAGACCCTTCGGGGCACTCCCGGCCCCTTTCGGATCCTTCCGAGGCCTTCCGAGCCCCCTTGCGGTGCTCCGAAGCCTCCCCGAGCGCTCCCGCGCTGCCCCGAGGCACTCTCGAGGTACTCTGAGGCCCCTTGTGGTACTCCGAGGCCTTGCCTGGTCTTTCCCGAGGCGTCCCGGCTCTTTTCGAGTCAAACCGGCGATCCCAAACCACGCCGAACCTCTGCCCGAATCCAACCAACGATTCCAACGCACGCCGAACCTCTGCCCGAATCCAACCAACGATTCCAACGCACGCCGAAACTCTGCCCGAGTGATCCCTGCGATCCCAACGCACGCCGAAACTCTGTCCGCAGACAACCGGCCCCTTTTCCGAAGCAATCCCGGTCCGTACCGGAACACTATTCCGTCCTCAAACACTATTCCCCTGCGGAAGACAGACACGAACCAACATTGGTAAGGCTTCCTTCCTACACTATTTCAATACATTTCAATAAAGCAGTGTACAATGTAGACATCCGACACAGCATGCATTTTTAAAAAGCACATACACACACACACACAACAGTTAAAGAATATTAGGGGTATCCGAAAGACTCGTTTTTACGAGGCGACTCGGGTGAGCTCTAAGATTCTAATATTCTCTTCCCGAGGAGTCATCTGACCTCCGAACTCAAAATCTCATCACACAAAAATAGTTTATTTTTAAACTGATGCCCTTTTTCAATGTTTTGGGCTTAATAAAAACGGCATGGCGACTCTACAAGCAAAAATACGGCGAGTCACCTCCCAACTAACGCGAAAAGCGGGAATAAGCCAGATGCCGGGGTGCGAACGCGCTACCTCTCGGATCCGGGCGACATTCCCCAACGCGACGCAAACGAAAATGCGAGATGCACGGGGCCCCTCCGCGCGCGAGCCGGATCCTGGGTAATTTCAGTTGGCGACTCCGCTGGGGATGTTTTGTTTTAAAAACTTTTAAACAAAGCAAAAGATTTTTAAAACGATGATGAGGGTCAAACTTTCATTTTACCCCTTTCTTTAACTGTTGTGTGTGTGTGCATGTGCTTTACTTTTTTTTTTTTTTACATAAAAAATATAAAATACAAAAAAATGCATCAATATACATCTGTGCATACATTTAAAATTCTGCAAAACTTCTGTTTTACTCAGAAAAAAAGAATTTTAGAGACCGCACACTACGCGCACTGCCGCCTCGGTTACACCGCACACTACTCACACTGCTGCCTCGGTTACATCGCACGCTACGCGCACTGCTGTGAATGTGTGCCCAAATTTGGATTCACGCGAGTTTGAAGACATCCGGTTTAATTTGAAAAAAACGGAGTCGCCACGCCATTTTGATTTCCTCAAAACTTTGAAAAAAAGGATTTTATGGGTTCGGAGGTTAAGTTACCCCTTGGGAAGAACGGATCGTCGTTCACCCAAGGTGCCTTGCCGTAGCAAGTCTCCCTAGATTCCGTTTATCTTGCTTGCTTGCGTGCTTTCTTGTGTGCATGTGTTTGAATGAAAGGGGAGGGAATGTCCCAAGTCGTCTTCCGGACGTACAAACCATTTATTGGTTGTCGCTCGGGATTTCTTGGATTTTATGTATTCGGGATTTTGATCCCGTCCTCATCTTGGACTTGTGATCATCGCATTTTTAATCTCGGGACTTGCGTGATCGAGAGAAGGACTCTCTTTTATAGCCCAAAAATGAGGTTCTTTAGGAAGGAATGTCCTTAGCCCATCAATCCTACACCTTAAGACGATCGAGCTTATATGAATGCTTCATGCTCGTCTTAAGTGATAATCGGAGATATAGGGTTCAAGGTTATCCCTTTCTAAAGAGATTGTGGAACCTTTAATGGAAGAAACGATGTAAAGATAGGATCTTTACACCAGTCCGTTCCAAGGTTGCTAATGGGGACATGGGGAATGTATGTAAAAATGACATTTTTAGTAAAAAGATGACATTTTGGGTTGCAAAGGATGCTTTTTGATTTAAAGAAGTGATCTTTATGCAAAGGATGCATTTTTATATTGGAAAATAGCATTTAATGTGCAAAGGATGCATAAAGACTTCATTTTTGAAAGCAAAGGATGCACTTTGATGTGTAGAAATGACTTTTAATGCAAATGATGCACCTTTAATATAAAAAAAAAAGATTTTAATGCAAAGGATGCTAATTTGAGTGCAAAAGAATAATTTTTAATGCATGAGAATGGGCTTTAGGTGCAAAAGGATGCACATTTATGTATGAAAATGGCATTTCAATGAAAAGATGGCATTTTATGTACATAGGTACTATCTAAATTGCAGATAGACATCAGATTATAGCATGATGAGGGTTAAAATCAGATTACCAACTGACGAGATGAAGGTTACGCAACCGGCTTAAGTTGTCGCGTGACATAGGCTGCCTATGTCGCGTGACATACTTAGCCACTTTGCAGAGACTTTACAACTGAGATCTACAGAGGTAACAAGGCATTAATATAGCCAAGTTACTTCACAAATAGATCTCAGAGAGCAAGTATTTCAATAGTGAACAATTCAAGAGGGCGTGGATATGAGGGATCCACACTCATCTTGAGTGTTCATGCAAGAAACAATGCCAAACCGGGGCTTTTACATGAAATGATATGCAAATGGATATGGATCTAAGCAATATAACACTAAAGCATGCAACTTTAATCAGAATACCACATTATCAACGCATTTAGCATAGAGATTTCACATATAATGAAGATAGGGGAAGGAAAAGGGTAGAAAATCGTTACCCTTGAAGACCACGACTTCCTATATCAGGTTAGATATAGGAGCCTTCAAAACAGCAACCTCCGGGGCTGAGATTGAGCCTTGGTTCAATGAGAACCTTTGGTTCTTGGTGTGTGTGGGAAGTGTGTGTGGGATGGTGAGTGATTTTGGGAGGATTAGGGTGTATTTTGGGGGATATGTGAGGAGGGAGTAGGCTTCTGGGCGTATTCTCTGTAGAGGGGTACTGAGGGGTGAAGGAGAGGTGTCCAAAATGAGAGGTGAAGGCCTCTATTTATAGGCTGCATGCATGGGCTTATTATGTCGCACGACATAACAAGCCATAACCGTTTTCCTTCTAGAAACATGCAAGGTGGCAACCTTCTAGAAGTTTTCTTGGCAGGTTATGTCGCACGACATAACAAGCCCCTTCCAGTTCCTTCTAGAAACATGCAAGGTGGCAAGCTTCTAGAAGTCTTCATGGCCTAGTATGTCGCACGACATAAGTAGCCACTTCCAGTTCCTTCTAGAAACATGCAAGGTGGCAGTTTTCTAGAAGGTTTTTCTTGAATTAAGAAAAACGTGTTTCTTAATCTCCAAGCAGTCCTTTCACCCCTTAGAAGGTTTGGAACATTTCCGGAATTGCTCCAAAACTCTAGGAAAGTCTGAAGAATTGCCGGGAAACTTGCCGGAATTGCCGGGAAACTTGTCGGAATTGCCGGGGAACTTAACCGAAAGGCATGAGCCAGATTTGGGTACTTACAGAAGCCCCTCGGCAACGTCACTTGCAGGGCGAGTGGGATTGTCGATAGAAAAGAATCCAATCTGGCGAATGCCGAGACGGATTGGGTGACCAAGTTGGTCGAGTGGCTGGACCTTTTATGAAAGGCTACCTACGTATCCCGAGTGGGAATCAAGCCATAATCGTAGTTCGGAATCCACTGGGGAAAGGGGGCGTCATATGTGACAAATTGGCTGAACCTAAAGTAGGCTACCTACGTATCCCGGAGGAATCAAGCCAGGCCGTAGTTCGAACATTTACTGAGTCGAAATGTTATTCTTTCATCTTGGAATAACGGAGATCGAAAGAGAGAGCGAAATGTTATTCCTTCATCTTGGAATAACGGAGATCGCGAGAGAGGTCGAAATGTTATTCCTTCATCTTGGAATAACGGAGATCGAAAGAGAGAGCGAAATGTTATTCCTTCATCTTGGAATAACGGAGATCGCGAGAGAGGTCGAAATGTTATTCCTTCATCTTGGAATAACGGAGATCGAAAGAGATATCTAAATATTATTCCTTCAACTTGGAATAACGGAGATCGAAAGAGAGCGAAATGTTATTCCTTCAATCTGGAATAACGGAGATCGCGAGAGAGCGAAATGTTATTCCTTCAATCTGGAATAACGGAGATCGCGAGAGAGCGAAATGTTATTCCTTCACCTTGGAATAACGGAGATCGCGAAAAAGGTCGAAATGTTATTCCTTCAACTTGGAATAACGGAGATCGAAAGAGAGAGCGAAATGTTATTCCTTCATCTTGGAATAACGGAGATCGCGAAAAAGGTTGAAATGTTATTCCTTCACCTTGGAATAACGGAGATCGAAAGAGAGCGAAATGTTATTCCTTCACCTTGGAATAACGGAGATCGCGAAAAAGGTCGAAATGTTATTCCTTCACCTTGGAATAACGGAGATCGAAAGAGATATCGAAATGTTATTCCTTCAACTTGGAATAACGGAGATCGAAAGAGAGCGAAATGTTATTCCTTCAATCTGGAATAACGGAGATCGCGAGAGAGCGAAATGTTATTCCTTCACCTTGGAATAACGGAGATCGCGAAAAAGGTCGAAATGTTATTCCTTCAACTTGGAATAACGGAGATCGAAAGAGAGAGCGAAATGTTATTCCTTCATCTTGGAATAACGGAGATCGCGAAAAAGGTCGAAATGTTATTCCTTCACCTTGGAATAACGGAGATCGAAAGAGAGCGAAATGTTATTCCTTCACCTTGAAATAACGGAGATCGCGAAAAAGGTCAAAATGTTATTCCTTCACCTTGGAATAACGGAGATCGAAAAAGAGCGAAATGTTATTCCTTCAATCTGGAATAACGGAGATCGCGAGATGGATTTTATAAAGAAGTAGGAAGGAATCAATAATTTTTTGTAAAGAAAGTGGGACGTACCCTGATAATTTTTGTAAAGAAAAGTGGGACGTACCCGATATTTTTTTGTGAAGAAAGTGGGACGTACCCGATAATTTTGTGAAGAAAAGTGGGACGTACCCGATAATTTTGTAAAGAAAAGTGGGACGTACCCGATAATTTTATTATTTGAAAATTGAAAATGTTAAGGGCAAATAAAATGAGCCACAAAGGTAAATTTGTAAAATAGGTCACGGAGGCACTAGAAGGAAAATTTGATTGATTTAAGAAATATAATTGGAAGTGCCTGGGGCACAAAGGGTAAAACATGCCTATGGGGAATAAAATTGTAAAATGGAGCCTTCAGGGGCAAAATTGTAAAACAAGCCATAGGGGCTTAGTATGTCGCACGACATAATAGGCCATGTGGACAGTTTCTTAAAAATTCGCACAGTCGCCATTTGAAACTCAATTGAAATTGAAATTGAGAGGGAGGCGACAGCGAGAAGAGAGAGAGAGCAAACATCAGAGGGAGAACTTGAGCGGAATCGAGAGAGATTAAACATCTTGAGCCCGATTCAAATTGGAAATGCCTCCTAGGCTCTATCCGACCAAAAAGGCTCCTCAACACGCCGAATTAGCTACTCAAAGGAAGGGGGTGCAGAGGAATCAAAGGCCCTTTCTTCCGGAAGCACAAAGAGGAGATTTCTACCCACAGCTCGATGAGCATACCTCGGATGTCAGGAAGAAAGATGTGGTAAGCAACCTAGGGTTTTTTGAAAATTTTTGATTTGGGTGAAATCGATTTGATTTGAATTTTCCAGACTGCAATGCATTTTATATGAATTGGCCTGTGAACATGGATTGACCTAGGAAATGTGATGTTAAAATGCATGCTCTTCGATGATAGGTTTTGACCTATCTTCTGCTTAAGATGATTTTAAGAAATAGCACGAAATATTAATACTTGTGCCATGTTTTCTTGCAGAAATTACGCACCCGTGGTTCCCCTGAGGTGATTGGTAGGCTATGGCAGAGCTTACCGGGTAGCCAGGAGCAGATAGACTCGCCTAAGGGCATGATTTACGCCGTCGGGCTGGGACGATTCTTTGAGATGGCGAAGGCCATTGGAGACACTCAGAGGAGTGTAGATTTGGTGAGGGCGTTTAGAGAGTTTTGGTGGGAGACCACTCATTCGTTCCACTTCTCTTGGGGTGAGACGACAGTCACGCTATTGGATTTTGAGGTCATCACAGGATTGCCTTTTACAGATGAGCCACTCTACATAGAGGAGCCTGCACAGGGAGTTGAGCCCCAGCCTATTGCTGATGCTGATTTTATGAGTTTGCTTGGCTTCGTTCCCCAGATCAAGAAGGGGAATGGATATGAGTTGGGTGAGCTACATGGCTTGATTGGAGAGCAGGGACTACATTGTGGTTGATGATCCTGTTGAGAGCCGGCTGAGAGCCGAGAGATTAGCGAGGGCTTTTGTATGGGTGGGCTTTTCTGACATGCTGTTTATCAACAGCGCATCTACTGCCTTGATTTCACTGCTGGAGCTTTTGAGAGCCTGGGATGCTGTGGGGAATTTATCCTGGGGTGAGGCCGGTTTAGCCGAGATGTATTTGGCTCTAGATGACGTCAGTAGAGGGAGGGCGAAATATTTTACCTGCTGTCATCTGGCTTTTGAGGTATTCTCTCACCTTGACTTCTTTTCTTTTGCGCATTTCATTCTATCCTTTTTCCTTGTTTTGACTTCTTCTTCTTCTTTTCAGGCTTGGGCCTACGAGTATTTTGGCTGTTATGCCTGGCAGATCCGAGATGAGTTCCCTGCCACCACTTTTCCTGCTCTCAGACGGTGGACGAAGAATGCCAAGAGATAGACCAGGACGGAGGGTGTGAGGTGCAGGATTACTGCTTCGTATCATGATACGCTGACATGCCTGAGAGGGACTCCACAGAGGATGAGTTTGTTCCCTTGGACTGGCCGTTATGGCGATTTGGATTTAGATCATGCTGCGCACTTGACAGAGTGTCGCAAGCTGTTAGTGGGCTTGTCCGGAGACGCCTTGTACTTAGGAGAGAGAGTGTACAGACAGCATGGGCCCAATAGGCATGCTCGGATCCCTGATGATCCTCCAGCTAGGATGTGGCTGCCTCGCCAGTTGGCGAATGTAGATGCTTTGATCGTAGGCATGGCGGCACATCTCTTCACACGGGATGGGGATTACACTTTATACGTGGCTATGCATCTTCAGTCCCCACAGACCAGGGTTGGTTATGGTGCTCAGAGTGCGGGACCTTTGACTGGTTATGTAGCTAGACCTCCTTTGCCCCCGACTTTTATTGATTACCAGGGTGGCGGTCGCATGAGGCGAGCTCAGATTGACATGTCACAGACTCATCCTCATCTGGTGCTTCCGCGAGGTTCTAGATCTGTAAGTACTGCTCTTTGCGTCTCTTTGGATTGCTTGCATCTCTTTCTGTTATCCACAACTTCATTCTGACACTTATTATGTCTGCTTGTAACAGGTGTCGGCTCAGGCTTACAGGCATTTGACCAGGGCTTATACTGGCGCTGTGGGCATGATTGGCAAGCTCCAGAAAGGTATGAGCTTTTGGAAGAATCAGTGCCGGTCACAGGGTTCGATCGATATCTCTCCACCTGGCCAACCGAGAAGGAAGAAGAGCCGCTCTGATGACGTGGGCACCAGCGGGGGTATTAGTGGACCGATGCCTAGGACAAAGAGGCCAAATGTGCCTCTTCACGGACCCGTTGAGATTGACGATGATGATGATGAGGATGGTGGTGCTGAGACAGCCACAGACTACGAGCTGGACTCTACTGTCATCACTGAGCTTGATGACTATTACCGCACGGGGACCATAGCCTACGAGGCACCTTCTGACGATCCCGACGATGAGCCCGAGGAGGTTGAGGATGATGGCGAGGATGAAGATGATGGAGAGGATGATGGAGAAGACTCAGAGTAGCCCCGTTCCCCCCTAGATATTTATGACTTTTTTGGTTATTGTACCCTTTTAGGGAAAACATATCATTTTATTTTTGCTATGCACATCTTTTGGACTTGGTCTCTTTTAGTTTGTATGTACATTGTTAGCCTTTTTATTGCACACATTTATGAAATGATGGTAGTATGGTAAATGGCTAGAATGGATGGCTTGAATGGATTTCCAGACGAATGCATGGGTGTACGTGGGGTAAATGAACCCTCCCCTATGCATTTGAGAAGTGGATGGGTGGTATTTGCAGCTTTTGACATGTCGGGGATTGCCCTGGGGAATGCAGCATGCTGCTGATGTCTGATGTCTGATGTGGGCTTGTTATGTCGCGCGACCTAGTAAGCCAATGGCTAGGTTTGTCGCGTGACATAAGTAGCCTGATCTGCACTTTTCATTGCCTTTTGGAATTGGACTGGAATTGCCGACACAGGTTGGAATTGGATGACCAAAGAGATCACCTACCTGGCCTCCTTGGGACAATGGCAAATAGATATTTGGTCCCTCCCTATAAGGATGGAAACGGGGTGACCTAGGAGGTCAAACGGCCAATCCTACTAGGAATGTGCCAAATAAAAAGTGGGTAACCAATGTGGTCAGATAGTTGGACTTTTGTGAAAAGCTTACGCACCATTGAAGAATGGAGAAAGAAAAAGGTGACCAAAGTGGTCGGATGGCTGAACCTTTATGAAAGGCTACCTACGTATCCCGGAGGAATCAAGCCTTGGTCGTAGTTCAAGCCTCATCTAGACAGTTAGGAACGATGTCTAGGATCCTTGAGGTTTTGACAATTAATGGAGGTTGTCACCTGAGGAAGCTAAAGCTTACGTCACTATCGAGTAGATAGAGGCAGCTATAACTGGAAAACTTGAGCATACTTCTCAATCTTGTGATAGAGGTAGCTAAAGTTGGATTTTTGACAATCAGGAAACTGTCGCCTGGCGTTATCTCGTTATAACGAAAGTAACGGAGGCGCTTTTGGGAGAAAATGTTATCATTAGCAATTGGCACGTTACTTGAGCCTAGGGGTGATTTTTTCTTGAAAACATGGTAGGGACTGGGTCTGGATGTACATATGGAATGTGTTTGGAAATTGTTTAAGACGGGTTTCAAACTGGTGGGATCATATCACTTGGGTGCGGACTGAACTGCTGTTGTTGCTGAGATGTTGTCAACGTGGACTAGAATTACCTCTTGGGCTGAGACTGGGTTTAAACCTCGGATCTTGATGAATGTTCCTTTCTCACACTCTGGCATTTGAAGCTGATGCTGACAGGCTCCTACAACCAAAGACTAAAGCAGATGTCGAAGTGACCAAACCTCTTTTCTAGGGATGGATGCGACTTATTGGAGCCCCGGTCTAAGGAAAAACTTTCTGCAAAGCCCCATGTCTTATTAAAGCAAGGAGAGATCCTTTCATTTGGCAAAGCCCCGGTTGGATGAACTGAGTAGGCGAAGTCTAGATTTTGAAGAAGTGACTTGGTAGAGCCCCAGTCTGGTGACCTAGCAAAATTCCCAACCTGGCTGGTACTGCGGAAGTGATCCTGAGGTTGATCTGACCAAGACTGAATCCATCTAGGGACCTAGTGAAGAACCCAATGCGAACCCCAAAAATGGCTAAAGAAGCCCCAGTTTAAAGGAATGCTTTGACAAAGTCCCAACCTTGAAGAGTTTCGAGGCAGCCCTAATGCGAATTGTAGCAGAAGAGGGAAAACCTACCCTTCTCTCTCTTTTTTTTTAGTCAATCAGTCAACCTTAAGAAGATGTGAAAGAAAAGATTCTCGAAAATTTATACATGCAGGGGCATATTTTTCGAAAGGTGGGAATAGATCCCGATTTTGTGTTATTTCGATGGCCTTATTCGATGTAGGCACAAAAACTCGCTTTGGGTTTGACTCTTTTGAGAGAGTATAGGCGTAGAAGGGTTTGTAAAAGTGTATGGAAGCCCCTGCTGACAGAAAATTAGTGTTTAGCACTATCTTTCCTAAGATGTAGAAAGAGAAGACTTGTCAAGACATCTGAAAACTTGTTTTATTTACAATGATCACAAGATTGCTTAAAATCCTTTATTGATGTTCGGGTTATTCAACCATTAATCTCGATATGAAAAAACATTCTTATTAATCATGAGGAGAAAGTCAACCAGTTTTGCGGATCAAGGTTGGCTGGTGTGAAAGAAAAGTTTGTGTATAGGGAGGTCATTGATGAGACCGGGTTTTCTGGAATCTGACTGTGTCTATGGGAGAGGTCATTTGATGAGACCGGGTTTTCGGGAATTTGGATGTGCTTATGGAAGAGGCCACAGATGAGACCGAATTTTTAGGAATTTGAATGTGTTTATGGAAGAGGCCACTAATGAGACCAAATTTTCGGGAATTTGAATGTGTTTATGACCGGACCATTGCTGGTTGCCTACGTTCCCCTCATTGTGAGGAGCTCAGGTCGCCGTAGTTCGGCCTCGGCTGAACTGGGATTTGTGGTTCCTTTAGTGAAAAGGCTCGGATGAGAAGATTGGATGATGAGGCGTGGGCCTCGGGATGATTCCTTGACCAAGTCATTCTTGGACGACTGCTTCTGATTGCTTCCTCTTTCATTGGGGGAGAAAGGATTTGCACGTGCCTACAGGCTTATGAAATGCTTCTGGCTTTGCTTCGACCGCCCCATTGTTATCGACAACTTTCATTCTCTGAGCTTTGATTTTGCCTGTCCGTCAAGCTTTTGATGGGCGGTGCTGGGTCCTTGGCCTCATTTTCTTTTATTTTTATGTGCAACCCTGTTTTTTGCCTAGACCGCCCTTTTTTTGGGATTTTCAGCCTAGCTGGGCATTACTCTTTTTGCACTAAGATTTTTTTCTTTTTTTTTTATATGTGCAACCCTGTCTTTTGCCTAGACTGTCCTTTTTTTTGGGATTTTCAGCCTAGCTGGGTATTACTCTTTTTGCACTAAAATTTTTCTTTTTTTATTTTTTTTTATTTTCTGAAGCACCTGAGGGCCAAGGCGAGCCCCTGCTTGAACATTCTTGATACCCTTGAGGTCTAAGCCAAGCTCCTAGGTTGTTGTCGACATGGGGTCAATCTTTCGAAGCTGAGTGGCCTCTTGTTGTCCCTTGATGTTGTCGCCGTCGTTGACTTGGTCAAGATGAAGGTGAGGACATGGTTTGGGAAGTGTATGGCTTGATGAAGGCTTTTTATGAGATAAGGAAAGTGTATGGTTTGATGGAGACCTTTTGGGAGGTAAGGAAAGTGTATGGGGAAGGCATTAGTTGACTTTCTCACACTGATTAATCAGAATGTTAATTATTTCGAGAGATTATTTGTTGAGCAATGCAAGTGATCATATAAAATAAAACCATTTCATTAAATGTAATGTAGGTGTGCAAATAATGTCTTAAGTCTAGCAAGAAAAGAAGAAGACTCTTTTATAGAAGATTGAAGACTAATTACAATGTCCGAGGAGGACTTAATTGAAAGAGAAAAGTACTAGAACCTACGAAGGTTGACTGAGAGACTATTTTTTTTTCTTACTTAAGGATAGGTAGACCCTAGTCTAGCTACTCTTCGCTGGTTGGACTGCCAGGGAACTTGAGCTTTCCTTCGTAGATCAACCATTGAATTTCTTTCTTCAGATCCAAACACTTGTCTGTCACGTGACCATAATGCTTGTGGTACTCACAGAACTTGGTCCTGTCAACTTTACGTGGGTTTCTCGGCTTATAATTCTCGAGAGGTGTGAGAAGGCCTCGCTTCACCAAATCATCAAAAACTTTGCTCATGGGCATCCCAACATCATGCTGACGTTTCTGACCTTGCACCTCCTGAATCGACCTCTTACCATAACTTTCTGTTTTTGGCCCATGGAGGTTCTCGAGCTTCCCATCTTCTATCAACTTCTGGATCTCATGCCTTAAATAGCAGCAATCATCAGTGTCGTGCCCGGGGTATTGGTGGAAAAGACAATGCTTAGACTCATCCAACTGAACGTTGGGGTTCTTGGGCTTCCAATTTTCCAATGGCTTTATCAGCTTTTCTTTCATCAGCTCTTCCAGCATCTTGCTTAAAGTCATCTCCGCATTGTCAAAATGAAGGGAGCGGTGTTTTTGGGAGACCTTGTTGTTCTCAAGACTTGGATTTCCATTGTCCAATTGGTTCCATTGTTGGATTTGGCTGAAGGAGGCTACGACACTCTTTCCTTTGTTAGGGACTGGTGCTGAGCTGGGTACGGTTGCTGCTTGGTGTTGGTGGCATCGGGTTATGCTTGGTGGAGTCATTTCCTTGCCTGGTTCGACATCTTGGGTCAAGGGAGTACTGATACTCATCATGAGGTCAAACTTTTCTTGCATCTGTTTCACTTGCTCCATCAATATTGCCACATGGGGGTCAACGGGAACTCTCGAGTTACTGGAACTCGCAACAGGACTCTTATCGGCAGAGGGAACCATAGTAGCAGACTGGTGAAACTGACGGCTGAATTCATTAAGTCCGATAGGTGACAGCTGAAAACTTGAATCATCCTTTGGCAACTCATGATTGCATTCAGGTGGGTATAGTGGCTTCAGAACATAGCCACATAGCTCGAACTGATTATGTGAAGGCTGGAGTATAGACTCGGCGGTATTCTTGGCAAACCGGGGCGGGGTGAAGCCCAATCCGTTCTGAGGAGATGAGGGCGATGGAGCCCTGATGAGCTGGGATGTTGGAAAGGACTGAGGAGGAGTGATCCGTGGCAAGGGATCGTATGTGGATGGAGGAAGGTATTGGTTGTAGGATGAAGGGACTGAAATCACTGTTTCTGGAGTCTCATCTTCTACCATGACCAGAGAAACATTTGACTCAACTGTTACCTGAATTCCATGACGACGGAGTGCGTCGATAAGCATGGCTTGCTGTTCCTCATGAACCTTATGGGCATTTTCCAAATCTAGGACTAACTCTTCCTTCCTAACCATCTGATTTCCTGCACCCTCACTGTTTTCTGTCAAATCTGCCATTCGACTCTACGAGCCGACAAACCGACGATTCTGCCGAACTGTCTGAACCTAAGGTTTTCTGCACTGAAAAGCCGCTGACCCGGTATTCTCGCCCACTTCTTTCTCGCTGCGGGAAAGGGATAGGCAAAGTTTAGACTCGGGGATAGGTAAGGTTTAGACTTGAAGGTAAGTGTTTGGGCTGAAGGCTCAAGTAACATGCACTTATCGCTTAAGTTTTACTCAAAACACCTTTTCTCCTAATCCTAATTGATCGGAAAAAATGAGACCTTGAAAGGTCAAAATTGAAAATTGGAGATTGGATCGAGGAGGTCTCGACTAGGGATTTGACCGCGAAAGGTCGAGATGGGAAGATCGGAGATCGGACCGAGGAGGTCTCGATTAGGGATTTGATCATGAAAGGTCGAGATAGGAAAAATCGGAAATCGAACCGAGGAGGTCTCGATTAGGGATTTGACCATGAAAGGTCGAGACAGGAAAATCGGAAATCGGACCGAGGAGGTCTCGATTAGGATATCAGAGATAGGACCATGCAATTATGATTCCGTTAATTGTTCAAGTTTACTTAAAACAATGTATTTTATTTATTCCTATTTGGTTGGAAAAGGGGGTTTGCCCTTCTTTTTCGCAACTACTCTAGATCCTGGATCAGTGGGCTCCGTCACTACGTCTATAAGCCCCTCATATTCCACCTGTATTTCGACCTCCCAGGGTGGACAGCCCCGGGCGAGGGTCCTATAGGGCACGCGGATCCCACCGACCGAGAGAAAAGAACGCTCCTAATGGGTCTAGCGGGTCATAGGAACTTTTAACGCACGAGCGATGCGAATTATAGTCAAGGCAATACCGGGAAAGTCTCGTCTTTCAGCCTTAACGGAATTTTGGCAGAATTTCGCTTGCGCGATTGACGTTTTGACTTTTCGGTAATGTCCGAGAAGATAATAGGCATGGATCGGGCGGTAAAAGCCGGATGACACAGTGTCACATTGAACTTTGTTGCATACGCCGTGCGTGAGTCAAAATCGAAGTCAATGCCAGGTTAAGATCTTGCCAATTTTTCCTTGTCGGAATTTTGGCAGAGCTTCGCTTGAGCGAAAGATCTTTTGGATTTTCTTGGCAAGGACTTGGTCTCGACTCTTACGCATTCCGTGCGGGTCAAGGTCAAAGTCAATGTTGGAGTCAAAGATTCTACCGATTTTTTCTTGTCAGAATTTCGGCAGAGTTTCGCTTGAGCAAAAAAAATCTTGACTTCCGTTATGGACTAAGGCTTGACCTTTATGGGGACATGCAACTGGGCTATATGACACGGACTAGACCAAAATTTCAACCAAAAAGTCACGGTTTTTTGAAACGTGTGACACGGACTGTGCATTGGTCGACACTGGCTGCCATGGGGAGTTTGGGGTGATTCCGTGCGCGCCCGGGAGCATCGTAAGGCTGTCCGTGACTGCAGCTGAAAAACCACCCCGGGTTTAAAGGGACGTGCGTGCAAAGTGTACAGGATATATAAGGTGCGCGTAGTGTGCGGCCTCCTAAAAATATTCCTTTTTGAGTTAAAACAGAGATTTTTCAGAAATGTGTTTTAAAGGAATGATTTTTCGGAACGGGGGAAAATGCAACAGATAAAGGCACGTAAATTTTCTGGGAGCCCCAGTCAGTCTTGGAACTGAATAGCCCCAAGCTGCTAAGGCTGCCAGATTAACCTCAATTTTTCCTGGTGGAATTGCCACTGAGGCCGTCCGGTCAGAATCCAAGGAGGATTGAGCCGTACGACTGCATGGATCAATTTTCCAGGTTCCACTCCTTTGCTATTTCAGGTTGTTTCCCAAATATTTTAGGCACCTCTTTAGCCTTGAGAAGGCTTCTTGTTCAAAGTATGCACAATCCTAAGATGCAAATGATGCAATGCAAGGCAAGGAAAGCAAGCAAGATAAACGGAATCCGCGATGGGAGTCTAACCCGCTCAAAGGGAAAAGCTTTCTTTTACTTTTTCTTTTCGAAAAGTGATACCGATACGTGGGATTGTTAAACCACCGTTTATCTCAAGCCCCGAGTTAGGGAGCGATACAGGAAGGTTAGTGGTTTCCACCTATATACCGGGTATCGTTTATTTTAAAAATGAAAGCTTTTCTCCTTTGGGATTTCCCCAGCGGAGTCGCCAAACTGTGAATGTGTGCCCAAATTTGGATTCACACGAGTTTGAAGACATCCGGTTTAATTTGAAAAAAACGGAGTCGCCACGCCATTTTGATTTCCTCAAAATTTAAAAAAAAGGATTTTATGGGTTCGGAGGTTAAGTTACCCCTTGGGAAGAACGGATCGTCGTTCACCCAAGGTGCCTTGCCGTAGCAAGTCTCCCTAGATTCCGTTTATCTTGCTTGCTTGCGTGCTTTCTTGTGTGCATGTGTTTGAATGAAAGGGGAGGGAATGTCCCAAGTCGTCTTCCAGACGTACAAACCATTTATTGGTTGTCGCTCGGGATTTCTTGGATTTTATGTATTCGGGATTTTGATCCCGTCCTCATCTTGGACTTGTGATCATCGCATTTTTAATCTCGGGACTTGCGTGATCGAGAGAAGGACTCTCTTTTATAGCCCAAAAATGAGGTTCTTTAGGAAGGAATGTCCTTAGCCCATCAATCCTACACCTTAAGACGATCGAGCTTATATGAATCTTCATGCTCATCTTAAGTGATAATCGGAGATATAGGGTTCAAGGTTATCCCTTTCTAAAGAGATTGTGGAACCTTTAATGGAAGAAACGATGTAAAGATAGGATCTTTACACCGGTCCGTTCCAAGGTTGCTAATGGTGATATGGGGAATGTATGTAAAAATGACATTTTTAGTAAAAAGATGACATTTTGGGTTGCAAAGGATGCTTTTTGATTTAAAGAAGTGATCTTTATGCAAAGGATGCATTTTTATATTGGAAAATAGCATTTAATGTGCAAAGGATGCATAAAGACTTCATTTTTGAAAGCAAAGGATGCACTTTGATGTGTAGAAATGACTTTTAATGCAAATGATGCACCTTTAATATAAAAAAAAGATTTTAATGCAAAGGATGCTAATTTGAGTGCAAAAGAATAATTTTTAATGCATGAGAATGGGCTTTAGGTGCAAAAGGATGCACCTTTATGTATGAAAATGGCATTTCAATTAAAAGATGGCATTTTATGTACATAGGTACTATCTAAATTGCAGATAGACATCAGATTATAGCATGATGAGGGTTAAAATCAGATTACCATCTGGACAGATGAAGGTTCTGCAAACTGGCTTAAGTTGTCGCGTGACATAGGCTGCCTATGTCGCGTGACATACTTAGCCACTTTGCAGAGACTTTACAACTGGGATCTATAGAGGTAACAAGGCATTAATATAGCCAAGTTACTTCACAAATAGATCTCAGAGAGCAAGTATTTCAATAGTGAACAATTCAAGAGGGCGTGTGGATATGAGGGATCCACACTCATCTTGAGTGTTCATGCAAGAAACAATGCCAAACCGGGGCTTTTACATGAAATGATATGCAAATGGATATGGATCTAAGCAATATAACACTAAAGCATGCAACTTTAATCAGAATACCACATTATCAACGCATTTAGCATAGAAATTTCACATATAATGAAGATAGGGGAAGGAAAAGGGTAGAAAATCGTTACCCTTGAAGACTACGACTTCCTATATCAGGTTAGATATAGGAGCCTTCAAAACAGCAACCTCCGGGGCTGAGATTGAGCCTTGGTTCAATGAGAACCTTTGGTTCTTGGTGTGTGTGGGAAGTGTGTGTGGGATGGTGAGTGATTTTGGGAGGATTAGGGTGTGTTTTGGGGGATATGTGAGGAGGGAGTAGGCTTCTGGGCGTATTCTCTGTAGAGGGGTACTGAGGGGTGAAGGAGAGGTGTCCAAAATGAGAGGTGAAGGCCTCTATTTATAGGCTGCATGCATGGGCTTATTATGTCGCACGACATAACAAGCCATAACCGTTTTCCTTCTAGAAACATGCAAGGTGGCAACCTTCTAGAAGTTTTCTTGGCAGGTTATGTCGCACGACATAACAAGCCCCTTCCAGTTCCTTCTAGAAACATGCAAGGTGGCAAGCTTCTAGAAGTCTTCATGGCCTACTATGTCGCACGACATAAGTAGCCACTTCCAGTTCCTTCTAGAAACATGCAAGGTGGCAGTTTTCTAGAAGGTTTTTCTTGAATTAAGAAAAACGTGTTTCTTAATCTCCAAGCAGTCCTTTCACCCCTTAGAAGGTTTGGAACATTTCCGGAATTGCTCCGGAACTCTAGGAAAGTCTGAAGAATTGTCGGGAAACTTGCCGGAATTGCCGGGAAACTTGCCGGAATTGCCGGGGAACTTAACCGGAAGGCATGAGCCAGATTTGGGTACTTACAACTGCTGCCTCGGATACACTGCACACTACAACCCTTAACCCGGGGTGGTCTCAGTTGCAGTTCGTTTGGCCTTCCTACGCCTCTCGGACGCGCACGGGATCATTCCAAACATCCCATCCTAGCCAAGCGTCAACCCTGCACGTTTGAGTCTTGAGTCACACTCTGTCCAGACCCGGTTGGTTTTTACCTAGTCCGTGTCATACAAGCCTGGATACATATACCAGGCCATTTTCGAGTCGAATCTCGAAACTCAAGATCCCTTGCGCAAGCAAAGCGATGAAAGGTCATGCTAAAATCTTGACCCGATCTTGATTTCCGAAGCTACACCTGCACGATGTTCCGTCCGGATATACATCCATGCTCACATGACACCATGTCATCAAGCCTTTGATACGTCAACCATGATGATATGACCCACCAATGCCTAACGTCACGCATCCCTTGCGCAAGCAAGGTAAAGAGAGGTCATGCCGAACTCTTGACCCGATCTTGACTCGGTGGCCGGCTCGATTCACTATTCACATGGCTAACGCGTCAAAACGAACATGACAGCTCGGTCCTTAGGTTCGATTTTTCTTTAGGCCGGTGGAAACCGCTTGCCCTATAGGACCCTCGCCCGGGCTGTCCACCCTGGGATGTCGAAATACGAGTGCAAAACGAGGGGCTTATAGCCGCACGAGATGGTCTCCATCGACCCGGGATCTAGCATAGTTGCGAAAAAGAAGATCAATCTTTTCCAACCTACCTAGGACTCTGAGAAAACACGTTTTAAGTAAATTAAAACAAAAAAAAAAGCGGAAACCACATGTCACGTGAGCTTTCCCCCTTTATCCAAAAGGCCTTCCTGTGTCTAAACCTTGTCCATCACCCCCTCCAGCGAACCGAGAGTGGTTGAGAATACCCGGGAGCCGCCTTTTCAGTATCAAGGTCACAAGGTCCGACAGCCCTTCCAGTTCAACGGTCCGCACCGTCCGCTACTCCCCCATGACAGGATCAACAGATAACAGTGAGGGAAACGGAACCCCGCCACTAAGGAACCTCAAGACAATGGAAGAGGTGCTGCGAGCCTTCGAAACCATCAAGAAGCGCCAAGAAGAGCAGCAAGCCTGGATCGTCGACACCCTGCGTCTTCGAGGAACCGTTGCAGTTCCCCAACCAGATGGAACCTTCATTCTCATAGAAGATGAAGAAATACCGGCTCCCCCGGTTTCTCAAAGCTACCAGCAGGTCCCGCCTCTGCCAAGCTATGAGATCCCATCAACGCAAAGCAGCTCTCGCTCAAAGCTCCCCTCAGGCGTCAGTCAAGCAGCTCCGACATGCCCGCCTCAGCATAGTCAGTTTCCCGGCTCTGCACATCAAGCTCAGTACCAACAGCACACATACGTGCCTGCTCTGCCAGATCCCAGTACATCTCGGTATCCCCCAGGATTCAATCCCCTGCCTCTATACGAGCCTCGCAGCCATAACCAAAAATCCCCATACCTACCAGGGACGGGCATCCCGAGAGGATATCCCGACATTTCAAACTTGCCACCTGCTAGTCTGCCACATGGGGCTAACGAATCATTTCCCCAATTTCCAAACACAACCCTTAGCGGACCTGGCAATCACGCCCTAAACTTCAACACTCCAGGGTATGGGTTGGTATATACTTAACTACCTCCCCAAGACTCCCGAATGGCGATCCCATCAGCCAATCCACCTCCATCTTCGGTTTCCGTCCCCGAAAATGGTAACCCACCTCAACCTGTCGATCCCCACATGGCTTGGCTGATCGAGCAAATGAAGGACATGCAAGGCAAGCTAGCCAGTTCCCGGAAGGACTCCCTCCTGCCCACTGACCCAAGCAAAGTAGTCCCGCTCCCTCCGAAATTCAGGATGCCAGAAATGGAAAAGTTTGACGGGACAGAATGCCCAAAAACCCACATCGACACCTATGTCCTGGGTATGAGAGCCGAAGGGGCAACCCCTCAACAGATGGCAGATCACTTTCAGCATTCTCTCAAATCCACAGCGCTAAGGTGGTTCCTCAATGTAAAGGCAGAAAACCGCTCCACGTGGGACTAAATCAGCGAGATCTTCCTAGAGAAGTACCGCGCCAACCTTGAGTGGGAAACAAACCGCCACGATCTGCAAGCCACCGAGCAAAAGGATGACGAACCAGCAGGTGAGTTCTACAAAAGATGGAACTGGAATCTTAGCGAGATAATGAATTCAGCCGTCAGTTTCTGTCTAAAAGTGGCTAACGTAGCATGTGGGAAGTATTTTCTCAAAAATAAATCATGTAACTCATCCCAAGTAGTAATGCTCCTAGGCGGAAGCAACATAAGCCACATCTTAGCATTATCTCTCAAAGCAAAGGGAAAACATTTCAGTCTTAGGTGCTCATCAGTCACACCTTCTCTCAACGGAAAACTTGACACAATCATCATATATTCCCTCAAGAAATTCAAAGAATCTTCAGAGGGAAGGCCATGAAATTGAGGGATCATGTTAAACAGATGGCCTTTTACCTCATAACTTTTTGTTGCATCAGTCAACACAATGCATGACACAGACGTGTCCACCCGCGGCCTAGAGAAGGCATCCATAGTGGGTGCTTGCAAAGCCATATCAAATTCAAGTTCTTCTCCCTCGGTGGAAGAAGTTTCTAAGTCACTCAAAGTTACCTCTGTCTCGATGACAGAAGTTTCAGAATCAGTTTCGAACACTTGAGTAGAGGAAATGCCTCTCTCAACTTGGTCTATATTGTCGTTCAAAGGAACCAACTTAGGATCCAATGATCGGCGACCAAACATGCACCGATTAAATAAACTTGTTAAAAATCACAACAAGTCCCCGGCAACGGCGCCAAAAACTTGATGGAGAAAATTCCACTGTGTAATAAAAATACCTTGCAAGTGTACAAATTACCGAAGTAGCAATATACAAAAGTAAGGGTCGAACCACAGAGACTTGAGTGAATTAACAAGTTGATTTAATTAGTGTAAACGAAACAAGAGGGGTTTTGATTTTTGATTGATTAAAATAAACTAAATTGAAAAGCAAATAAATTAACTAATTAAAATAAAACAAATATTGAAATCAAGAATGACAAGGATTCACGGATTGGGTTTCACAATTATCTCCTTCCTATGCTAATTTATTAAAACAATTACTAATCTTGTTCAAGAAATCGTTCACTTTAATAAGAGTTGGGACGGTTAGATGGCCGGGTTGCAACCCTATTATTACTTCAATGTAATATTTTCCGCAAAGTCTACAAAACATCCAAGTAATACATTTAAAAACCAAGGAACAAATGATTTTAGACCCTTTTGATTTCCGCAAGGTCTTCAATTGGATCTATTCAATGAAATCTAGGCCAATGTAAAAACTACCCACGCAAGTGTAGTAATTTAAACCCTAGTAATTTAAAGACCAACAAAATCAATCAATAATGTTGGAAGTCTAAAAATAAATTAAGCAAATTCCATTGAACATGAACAAGAAAAGTGTGGAAGAATTAAAACATAATTAGCATAAGAATTCGACAATTGTTACATCCAATCCGCGAAAAGGAATTTAGCTACTCATAATAAAAATTACAAAAATAAAATAAAACATAAAACCTGAATCGAAACGGGACGGGACGGAAGAAGTAATTATTTTCTCCCTACACCACTAATGCCACGGCTTGGAATCTCCTCCGAATAGTGTCGGCCGCCCCCCTTTTATATTAATAACCTAAGCTTCTTTATATATGCCTAGGGCCAAAACATGTGACACCAGCTGGAACCAAGCCCAATTGCGTGAGAACCCAGGCCCAATCCAAACCAAATATGCCTTGGCCCGTCGCCCACTCGTGAAAACGAGTCGTTCCATCTTCCCCAACTCGTTCTGATTGCCTTGTTTGGTACCAAAGTATATTCGTTTCGTTCCCGCAATTTTCAAGTCCACTTTGACCACTATAATGAATTCTTTTGCACTTCGCTCTTTGAGATTTTATTTTTTACTTTAACCCACGAATTTTTATAAATCAAATTTCCTCCGAAATTTCCATATTTTCAGTTTGGTCCCTGAATTTCCAATAAATTACAACTTGGCCCTTGAACTTTCAAAGTGGGCACAAATCCTCCGTTTTCAGCATTGTTGCACTTCAGTCCATGAACTATCAAAACACTAACAAAATACATTAAATTCTCAAAGTTTCGAGCAGAAAATAAGCTTAGGAACATATCTTTTGGATGGGTAAAACCACATCCATCAGGCTCAGGTCTGCGTAGTTCGACACTACATGGAGTGCTAAGAGATGGACAATTGTTCTTCTTTAGGCGAAGTATCTGCGGAGTTTGCTTCCGTTGACTGGATTCATGAAGGGATTGTCGTCTAGGTGCAGCCGACTTCATGGCACCTCCGAGAAGATCTTTTGAACCACGAAAGGGCCGATCCATGTTGGTTCCCATTTTCCCGGTGGGTTGGTTCGAGTGGGAGGCTTTTCTTTGAGTACTGTGTCGCCTTCCCGATGTCTCGGGATTTGACTTTCTTGTCGAAAGCTCTAGCCATTCCGCTTTGATAGGCTCGGACGTGTTCCATGGCCTTTAGTCGTCGCTCGTCTAGCGAGAGCATTCGTCGTGTCGGCCCGGAGCCATTCGACTTCGTTGACGTCATTTTCCGGGCTGACTCCGAGTGAGGGAATTTCCAATTCAATGGGGAGGAATGCTTCCATCCCGTATGTCAGGGCAAAGGGAGTTTCTCCCGCGGCTGTTCTGACTGATGTTCGGTAGCCCCAAAGTGCAAGGTGCAGCTTCTCGGGCCAATCTCGTCCTTGGGTGGTCATTTTCCGGATGATCCGTTCGAGAGTCTTGTTTGCTGCTTCTATGGCGCCATTTGTTTGTGGCCGGTAGGGAGAAGACTTGTGGCATGTGATCTTGAATTCGGCCAGCAGTCTGTCGCATTCCCCTTTGAATTGGGAGCCGTTGTCTGATATGACCTCGTTCGGGATGCCGTATCAGCAGATGATGTTTTCCCTGAGGAAATGTGCGACTTTCTTGGAGGTGAGCACCTTGTAAGACTTGGCTTCGACCCATTTGGTGAAGTAGTCAATGGCTACTAAGATGAACTCGTGACCGTTGCTGCCCGGTGGAGCGATTTTCCCGATGACGTCAATTCCCCAAGAGGCGAAGGGCCAGGGCGTAGTCATGCAGTAGAGGTCGTGAGGGGGTAGATGATTGAGGTTGGAGAACCGTTGACACTTGTCGCAACTTCGGACAAAGTGGATGCAGTCTGCCTCCATGGAAATCCAGTAGTAGCAAATCCTGAGAATGATTTGCATCAGGGCTCTGGCGTTCATGTGGGGACCGCAAGCCCCATTGTGGACTTCGCTCATGAGCTTGTTTGCTTCTTCCTGGCTGATGCAGCGCATGAGTGGTCCTTGGTAGCATTTTTTGTACAGCATGTCCCCAAGGATGACAAAATGGGAGGCGAGGCGTTTTAGGGCCATGATGCTCTTGGCCTTGACTCCTTCCCTGTGTTGGCCTTCTTCGTTCATGAAGGGGGTCCCCCCGTTCTTGAGGTATTGGAAGATCTGGTCTGTGCTGGAAATGGCTTTGGACTGGCGTCTCTTTGGCTCTTCAGCAATTTCGCAAATCGCTGTGATTAAAACCTCCTCGGCAGCTTGGACCCGGTTTTTCTCTCGTTTGACAACATGCTTAAATGTTTGCTTGATGCATTTATTCAATTAATGTGCTTGCTTCTTTCGTTTAGATGAATTGTGATTAACGGTTGTGTGTTAGTTAATTCATCAGTTGTTAAAGATGCAATGAAAGGATATTCTAGAGAAGAGTATTCGGTTATGTCGGGACCTTCTTCTGGGTCGTAGCTTGCCGGCCAAGCGCTTGCCATTGTACTGCTTTCGCGGATCACCTCGATCAATCCATTGGCATTGATGAATTTCACGCATTGGTGAAGAGTAGAGGATACTGCTTTCATTTGATGTATCCAAGGTCGTCCCAGCAAGGCAGAGAAGGTTGGTTTGATTTCCATGACTTGGAACTCTACCGACTCCAGTTGTGCATCGAATTTGATCCTCATATTGATGACTCCTACGATTGGTCGTACAGTGGAGTCATAGGCTCGGATTACCCGGGGTGAAGGCCTTATCAGGGAGCGGTCGATACGGAGTCGTTTCAGTGTGCTCAAAGCGATGATGTTGACTGCGGAGCCATTATCAATCAAGACGTTCGGGAGGAAGAACATCTCTATTTTTATGAGGATGAGGGCTTCGTTGTGTCGATTCTCACATATCGGCAAGTCATCGTCTGTGAAAGCTAGACCGCTTCATGTACTACCATTTGACTCAGTCTCCTCTGGGGAGCGTTCGATCCATCCATTTGTATGCCTTGGTCGGGGCAAAGATCGTAGGGAGACAGTTGCCCTTGGGCGTTCTTGTCTGGATTCCCGGTCACGAGACCTTTTGACTCTGGTTTCACGTTCCCAGTCATAGCGAGACAGCATGCTGACGGTTTCAGAAATTGCAGGAGGTCTGCTCTCGCTTGGAGTTTCGTCAAAGGCTATTGAGTTCACCCTATCGTTTCGGGGGAATGGATTTCCGATGGTGTTGGGTCCACGAGGGCATTCCAACTTTCCTTCTTCGATTAGCCCCTGGACCACCTGCTTTAGTACGAAGCAATTGTCGGTGGTGTGGCCGGGGTAGTTGTGGAAGGCGCAGTGCCTGCTCATATCCATGTTGGGTTTGGGAGTCTTTGGTTGGAAATTCTCGAGAGGTTTGAGAAGATTTCGCTTCACCAAAGCTTCAAATACTTGGCCCAGGGGCATTTCGAGATTGTCGAAATACTGGAACAGTGGGAAGCGAGGGGGATTGTTATTCCTTGGGGCTGCTTGATCGCGGTTTACTTGAGCTCCGTTCTGGATGTAGTGTACCGTTTCGGCTGCTTCTTTTCCTTTGTTCGATGCAGTCTTTGAAGTTGACGGAGGGTTTGTCCGATAGCGGTAAGACGAAGCAGGGGCTGCTGTTGTCTTCTGAAGACTCAGAGTCTTCTCAAACTTTGTTCCGGCATTGACCATGGCATGAAGATCTGGATAGAAATGATGGCTGATCAACCTCAAAGATGGCTTGAGGCAGGAATGGAAGATGTCCATTTGCTCCTCTTTGGAAAGCGGATCCATTATCTCGCTAAGCTTTCAGTTCCATCTTTTGTAGAACTCACCTGCTGGTTCGTCATCCTTTTGCTCGGTGGCTTGCAGATCGTGGCGGTTTGTTTCCCACTCAAGGTTGGCGCGGTACTTCTCTAGTAAGATCTCGCTGATTTAGTCCCACGTGGAGCGGTTTTCTGCCTTTACATTGAGGAACCACCTTAGCGCTGTGGATTTGAGAGAATGCTGAAAGTGATCTGCCATCTGTTGAGGGGTTGCCCCTTCGGCTCTCATACCCAGGACATAGGTGTCGATGTGGGTTTTTGGGCATTCTGTCCCGTCAAACTTTTCCATTTCTAGCATCCTGAATTTCGGAGGGAGTGGGACTACTTTGCTTGGGTCAGTGGGCAGGAGGGAGTCCTTCCGGGAACTGGCTAGCTTGCCTTGCATGTCCTTCATTTGCTCGATCAGCCAAGCCATGTGGGGATCGACAGGTTGAGGTGGGTTACCATTTTCGGGGACGGAAACCGAAGATGGAGGTGGATTGGCTGATGGGATCGCCATTCGGGAGTCTTGGGGAGGTAGTTAAGTATATACCAACCCATACCACAGGTGTTGAAGTTTAGGGCGTGATTGCCAGGTCCGCTAAGGGTTGTGTTTGGAAATTGGGGAAATGATTCGTTAGCCCCATGTGGCAGACTAGCAGGTGGCAAGTTTGAAATGTCGGGATATCCTCTCGGGATGCCCGTCCCTGGTAGGTATGGGGATTTTTGGTTATGGCTGCGAGGCTCGTATAGAGCGGGGATTGAATCACAGGGGATACCGAGATGTGCTTGGGATACTGGCGGAGCGAGCACGTATGTGTCTTTGTTGGTGCGAGGCTTGATGTGCGGGCGGGAAGCCCGGCTATCTTGAGGCGGAGCATGTCGGGCGCTTGGCCCGGCGCTGAGGAGCTTTGAGTGAGAGCTGCTTTGCATTGATGGGATCTTGTAGCTTGGCGGAGGCGGGACTGTGGTAGCTTTGAGAAAGGGGGGAGCGGTATTTCTTCGTCTTCTATGAGAACGAAGGTTCCATCTGGTTGGGAGCTGCAGCGGTTCCTCGAAGAGCGCGGGGTGTCTACGATCCAGGCTTCTTTGCTCTTCTTGGCGCTTCTTGATGGTTTCGAAGGCTCGCGGCACCTCTTCCGATGTCTTGAGGTTCCTTAGTGGCGGGGTTCCGTTTCCCTCACTTGTTATACTGTTGATCTGTCATGGGGGAGTAGCGGACGGTGCGGACCGTTGAGGCTGGAAGGGCATCGGACCTTGTGACCTTGATGCGAAAAGGCGGCTCCGGGTATTCTCAACCACTCTCGGTTATTTGGAGGGTGATGGACGAGTTTAGACACGGGAAGGCCTTTTGGATAAAGGGGATAGCTCACGTGACATGTGGTTTCCGCTTTTTTTTTTGTTTTAATTTACTTAAAACGTGTTTTCTCGAGTCCTAGGTAGGTTGGAAAAGATTGATCTTCTTTTCGCAACTATGCTAGATCTGGGTCGGTGGAGACCATACGTGCGGCTATAAGCCCCTCGTTTTGCACTGTATTTCGACATCCCGGGGTGGGCGGCCGGGCGAGGGTCCTATAGGGCAGCGGTTTCCACCGGCCTAAAAAAAAATCGAACCTAAGGACCGAGCCTGTCATGTTCGTTTTGACGCGTTAGCCATGTGAATAGTGAATCGAGCCGGCCACGAGTCAAGATCGAGGTCAAGAGTTCGGCATGACCTCTCTTTACCTTGCTTGCGCAAGGGATGCGTGACGTTAGGCGTTAGGCTGGGTCATATCATCATGGTTGACGTATCAAAGGCTTGATGACATGGTGTCAATGTGAGCATGGATGTATATCAGGGACGGAACATCGTCACAGGTGTAGCCGGAAATCAAGATCGGGTCAAGATTTTAGCATGACCTTTCATCGCTTTGCTTGCGCAAGGGATCTTGAGTTTCGAGTCGACTCGAGAAAATGGCCGGCATGAAATATGTATCCAGGCTTGTATGACACGGACTAGGTAAAAACCAGCCGGGTGCAGACGGAGTGTGACTCAAGACTCAAACGTGCGGGGTTGACGCTTGGCTAGGATGGGATGTTTGGAATGATCCCGTGCGCGTCAGAGGCGTAGGAAGGCCAAGCAATTGCAAGCTGAGACCACCGGGTTAAGGGTTGTAATGTGCGGTGTATCAGCGGCGACGGTTGTAAGTACCAAAATCGCTCATGCCTTAGGTTAAGTTCCCGGCAATTCCGGCAAGTTTCCGGCAATTCCGGCAAGTTTCCCGACAATTCTTGAGACTTTCCTAGAGTTCGGAGCAATTTCGGAAATGTTCCAAACCTTCTAAGGGGTGAAAGAATTGCTTGGAGATTAAGAAATACGTTTTTCTTAATTCAAGAAAAACCTTCTAGAAAAGCGCCACCTTGCATGTTTCTAGAAGGAAGCTGGAAGTGGCTACTTATGTCGTGCGACATAGTAGGCCATGAAGACTTCTAGAAGCTTGCCACCTTGCATGTTTCTAGAAGGAGGCTGAAGGGAGCTTGTTATGTCGTGCGACATAACGCACGAAAACTTCTAGAAGGTTGACACCTTGCATGTTTCTAGAAGGAAAAAAACGGTTATGGCTTGTTATGTCGTGCGACATAATAAGCCCATGCATGCAGCCTATAAATAGAGGCCTTCACCTCTCATTTTGGACACCTCTCCTTCACCCCTCAGTACCCCTCTACAGAGAATACGCCCAGAAGCCTACTCCCTCCTCACATATCCCCCAAAACACACCCTAATCCTCCCAAAATCACTCACCATCCCACACACACTTCCCACACACACCAAGAACCAAAGGTTCTCATTAAACCAAGGCTCAATCTCGGCCCGGAGGTTCTTTGTTTTGAAGGCTCCTATATCTAACTTTGATATAGGAAGTCGTAGTCTTCAAGGGTAACGATTTTCTACCCTTTTCCTTCCCCTATCTTCATTATATGTGAAATTTCTATGCTAAATGCGTTGATAATGTGGTATTCTGATTAAAGTTGCATGCTTTAGTGTTATATTGCTTAGATCCATATCCATTTGCATATCATTTCATGTAAAAGCCCCGGTTTGGCATTGTTTCTTGCATGAACACTCAAGATGAGTGTGGATCCCTCATATCCACGCCCTCTTGAATTGTTCACTATTGAAATACTTGCTCTCTGAGATCTATTTGTGAAGTAACTTGTCTATATTAATGCCTTGTTACCTCTGTAGATCCCAGTTGTAAAGTCTCTGCAAAGTGGCTAAGTATGTCACGCGACATAGGCAGCCTATGTCACGCGACAACTTAAGCCAGTTTGCAGAACCTTCACCTGTCCAGATGGTAATCTGATTTTAACCCTCATCATGCTATAATCTGATGTCTATCTGCAATTTAGATAGTACCTATGTACATAAAATGCCATCTTTTAATTGAAATGCCATTTTCATACATAAAGGTGCATCCTTTTGCACCTAAAGGCCATTCTCATGCATTAAAAATTATTCTTTTGCACTCAAATTAGCATCCTTTGCATTAAAATCTTTTTTTTATATTAAAGGTGCATCATTTGCATTAAAAGTCATTTCTACACATCAAAGTGCATCCTTTGCTTTCAAAAATGAAGTCTTTATGCATCCTTTGCACATTAAATGCTATTTTCCAATATAAAAATGCATCCTTTGCATAAAGATCACTTCTTTAAATCAAAAAGCATCCTTTGCAACCCAAAATGTCATCTTTTTACAAAAAATGTCATTTTTACATACATTCCCCATGTCCCCATTAGCAACCTTGGAACGGACCGGTGTAAAGATCCTATCTTTACATCGTTTCTTCCATTAAAGGTTCCACAATCTCTTTAGAAAGGGATAACCTTGAACCCTATATCTCCGATTATCACTTAAGACGAGCATGAAGATTCATATAAGCTCGATCGTCTTAAGGTGTAGGATTGATGGGCTAAGGACATTCCTTCCTAAAGAACCTCATTTTTGGGCTATAAAAGAGATTCCTTCTCTCGATCACGCAAGTCCCGAGATTAAAAATGCGATGATCACAAGTCCAAGATGAGGACGGGATCAAAATCCCGAATACATAAAATCCAAGAAATCCCGAGCGACAACCAATAAATGGTTTGTACGTCTGGAAGACGACTTGGGACATTCCCTCCCCTTTCATTCAAACACATGCACACAAGAAAGCACGCAAGCAAGCAAGATAAACGGAATCTAGGGAGACTTGCTACGGCAAGGCACCTTGGGTGAACGACGATCCGTTCTTCCCAAGGGGTAACTTAACCTCCGAACCCATAAAATCCTTTTTTATGGGTTCGAAGGTTAATCCATTACCCTCTCTAAGCATAATGGATTAAGCTTTGAGAGGGAACCATTGTAGCAGACTGGTGAAACTGACGGCTGAATTCATTAAGTCCGGTAGGTGACAGCTGAAAACTTGAATTATCCTTTGGCAACTCATGATTGCATTCAGGTGGGTATAGTGGCTTCAGAACATAGCCACATAGCTCGAACTGATTATGTGAAGCTGGAGTATAGACTGGCAGGTATTGCTGAAACTGGGGAACAGGCGGGGTGAAGCCCAATCCGTTCTGAGGAGATGAGGGCGATGGAGCCCTGATGAGCTGGGATGTTGGAAAGGACTGAGGAGGAGTGATCCGTGGCAAGGGATCGTATGTGGATGGAGGAAGGTATTGGTTGTAGGATGAAGGGACTGAAATCACTATTTCTGGAGTCTCATCTTCTACCATGACCAGAGAAACATTTGACTCAACTGTTACCTGAATTCCATGACGACGGAGTGCGTCGATAAGCATGGCTTGCTGTTCCTCATGAACCTTATGGGCATTTTCCAAATCTAGGACTAACTCTTCCTTCCTAACCATCTGATTTCCTGCACCCTTACTGTTTTCAGTCAAATACGCCATTCGACTCTACGAGCGACAAAGCGCGATTACGCCGAACCTGCGAACCTAAGGTTTTACGCCTTTGAAAAGCCGCCGACCCGGTATTCTCGCCCACTTCTTTCTCGCTGCGGGAAAGGGATAGGCAAAGTTTAGACTCGGGGATAGGTAAGGTTTAGACTTGAAGGTAAGTGTTTGGGCTGAAGGCTCAAGTAACATGCACTTATCGCTTAAGTTTTACTCAAAACACCTTTTCTCCTAATCCTAATTGATCGGAAAAAATGAGACCTTGAAAGGTCAAAATTGAAAATTGGAGATTGGACCGAGGAGGTCTCGACTAGGGATTTGACCGCGAAAGGTCGAGATGGGAAGATCGGAGATCGGACCGAGGAGGTCTCGATTAGGGATTTGATCATGAAAGGTCGAGATAGGAAAAATCGGAAATCGGACCGAGGAGGTCTCGATTAGGGATTTGACCATGAAAGGTCGAGACAGGAAAATCGGAAATCGGACCGAGGAGGTCTCGATTAGGATATCAGAGATAGGACCATGCAATTATGATTCCGTTAATTGTTCAAGTTTACTTAAAACAATGTCTTTTATTTATTCCTATTTGGTTGGAAAAGGGGGTTTGCCCTTCTTTTTCGCAACTACTCTAGATCCTGGATCAGTGGGCTCCGTCACTACGTCTATAAGCCCCTCATATTCCACCTGTATTTCGACCTCCCAGGGTGGACAGCCCCGGGCGAGGGTCCTATAGGGCACGCGGATCCCACCGACCGAGAGAAAAGAACGCTCCTAATGGGTCTAGCGGGTCATAGGAACTTTTAACGCACGAGCGATGCGAATTATAGTCAAGGCAATACCGGGAAAGTCTCGTCTTTCAGCCTTAACGGAATTTTGGCAGAATTTCGCTTGCGCGATTGACGTTTTGACTTTTCGGTAATGTCCGAGAAGATAATAGGCATGGATCGGGCGGTAAAAGCCGGATGACACAGTGTCACATTGAACTGTGTTGCATACGCCGTGCGTGAGTCAAAATCGAAGTCAATGCCAGGTTAAGATCTTGCCAATTTTTCCTTGTCGGAATTTTGGCAGAGCTTCGCTTGAGCGAAAGATCTTTTGGATTTTCTTGGCAAGGACTTGGTCTCGACTCTTACGCATTCCGTGCGGGTCAAGGTCAAAGTCAATGTTGGAGTCAAAGATTCTACCGATTTTTTCTTGTCAGAATTTCGGCAGAGTTTCGCTTGAGCAAAAAAAATCTTGACTTCCGTTATGGACTAAGGCTTGACCTTTATGGGGACATGCAACTGGGCTATATGACACGGACTAGACCAAAATTTCAACCAAAAAGTCACGGTTTTTTGAAACGTGTGACACGGACTGTGCATTGGTCGACACTGGCTGCCATGGGGAGTTTGGGGTGATTCCGTGCGCGCCCGGGAGCATCGTAAGGCTGTCCGTGACTGCAGCTGAAAAACCACCCCGGGTTTAAAGGGACGTGCATGCAAAGTGTACAGGATATATAAGGTGCGCGTAGTGTGCGGCCTCCTAAAAATATTCCTTTTTGAGTTAAAACAGAGATTTTTCAGAAATGTGTTTTAAAGGAATGGTTTTTCGGAACGGGGGAAAATGCAACAGATAAAGGCACGTAAATTTTAAGGGAGCCCTGATCGGTCTTGGAACTGAATAGCCCCAAGCTGCCAAGGCTGCCAGATTAACCTCAATTTTTCCTGGTGGAATTGCCACTGAGGCCGTCCGGTCAGAATCCAAGGAGGATTGAGCCGTACGACTGCATGGATCAATTTTCCAGGTTCCACTCCTTTGCTATTTCAGGTTGTTTCCCAAATATTTTAGGCACCTCTTTAGCCTTGAGAAGGCTTCTTGTTCAAAGTATGCACAATCCTAAGATGCAAATGATGCAATGCAAGGCAAGGAAAGCAAGCAAGATAAACGGAATCCGCGATGGGAGTCTAACCCGCTCAAAGGGAAAAGCTTTCTTTTACTTTTTCTTTTCGAAAAGTGATACCGATACGTGGGATTGTTAAACCACCATTTATCTCAAGCCCCGGGTTAGGGAGCGATACAGGAAGGTTAGTGGTTTCCACCTATATACCGGGTATCATTTATTTTAAAAATGAAAGCTTTTCTCCTTTGGGATTTCGCCAGCGGAGTCGCCAAACTGTGAATGTGTGCCCAAATTTGGATTCACACGAGTTTGAAGACATCCGGTTTAATTTGAAAAAAACAGAGTCGCCACGCCATTTTGATTTCCTCAAAATTTAAAAAAAAAGGATTTTATGGGTTCGGAGGTTAAGTTACCCCTTGGGAAGAACGGATTGTCGTTCACCCAAGGTGCCTTGCCGTAGCAAGTCTCCCTAGATTCCGTTTATCTTGCTTGCTTGCGTGCTTTCTTGTGTGCATGTGTTTGAATGAAAGGGGAGGGAATGTCCCAAGTCGTCTTCCAGACGTACAAACCATTTATTGGTTGTCGCTCGGGATTTCTTGGATTTTATGTATTCGGGATTTTGATCCCGTCCTCATCTTGGACTTGTGATCATCGCATTTTTAATCTCGGGACTTGCGTGATCGAGAGAAGGACTCTCTTTTATAGCCCAAAAATGAGGTTCTTTAGGAAGGAATGTCCTTAACCCATCAATCCTACACCTTAAGACGATCGAGCTTATATGAATCTTCATGCTCGTCTTAAGTGATAATCGGAGATATAGGGTTCAAGGTTATCCCTTTCTAAAGAGATTGTGGAACCTTTAATGGAAGAAACGATGTAAAGATAAGATCTTTACACCGGTCCGTTCCAAGGTTGCTAATGGGGACATGGGGAATGTATGTAAAAATGACATTTTTAGTAAAAAGATGACATTTTGGGTTGCAAAGGATGCTTTTTGATTTAAAGAAGTGATCTTTATGCAAAGGATGCATTTTTATATTGGAAAATAGCATTTAATGTGCAAAGGATGCATAAAGACTTCATTTTTTAAAGCAAAGGATGCACTTTGATGTGTAGAAATGACTTTTAATGCAAATGATGCACCTTTAATATAAAAAAAAGATTTTAATGCAAAGGATGCTAATTTGAGTGCAAAAGAATAATTTTTAATGCATGAGAATGGGCTTTAGGTGCAAAAGGATGCACCTTTATGTATGAAAATGGCATTTCAATTAAAAGATGGCATTTTATGTACATAGGTACTATCTAAATTGCAGATAGACATCAGATTATAGCATGATGAGGGTTAAAATCAGATTACCATCTGGACAGATGAAGGTTCTGCAAACTGGCTTAAGTTGTCGCGTGACATAGGCTGCCTATGTCGCGTGACATACTTAGCCACTTTGCAGAGACTTTACAACTGGGATCTACAGAGGTAACAAGGCATTAATATAGCCAAGTTACTTCACAAATAGATCTCAGAGAGCAAGTATTTCAATAGTGAACAATTCAAGAGGGCGTGGATATGAGGGATCCACACTCATCTTGAGTGTTCATGCAAGAAACAATGCCAAACCGGGGCTTTTACATGAAATGATATGCAAATGGATATGGATCTAAGCAATATAACACTAAAGCATGCAACTTTAATCAGAATACCACATTATCAACGCATTTAGCATAGAAATTTCACATATAATGAAGATAGGGGAAGGAAAAGGGTAGAAAATCGTTACCCTTGAAGACTACGACTTCCTATATCAGGTTAGATATAGGAGCCTTCAAAACAGCAACCTCCGGGGCTGAGATTGAGCCTTGGTTCAATGAGAACCTTTGGTTCTTGGTGTGTGTGGGAAGTGTGTGTGGGATGGTGAGTGATTTTGGGAGGATTAGGGTGTGTTTTGGGGGATATGTGAGGAGGGAGTAGGCTTCTGGGCGTATTCTGTAGAGGGAGTGCGAGGGGTGAAGGAGAGGTGTCCAAAATGAGAGGTGAAGGCCTCTATTTATAGGCTGCATGCATGGGCTTATTATGTCGCACGACATAACAAGCCATAACCGTTTTCCTTCTAGAAACATGCAAGGTGGCAACCTTCTAGAAGTTTTCTTGGCAGGTTATGTCGCACGACATAACAAGCCCCTTCCAGTTCCTTCTAGAAACATGCAAGGTGGCAAGCTTCTAGAAGTCTTCATGGCCTACTATGTCGCACGACATAAGTAGCCACTTCCAGTTCCTTCTAGAAACATGCAAGGTGGCAGTTTTCTAGAAGGTTTTTCTTGAATTAAGAAAAACGTATTTCTTAATCTCCAAGCAGTCCTTTCACCCCTTAGAAGGTTTGGAACATTTCCGGAATTGCTCCGGAACTCTAGGAAAGTCTGAAGAATTGTCGGGAAACTTGCCGGAATTGCCGGGAAACTTGCCGGAATTGCCGGGGAACTTAACCGGAAGGCATGAGCCAGATTTGGGTACTTACAACTGCTGCCTCGGATACACTGCACACTACAACCCTTAACCCGGGGTGGTCTCAGTTGCAGTTCGTTTGGCCTTCCTACGCCTCTCGGACGCGCACGGGATCATTCCAAACATCCCATCCTAGCCAAGCGTCAACCCTGCACGTTTGAGTCTTGAGTCACACTCTGTCCAGACCCGGTTGGTTTTTACCTAGTCCGTGTCATACAAGCCTGGATACATATACCATGCCGGCCATTTTCTGAGTCGAATCTCGAAACTCAAGATCCCTTGCGCAAGCAAAGCGATGAAAGGTCATGCTAAAATCTTGACCTGATCTTGATTTCCGAAGCTACACCCAGACGATGTTCCGTCCCGGATATACATCCATGCTCACATGACACCATGTCATCAAGCCTTTGATACGTCAACCATGATGATATGACCCAGCCAACGCCTAACGTCACAGATCCCTTGCGCAAGCAAGGTAAAGAGAGGTCATGCCGAACTCTTGACCTGATCTTGACTCAGTGGCCGGCTCGATTCACTATTCACATGGCTAACGCGTCAAAACGAACATGACAGGCTCGGTCCTTAGGTTCGATTTTTCTTTTAGGCCGGTGGAAACCGCTTGCCCTATAGGACCCTCGCCCGGGGCTGTCCACCCTGGGATGTCGAAATACAGGTGCAAAACGAGGGGCTTATAGCCGCACAGATGGTCTCCACTGACCCAGGATCTAGCATAGTTGCGAAAAAGAAGATCAATCTTTTCCAACCTACCTAGGACTCTGAGAAAACACGTTTTAAGTAAATTAAAACAAAAAAAAAAAAGCGGAAACCACATGTCACGTGAGCTTTCCCCCTTTATCCAAAAGGCCTTCCTGTGTCTAAACCTTGTCCATCACCCCCTCCAGCGAACCGAGAGTGGTTGAGAATACCCGGGAGCCGCCTTTTCAGTATCAAGGTCACAAGGTCCGACAGCCCTTCCAGTTCAACGGTCCGCACCGTCCGCTACTCCCCCATGACAGGATCAACAGATAACAGTGAGGGAAACGGAACCCCGCCACTAAGGAACCTCAAGACAATGGAAGAGGTGCTGCGAGCCTTCGAAACCATCAAGAAGCGCCAAGAAGAGCAGCAAGCCTGGATCGTAGACACCCTGCGTCTTCGAGGAACCGTTGCAGTTCCCCAACCAGATGGAACCTTCGTTCTCATAGAAGACGAAGAAATACCGGCTCCCCCGGTTTCTCAAAGCTACCAGCAGGTCCCGCCTCTGCCAAGCTACGAGATCCCATCAACGCAAAGCAGCTCTCGCTCAAAGCTCCCTCGGGCGTCGGTCAGCGGCTCGAGGCATGCCCGCCTCAAAGCATAGTCGGTTCCGGCTCTGCACATCAAGCTCGGTACCAACAAAGCACACATACGTGCACTGCTGCGCGAGATCCCAGTACATCTCGGTATCCCCCAGGATTCAATCCCCTGCCTCTATACGAGCCTCGCAGCCATAACCAAAAATCCCCATACCTACCAGGGACGGGCATCCCGAGAGGATATCCCGACATTTCAAACTTGCCACCTGCTAGTCTGCCACATGGGGCTAACGAATCATTTCCCCAATTTCCAAACACAACCCTTAGCGGACCTGGCAATCACGCCCTAAACTTCAACACTCCAGGGTATGGGTTGGTATATACTTAACTACCTCCCCAAGACTCCCGAATGGCGATCCCATCAGCCAATCCACCTCCATCTTCGGTTTCCGTCCCCGAAAATGGTAACCCACCTCAACCTGTCGATCCCCACATGGCTTGGCTGATCGAGCAAATGAAGGACATGCAAGGCAAGCTAGCCGGTTCCGGAAGGACTCCCTCCTGCCCACTGACCCAAGCAAAGTAGTCCCGCTCCCTTCGAAATTCAGGATGCCAGAAATGGAAAAGTTTGACGGGACAGAATGCCCAAAAACCCACATCGACACCTATGTCCTGGGTATGAGAGCCGAAGGGGTAACCCCTCAACAAATGGCAGATCACTTTCAGCATTCTCTCAAATCCACAGCGCTAAGGTGGTTCCTCAATGTAAAGGCAGAAAACCGCTCCACGTGGGACTAAATCAGCGAGATCTTCCTAGAGAAGTACCGCGCCAACCTTGAGTGGGAAACAAACCGCCACGATCTGCAAGCCACCGAGCAAAAGGATGACGAACCAGCAGGTGAGTTCTACAAAAGATGGAACTGGAAGCTTAGCGAGATAATGGATCCGCTTTCCAAAGAGGAGCAAATGGACATCTTCCATTCCTGCCTCAAGCCATCTTTGAGGACCTTGAACAGCCATCATTTCTATCCAGATCTTTATGCCATGGTCAATGCCGGAACAAAGTTTGAGAAGACTCTGAGTCTTCAGAAGACAACAGCAGCCCCTGCTTCGTCTTACCGCTATCGGACAAACCTGTCAACTTCAGCACCTGTACCGAACAAAGGAAAAGAAGCAGCCGGAACGGTACACTACATCCAGAACGGAGCTCAAGTAAACCGCGATCAAGCAGCCCCAAGGAATAACAATCCCCCTCGCTTCCCACTGTTCCAGTATTTCGACAATCTCGAAATGCCCCTGGGCTAAGTATTTGAAGCTTTGGTGAAGCGAAATCTTCTCAAACCTCTCGAGAATTTCCAACCAAAGACTCCCAAACCCAACATGGATATGAGCAGGCACTGCGCCTTCCACAACTACCCCGGCCACACCACCGACAATTGCTTCGTACTAAAGCAGGTGGTCCAGGGGCTAATCGAAGAAGGAAAGTTGGAATGCCCTCGTGGACCCAACACCATCGGAAATCCATTCCCCCGAAACGATAGGGTGAACTCAATAGCCTTTGACGAAACTCCAAGCGAGAGCAGACCTCCTGCAATTTCTGAAACCGTCAGCATGCTGTCTCGCTATGACTGGGAACGTGAAACCAGAGTCAAAAGGTCTCGTGACCGGGAATCCAGACAAGAACGCCCAAGGGCAACTGTCTCCCTACGATCTTTGCCCCGACCAAGGCATACAAATGGATGGATCGAACGCTCCCCAGAGGAGACTGAGTCAAATGGTAGCACAGGAAGCGGTCTAGCCTTCACAGACGATGACTTGCCGATATGTGAGAATCGACACAACGAAGCCCTCATCCTCATAAAAATAGAGATGTTCTTCCTCCCGAACGTCTTGATTGATAATGGCTCCGCAGTCAACATCATCGCTTTGAGCACACTGAAACGACTCCGTATCGACCGCTCCCTGATAAGGCCTTCACCCCGGGTAATCCGAGCCTATGACTCCACTGTACGACCAATCGTAGGAGTCATCAATCTGAGGATCAAATTCGATGCACAACTGGAGTCGGTAGAGTTCCAAGTCGTGGAAATCAAACCAACCTTCTCTGCCTTGCTGGGACGACCTTGGATACATCAAATGAAAGCAGTATCCTCTACTCTTCACCAATGAGTGAAATTCATCAATGCCAATGGAGTGATCGAGGTGATCCGCGAAAGCAGTACAATGGCAAGCGCTTGGCCGGCAAGCTACGACCCAGAAGAAGGTCCCGACATGACCGAATACTCTTCTCCAGATGAGTCTCCAATCCTGTCCCGCTACGAAGTGGATCCCTACATTCACGCTCTGAGCCGTGACGAGCTAGAAATCGAAGAACTCATGGGTCAAGACAACAACTCTGACATATGCGACTGCGAAGAATGCTTAAGAGAAGATCAAGAGATGGACGCCCAGATGGAGATTGACCGAGGAGTAGACCCTTACTTCGCCGAAAACCCTCTTGCAAACTGGCTCATCTCTGATCCACCGGTACAAGACAACCCTTTGGCCGACACTCTCGGATCTCACGGGGACAGCCATCACAGCATAGTCCAATTCAACATCCCGGTGTCAGACCTAGATGAAAAGTGGCGCAACCTCCTCCAAGGTCTAATCAGGGAAAGAGAGATAGCACGCCCCCTCGAATCAGACATTGTAAATGTCGTCCAAGCAAAGATCCCAGATAAAGAGGCGGATTCTATGAAAATGATCAACATCAGCAAGAATCCACTCCGAATCAGCGAATGCTTCGCCCTCCTGGAAGTAGCCCTCAATAACTTCTACTGTCCAGGACCCTCAAAATCTGGTAGCAACACCAATGGAGAGACATCATCAGAGGAGCAACCAAAGACCTCCGCGATGTGGTTTGAAATTGAACCACATGCAAGCTATTTTCCAGGAATCGTGCCAACTGAAGATTGGTCACCAAGGCCATTGCCACTCCCTCTAGAGCTACAACCTGCCCAGAGTAATGAAGCCTGGTCTAATCCTTCGTCGCCCATAGTCTAGCTTCGAGTCATGTTGTCTGTGAATTCATGTCTTTCGAGTCATATGATGGCTCTACGCCGGAAGATCGTGAGTCCATAATCAACAATGTACAGTCTCTACGCTTTCAATAAAAGGTTCGACCTTTCTAGAATATCCTTTCATTGCATCTTTAACAACTGATGAATTAACTAACACACAACCGTTAATCACAATTCATCTAAACGAAAGAAGCAAGCACATTAATTGAATAAATGCATCAAGCAAACATTTAAGCATGTTGTCAAACGAGAGAAAAACCGGGTCCAAGCTGCCGAGGAGGTTTTAATCACAGCGATTTGCGAAATTGCTGAAGAGCCAAAGAGACGCCAGTCCAAAGCCATTTCCAGCACAGACCAGATCTTCCAATACCTCAAGAACGGAGGGACCCCCTTCATGAACGAAGAAGGCCAACACAGGGAAGGAGTCAAGGCCAAGAGCATCATGGCCCTAAAACGCCTCGCCTCCCATTTCGTCATCCTTGGGGACATGCTGTACAAAAAATGCTACCAAGGACCACTCCTGCGCTGCATCAGCCAGGAAGAAGCAAACAAGCTCATGAGCGAAGTCCACAATGGGGCTTGTGGTCCCCACATGAACGCAAGAACCCTGATGCAAATCATTCTCAGGATGTGCTACTACTGGATTTCCATGGAGGCAGACTGCATCCACTTTGTCCGAAGTTGCGACAATTGTCAACGGTTCTCCAACCTCAATCATCTACCCCCTCACGACCTCTACTGCATGACTACGCCCTGGCCCTTCGCCTCTTGGGGAATTGACGTCATCGGGAAAATCGCTCCACCGGGCAGCAACGGTCACGAGTTCATCTTAGTAGCCATTGACTACTTCACCAAATGGGTCGAAGCCAAGTCTTACAAGGTGCTCACCTCCAAGAAAGTCACACATTTCCTCAGGGAAAACATCATCTGCTGATACGGCATCCCGAACGAGGTCATATCAGACAACGGCTCCCAATTCGAAGGGGAATGCGACAGACTGCTGGCCGAATTCAAGATCACACGCCACAAGTCTTCTCCGTACCGGCCACAAACAAATGGCGCCATAGAAGCAGCAAACAAGATCCTCGAACGGATCATCCGGAAAATGACCACCCGAGGACGAGATTGGCCCGAGAAGCTGCACCTTGCACTTTGGGGCTACCGAACATCAGCCAGAACAGCCGCGGGAGAAACTCCCTTTGCCCTGACATACGGGATGGAAGCATTCCTCCCCATTGAATTGGAAATTCCCTCACTCCGAGTGCTGCTGGAAAATGACGTCAACGAAGTCGAATGGCTCCGAAGCCGACACGACGAACTGGCTCTGCTAGACGAGCGATGACTAAAGGCCATGGAACACGTCTGAGCCTATCAAAGCAGAATGGCTAGAGCTTTCGACAAGAAAGTCAAATCCCGAGACATCAGGGAAGGCAACCTGGTACTCAAAGAAAAGCCTCCCACTCGAACCAACCCACTGGGAAAATGGGAACCAACATGGATCGGCCCTTTCGTGGTTCAAAAGATCTTCTCCGGAGGTGCCATGAAGCTGACAGACCTAGACGACAATCCCTTCATGAATCCAGTCAACGGAAGCAAACTCCGCAGATACTTCGCCTAAAGAAGAACAATTGTCCATCTCTTAGCACTCCATGTAGTGTCGAACTACGCAGACCTGAGCCTGATGGATGTGGTTTTACCCATCCAAAAGATATGTTCCTAAGCTTATTTTCTGCTCGAAACTTTGAGAATTTAATGTATTTTGTTAGTGTTTTGATAGTTCATGGACTGAAGTGCAACAATGCTGAAAACGGAGGATTTGTGCCCACTTTGAAAGTTCAAGGGTCAAGTTGTAATTTATTGGAAATTCAGGGACCAAACTGAAAATATGGAAATTTCGGAGGAAATTTGATTTATAAAAATTCATGGGTTAAAGTAAAAAATAAAATCTCAAAGTGCGAAGTGCAAAAGAATTCATTATAGTGGTCAAAGTGGACTTGAAAATTGCGGGAACGAAACGAATATACTTTGGTACCAAACAAGGCAATCAGAACGAGTTGGGGAAGATGGAACGACTCATTTTCACGAGTGGGCGACGGGCCAAGGCATATTTGGTTTGGATTGGGCCTGGGTTCTCACGCAATTGGGCTTGGTTCTAGCTGGTGTCACATGTTTTGGCCCTAGGCATATATAAAGAAGCTTAGGTTATTAATATAAAAGGGGGGCGGCCGACACTATTCGGAGGAGATTCCAAGCCGTGGCATTAGTGGTGTAGGGAGAAAATAATTACTTCCTCCGTCCCGTTTCGATTCAGGTTTTATGTTTTATTTTATTTTTGTAATTTTTATTATGAGTAGCTAAATTCCTTTTCGCGGATTGGATGTAACAATTGTCGAATTCTTATGCTAATTATGTTTTAATTCTTCCACACTTTTCTTGTTCATGTTCAATGGAATTTGCTTAATTTATTTTTAGACTTCCAACATTATTGATTGATTTTGTTGGTCTTTAAATTACTAGGGTTTAAATTACTACACTTGCGTGGGTAGTTTTTACATTGGCCTAGATTTCATTGAATAGATCCAATTGAAGACCTTGCGGAAATCAAAAGGGTCTAAAATCATTTGTTCCTTGGTTTTTAAATGTATTACTTGGATGTTTTGTAGACTTTGCGGAAAACATTACATCGAAGTAATAATAGGGTTGCAACCCGGCCATCTAACCGTCCCAACTCTTATTAAAGTGAACGATTTCTTGAACAAGATTAGTAATTGTTTTAATAAATTAGCATAGGAAGGAGATAATTGTGAAACCCAATCCGTGAATCCTTGTCATTCTTGATTTCAATATTTGTTTTATTTTAATTAGTTAATTTATTTGCTTTTCAATTTAGTTTATTTTAATCAATCAAAAATCAAAACCCCTCTTGTTTCGTTTACACTAATTAAATCAACTTGTTAATTCACTCAAGTCTCTGTGGTTCGACCCTTACTTTTGTATATTGCTACTTCGATAATTTGTACACTTGCAAGGTATTTTTATTACACAGTGGAATTTTCTCCATCAAGTTTTTGGTGCCGTTGCCGGGGACTTGTTGTGATTTTTAACAAGTTTATTTAATCGGTGCATGTTTGGTCGCCGATCATTGGATCCTAAGTTGGTTCCTTTGAACGACAATATAGACCAAGTTGAGAGAGGCATTTCCTCTACTCAAGTGTTCGAAACTGATTCTGAAACTTCTGTCACCGAGACAGAGGTAACTTTGAGTGACTTAGAAACTTCTTCCACCGAGGGAGAAGAACTTGAATTTGATATGGCTTTGCAAGCACCCACTATGGATGCCTTCTCTAGGCCGCGGGTGGACACGTCTGTGTCATGCATTGTGTTGACTGATGCAACAAAAAGTTATGAGGTAAAAGGCCATCTGTTTAACATGATCCCTCAATTTCATGGCCTTCCCTCTGAAGATTCTTTGAATTTCTTGAGGGAATATATGATGATTGTGTCAAGTTTTCCGTTGAGAGAAGGTGTGACTGATGAGCACCTAAGACTGAAATATTTTTCCTTTGCTTTGAGAGATAATGCTAAGATGTGGCTTATGTTGCTTCCGCCTAGGAGCATTACTACTTGGGATGAGTTACATGATTTATTTTTGAGAAAATACTTCCCATATGCTACGTTAGCCACTTTTAGACAGAAAATTATAGGGTTCACACAGGACTCTTTTGAGGCATTTCATGAAGCATGGGACAGATTTAAGATGCTTTTGGTGCAATGTCCCCACCATAATTTTCCTTTGCCTTTATTGCATCAAACGTTCTATGGGGGGTTGACACAAGCCGATCAGGCTATGGTTGATAACGCAGCCGGAGGCTCTTTAGGAGCTAAAACTGCGGAAGAGACCCAAGATCTTTTTGAGAGATTAGCATCTAATTCGCAACAAAAGGGGTCAAGGGGTAAAACCAATAGTGTGAATTGAATGGGGATGAATGATGAGATTTCAAAACAAATTGCACTTCTTAATCAAAAATTTGATAAGTTGGTCATGAGTAGTACTTCCAATTTTGCTTCCAATGTGTCATTTGTTGGTAATGTAATGCATGATAGTTGTGTAACTTGTGGTTCTAACACTCATTTTTATGAAGTTTGCCCCACCACTAGTCCCCATTTATATGATCATGAGCAAAAGTGCGAGACGATGCGATCATATATGCAAAGGTTCCCACCAAGCAACAATCGCACGGGAATGCATACAATCTAGGAGGGCAAGCAGGGCCGAGACATCCCAACCTGTCATGGGGTGGAAATCAACCGAATAAAACTCTCCATCCCCAACCACCACAGGGACCCTTTGAGAGGAACAGAGAGCCTTGGGAAGAGCCCATGATGCAGTTAAAGATGGAGCAACAACAGTACAAGATGGAACAACAACAAGCCTTCAGAAATCATGAGGCTGCCATGCAGAAGTTACAGACCCAAATTGGACAGTTGGTGGAAGCGGTACAAGGCCAAAGACAAGAAAATTTTCAAAATCCACCAGAGCAAGCCAAGTCTATTGTGACTATTTGGGATGAAAGCGATGAGATTTAGGAGGTATTTCTCTCTTCTCTCTGTGATGTTGATAGTGATAATTATGCTTGTGAGGAAGAGAGGAGTTTGGGGGTAATTCATGATGTCTTTTCTGCTAGTAATCGTGAATCAACTTGTCTTGATGTTGGAAAAACCATACCCTCTGGTGGTGTGGATGTGGTGAATAAAGAAAAAGAAAGAAAAGATCCCGGATGTTTTACTATTCCGATTACTGTAGGGGGTTAAAATTTTAATGGTTTAATGGATCTAGGAGCTAGTGTCAACGTAATGCCGTATCATATTTTCAGGAATTTGGGATTACAAAATTTGCAACCTCCTACAAGGAATTTGCAATTGGCTGATCGGTCGGTTAAACGACCATTAGGAGTTGTAGAGGGTGTGTTGGTTAAAATAGATAAATTTGTAATTCATGTTGAGTTTATGGTGGTAAGTATGGAAAATCATGAGGGTGATGAATTTGGGGCTCCTATATTACTTGGGAGACCTTTTCTGTTTGACACCAAATCAGTGATAGATGTACCACATGGTAATATTGCATTGACTGTGATGGGCGAGGAGATTAGGTTCTCCATGTTTGAAAATTGTAAAGAACCTCAATCTAAGAAGGAATTTGTAGGGTACATTATGGATTTTGCGATTAAGAATTATTGTGTGGATGACGGTGAGAAAATTAGGGATAATGTGGACGTTTGTCACATGGCTAGCAGCATTAAGGCCGATCAACAATCGAAGAGTGACGGACCATATCACCCCCTAAATCACTCCCAAAAGGAGTTGAGGTCATCACACAACCTTCTTGTCCCCTTAAAATCACAGGTGCCTAGAGAGGAGAGTTATTTGCTTGATTTATCTGAGACTATTTTTGCTAATATTTTTTTTCAAGATAACCTATTTGATCTTGTTGAGGAAGATGTTTCGCAGGTGAAGGAACAAACTAAGTTTGGGGGCAAGAGCCCCAACAAAAAGAAAAGAAAAAGGGTGAAGCATAAAACACCCAAAGTTTCGTGGGCTCCACCTGAATTAATTAAGAAAGGGACCTACGCATGGAAGGAAGTGGGCGTTTGTGCCCGAGAAAATCAAAGGTGGTCAAAGGGCCGAAAAGCAAAGGCCAAATCTATTGAGGCCAATCTCAACCCCAAGTAAGAGGGGCAACGGTCGGGCTAACGGCCTTAACCAAAGCGCTGATTGGGAGGCAACCCAAGTAGGTATGTTTTATTGCTTTATTTATTTGCTTTGTTGTGTCATATCGTCCTTTGAACCCGAGACATGTTTTTGTTCTCTTTGCTATGAGAACATAGCATGTTTTGAGTTTGGGGGTAGATATCTCTCCGAGTTTGTGGGTTTATAGGGGAGTGTATATAGTGTCACCCTCCAAAAAAATAGAAAAATTTAAAAATTTTATTCTCATTATATGTTTGGAAGTTGGCCAACGTCCGTGATGATTTGAGAGAGTTTTTGGATTGAGTTTTGCTAGTTTGTGACAATTTGAATATGTTAATTAGAATTGCATTAATACATGTAAAACACAATTGCACCACCATTCACTTCCATCATTTTTCTTGATCATTGTTACCAATTTAGGAGACCTTTATAGGATCACTTTGACATTCTCGGGGTCCCTAGAACATGTTTGCATGACTGTCAATAACACATCAATTAGGCTATTCGGGAAGTGATATGTGGCTATTTCTTTGAACCCTATTTGTGAGCCTTTAACTTTCTCGTCACTTATATAAAAATTTCCGCTAGAACCCCTTTTGAGCTTGAAAAAAAAAGAATGAAATCTCTCACAAAGTGGGAGGTTATCTTAGACCACCATTCGCCTTCAATTGTACCCTCATTGTCCTATCCTTTTAACTTATACACTATTTTCTTACCTTTTCAAGAAAGTGAAACTAGGAAATGAATTGGGAATTGTGGGTGAAGTTTGAAAAATCAAGGGTTGAGTGGAAAGTGGTCATGAAAAAAAAAAGGGGCATGTTATGTAATGAAAAGAGGGGCTTGAGCTAAAAGTATTGAATGCACATTCTCCGTGATATATTTGTGCAAAGTAAAAAAAAAAAAAGGAAAAAAAAAAAAAGAAAAGAAAAGAAAAGAAAAGCCGAGCCCTCTCTAATGTTGAAGTGGAAAGCGATCAAAAAGAAAGAAAAGTGATCAAGCCCAATTTTGAAAGTATACAAAAATTATAAGTTTGGGGGTTAAATCAATCGGTTGGCTTGGAACGGAGTGATAAATTTCAATGTGAGGATGTAAGATGAAGACTTTCTAGTTTCACTTGCTTGACTTCGTATGTCCTTGCCTTCATTTGGAGCCGTGAACCTAGCCCGCGTTTATCGCGAAACGTTACAAACCGTAAAGCCATATTTGATCCCTAAAGAGTAGCCGGGTTGACAGTTTTGTTTAAATATGCATATGAGTGTCCCTTATGCAGAAATCTCATCTTATTTAGAGCATGTGGTTAGTGACCCTATAAAATATCTTACTTTGGTGACAATGATCTCCCATTTTTCATTCATCATTCAGGCCGAGGTGGAAAATTGTGGGTTAGATGCATTAATGTGATTGTAATTGCATATTCTTATTGGCACTTGTTTAGCATATTATGTGAGAATCTGAGACTTGTTTGGCCGGCAATCTTGTATATATTGAGAACATATCAAAAATAATTTTTTGTTGATTGTTTTATTTGTTAAGGTAGTTTTGTTTTTGTTTAGTTCTTTTATTTTACTCGAGGACGAGCAAAAGGTAAGTTTTGGGGTATTTGATGGATGTGGTTTTACCCATCCAAAAGATATGTTCCTAAGCTTATTTTATGCTTGAAACTTTGAGAATTTAATGTATTTTGTTAGTGTTTTGATAGTTCAGGGACTGAAGTGCAACAATGCTGAAAACGAAGGATTTGTGCCCACTTTGAAATTTCAAGGGCCAAGTTGTAATTTATTGGAAATTCAGGGACCAAACTGAAAATATGAAAATTTCGGAGGAAATTTGATTTATAAAAATTCGTGGGTTAAAGTAAAAAATAAAATCTCAAAGAGCGAAGTGCGAAGTGCAAAAGAATTCATTATAGTGGTCAAAGTGGACTTGGAAATTGCGGGAACGAAACGAATATACTTTGGTACCAAACAAGGCAATCAGAACGAGTTGGGGAAGATGGAACGACTCGTTTTCACGAGTGGGCGACGGGCCAAGGCATATTTGGTTTGGATTGGGCATGGGCTCTCACGCAATTGGGCTTGGTTCCAGCTGGTGTCACATGTTTTGGCCCTAGGCATATATAAAGAAGCTTAGGTTATTAATATAAAAGGGGGGCGGCCGACACTATTCGGAGGAGATTCCAAGCCGTGGCATTAGTGGTGTAGGGATAAAATAATTACTTCTTCCGTCCCGTTTCGATTCAGGTTTTATGTTTTATTTTATTTTTGTAATTTTTATTATGAGTAGCTAAATTCCTTTTCGCGGATTGGATGTAACAATTGTCGAATTCTTATGCTAATTATGTTTTAATTCTTCCACACTTTTCTTGTTCATGTTCAATGGAATTTGCTTAATTTATTTTTAGACTTCCAACATTATTGATTGATTTTGTTGGTCTTTAAATTACTAGGGTTTAAATTACTACACTTGCGTGGGTAGTTTTTACATTGGCCTAGATTTCATTGAATAGATCCAATTGAAGACCTTGCGGAAATCAAAAGGGTCTAAAATCATTTGTTCCTTGGTTTTTAAATGTATTACTTGGATGTTTTGTAGACTTTGCGGAAAACATTACATCGAAGTAATAATAGGGTTGCAACCCGGCCATCTAACCGTCCCAACTCTTATTAAAGTGAACGATTTCTTGAACAAGATTAGTAATTATTTTTATAAATTAGCATAGGAAGGAGATAATTGTGAAACCCAATCCGTGAATCCTTGTCATTCTTGATTTCAATATTTGTTTTATTTTAATTAGTTAATTTATTTGCTTTTCAATTTAGTTTATTTTAATCAATCAAAAATCAAAACCCCTCTTGTTTCGTTTACACTAATTAAATCAACTTGTTAATTCACTCAAGTCTCTGTGGTTTGACCCTTACTTTTGTATATTGCTACTTCGGTAACTTGTACACTTGCAAGGTATTTTTATTACACAGTGGAATTTTCTCCATCAAGTTTATGGCGCCGTTGCCGAGGACTTGTTGTGATTTTTAACAAGTTTATTTAATCGGTGCATGTTTGGTCGCCGGTCATTGGATCCTAAGTTGGTTCCTTTGAACGACAATATAGACCAAGTTGAGAGAGGCATTTCCTCTACTCAAGTGTTCGAAACTGATTCTGAAACTTCTGTCACCGAGACAGAGGTAACTTTGAGTGACTTAGAAACTTCTTCCACCGAGTGAGAAGAACTTGAATTTGATATGGCTTTGCAAGCACCCACTATGGATGCCTTCTCTAGGCCGCGGGTGGACACGTCTGTGTCATGCATTGTGTTGACTGATGCAACAAAAAGTTATGAGGTAAAAGGCCATCTGTTTAACATGATCCCTCAATTTCATGGCCTTCCCTCTGAATATTCTTTGAATTTCTTGAGGGAATATATGATGATTGTGTCAAGTTTTCCGTTGAGAGAAGGTGTGACTGATGAGCACCTAAGACTGAAATGTTTTCCCTTTGCTTTGAGAGATAATGCTAAGATGTGGCTTATGTTGCTTCCGCCTAGGAGCATTACTACTTGGGATGAGTTACATGATTTATTTTTGAGAAAATACTTCCCACATGCTACGTTAGCCACTTTTAGACAGAAAATTATAGGGTTCACACAGGACTCTTTTGAGGCATTTCATGAAGCATGGGACAGATTTAAGATGCTTTTGGTGCAATGTCCCCACCATAATTTTCCTTTGCCTTTATTGCATCAAACGTTCTATGGGGGGTTGACACAAGCCGATCAGGCTATGGTTGATAACGCAGCCGGAGGCTCTTTAGGAGCCAAAACTGCGGAAGAGACCCAAGATCTTTTTGAGAGATTAGCATCTAATTCGCAACAAAAGGGGTCAAGGGGTAAAACCAATAGTGTGAATGGAATGGGGATGAATGATGAGATTTCAAAACAAATTGCACTTCTTAATCAAAAATTTGATAAGTTGGTCATGAGTAGTACTTCCAATTCTGCTTCCAATGTGTCATTTGTTGGTAATGTAATGCATGATAGTTGTGTAACTTGTGGTTCTAACACTCATTTTTATGAAGTTTGCCCCACCACTAGTCCCCATTTATATGATCATGAGCAGGTGCAGACGATGCAGTCATATATGCAAAGGTTCCCACCAAGCAACAATCAGTACGGGAATGCATACAATCTAGGAGGGCAAGCAGGGCCGAGACATCCCAACCTGTCATGGGGTGGAAATCAACCGAATAAAACTCTCCATCCCCAACCACCACAGGGACCCTTTGAGAGGAACAGAGAGCCTTGGGAAAAGCCCATGATGCAGTTAAAAATGGAGCAACAACAGTATAAGATGGAACAACAACAAGCCTTCAGAAATCATGAGGCTGCCATGCAGAAGTTACAGACCCAAATTGGACAGTTGGTGGAAGCGGTACAAGGCCAAAGACAAGAAAATTTTCAAAATCCACCAGAGCAAGCCAAGTCTATTGTGACTATTTGCGATGAAAGCGATGAGATTGAGGAGGTATTTCTCTCTTCTCTCTGTGATGTTGATAGTGATAATTATGCTTGTGAGGAAGAGAGGAGTTTGGGGGTAATTCATGATGTCTTTTCTGCTAGTAATCGTGAATCAACTTGTCTTGATGTTGGAAAAACCATACCCTCTGGTGGTGTGGATGTGGTGAATAAAGAAAAAGAAAGAAAAGATCCCGGATGTTTTACTATTCCGATTACTGTAGGGGGTCAAAATTTTAATGGTTTAATGGATCTAGGAGCTAGTGTCAACGTAATGCCGTATCATATTTTCAGGAATTTGGGATTACAAAATTTGCAACCTCCTACAAGGAATTTGCAATTGGCTGATCAGTCGGTTAAACGACCATTAGGAGTTGTAGAGGGTGTGTTGGTTAAAATAGATAAATTTGTAATTCCAGTTGAGTTTATGGTGATAAGTATGGAAAATCATGAGGGTGATGAATTTGGGGCTCCTATATTACTTGGGAGACCTTTTCTGTTTGACACCAAATCAGTGATAGATGTGCCACATGGTAATATTGCATTGACTGTGATGGGCGAGGAGATTAGGTTCTCTATGTTTGAAAATTGTAAAGAACCTGAATCTAAGAAGGAATTTGTAGGGTACATTATGGATTTTGCGATTAAGAATTATTGTGTGGATGACGGTGAGAAAATTAGGGATAATGTGGACGTTTGTCACATGGCTAGCAACATTAAGGCCGATCAACACTCGAAGAGTGACGGACCATATCACCCCCTAAATCACTCCCAAAAGGAGTTGAGGTCATCACACAACCTTCTTGTCCCCTTAAAATCACAGGTGCCTAGAGAGGAGAGTTATTTGCTTGATTTATCTGAGACTATTTTTGCTAATATTTTTTTTCAAGATAACCTATTTGATCTTGTTGAGGAAGATGTTCCGCAGGTGAAGGAACAAACTAAGTTTGGGGGCAAGATCCCCAACAAAAAGAAAAGAAAAAGGGTGAAGCATAAAACACCCAAAGTTTCGTGGGCTCCACCTGAATTAATTAAGAAAGGGACCTACGCATGGAAGGAAGTGGGCGTTTGTGCCCGAGAAAATCAAAGGTGGTCAAAGGGCCGAAAAGCAAAGGCCAAATCCATTGAGGCCAATCTCAACCCCAAGTAAGTGGGGCAACGGTCGGGCTAACGACCTTAACCAAAGCGCTGATTGGGAGGCAACCCAAGTAGGTATGTTTTATTGCTTTATTTATTTGCTTTGTTGTGTCATATCGTCCTTTGAACCCGAGACATGTTTTTGTTCTCTTTGCTATGAGAACATAGCATGTTTTGAGTTTGGGGGTAGATATCTCTCCGAGTTTGTGGGTTTATAGGGGAGTGTATATAGTGTCACCCTCCAAAAAAATAGAAAAATTTAAAAATTTTGTTCTCATTATATGTTTGGAAGTTGGCCAACGTCCGTGATGATTTGAGAGAGTTTTTGGATTGAGTTTTGCTAGTTTGTGACAATTTGAATATGTTAATTAGAATTGCATTAATACATGTAAAACACAATTGCACCACCATTCACTTCCATCATTTTTCTTGATCATTGTTACCAATTTAGGAGACCTTTATAGGATCACTTTGACATTCTCGGGGTCCCTAGAACATGTTTGCATGACTGTCAATAACACATCAATTAGGCTATTCGGGAAGTGATATGTGGCTATTTCTTTGAACCCTATTTGTGAGCCTTTAACTTTCTCGTCACTTATATAAAAAATTTCGCTAGAACCCCTTTTGAGCTTGAAAAAAAAAGAATGAAATCTCTCACAAAGTGGGAGGTTATCTTAGACTACCATTCGCCTTCAATTGTACCCTCATTGTCCTACCCTTTTAACTTATACACTATTTTCTTACCTTTTCAAGAAAGTGAAACTAGGAAATGAATTGGGAATTGTGGGTGAAGTTTGAAAAATCAAGGGTTGAATGGAAAGTGGTCATGAAAAAAAAAAGGGGCATGTTATGAAATGAAAAGAGGGGCTTGAGCTAAAAGTATTGAATGCACATTCTCCGTGATATATTTGTGCAAAGTAAAAAAAAAAAAAAGGAAAAAAAAAAAGAAGAAAAAAAGGAAAAGAAAAGAAAAGCCGAGCCCTCTCTAATGTTGAAGTGGAAAGCGATCAAAAAGAAAGAAAGGTGATCAAGCCCAAGTTTGAAAGTATACAAAAATTATAAGTTTGGGGGTTAAATCAATCGGTTGGCTTGGAGCGGAGTGATAAATTTCAATGTGAGGATGTAAGATGAACACTTTCTAGTTTCACTTGCTTGACTGCGTATGTCCTTGCCTTCATTTGGAGCCGTGAACCTAGCCCGCGTTTATCGCGAAACGTTACAAACCGTAAAGCCATATTTGATCCCTAAAGAGTAGCCGGGTTGACAGTTTTGTTTAAATATGCATATGAGTGTCCCTTGTGCAGAAATCTCATCTTATTTAGAGCATGTGGTTAGTGACCCTATAAAATATCTTACTTTGGTGACAATGATCTCCCATTTTTCATTCATCATTCAGGCCGAGGTGGAAAATTGTGGGTTAGATGCATTAATGTGATTGTAATTGCATATTCTTATTGGCACTTGTTTAGCATATTATGTGAGAATCTGAGACTTGTTTGGCCGGCAACCTTGTATATATTGAGAACATATCAAAAATAATTTTTTGTTGATTGTTTTATTTGTTAAGGTAGTTTTGTTTTTGTTTAGTTCTTTTATTTTACTCGAGGACGAGCAAAAGGTAAGTTTGGGGGTTATTGATGGATGTGGTTTTACCCATCCAAAAGATATGTTCCTAAGCTTATTTTCTGCTCGAAACTTTGAGAATTTAATGTATTTTGTTAGTGTTTTGATAGTTCAGGGACTGAAGTGCAACAATGCTGAAAACGGAGGATTTGTGCCCACTTTGAAAGTTCAAGGGCCAAGTTGTAATTTATTGGAAATTCAGGGACCAAACTGAAAATATGGAAATTTCGGAGGAAATTTGATTTATAAAAATTCGTGGGTTAAAGTAAAAAATAAAATCTCAAAGAGCGAAGTGCAAAAGAATTCATTATAGTGGTCAAAGTGGACTTGAAAATTGCGGGAACGAAACGAATATACTTTGGTACCAAACAAGGCAATCAGAACGAGTTGGGGAAGATGGAACGACTCGTTTTCACGAGTGGGCGACGGGCCAAGGCATATTTGGTTTGGATTGGGCCTGGGTTCTCACGCAATTGGGCTTGGTTCCAGCTGGTGTCACATGTTTTGGCCCTAGGCATATATAAAGAAGCTTAGGTTATTAATATAAAAGGGGGGCGGCCGACACTATTCGGAGGAGATTCCAAGCCGTGGCATTAGTGGTGTAGGGAGAAAATAATTACTTCTTCCGTCCCGTTTCGATTCAGTTTTTATGTTTTATTTTATTTTTGTAATTTTTATTATGAGTAGCTAAATTCCTTTTTGCGGATTGGATGTAACAATTGTCGAATTCTTATGCTAATTATGTTTTAATTCTTCCACACTTTTCTTGTTCATGTTCAATGGAATTTGCTTAATTTATTTTTAGACTTCAAACATTATTGATTGATTTTGTTGGTCTTTAAATTACTAGGGTTTAAATTACTACACTTGCGTGGGTAGTTTTTACATTGGCCTAGATTTCATTGAATAGATCCAATTGAAGACCTTGCGGAAATCAAAAGGGTCTAAAATCATTTGTTCCTTGGTTTTTAAATGTATTACTTGGATGTTTTGTAGACTTTGCGGAAAACATTACATCGAAGTAATAATAGGATTGCAACCCGGCCATCTAACCGTCCCAACTCTTATTAAAGTGAACGATTTCTTGAACAAGATTAGTAATTGTTTTTATAAATTAGCATAGGAAGGAGATAATTGTGAAACCCAATCCGTGAATCATTGTCATTCTTGATTTCAATATTTGTTTTATTTTAATTAGTTAATTTATTTGCTTTTCAATTTAGTTTATTTTAATCAATCAAAAATCAAAACCCCTCTTGTTTCGTTTACACTAATTAAATCAACTTGTTAATTCACTCAAGTCTCTGTGGTTCGACCCTTATTTTTGTATATTGCTACTTCGGTAACTTGTACACTTGCAAGGTATTTTTATTACACAGTGGAATTTTCTCCATCAGAGCCCTCTAGTCCGGGGGAACGTAGACAACCTTAATTGATCCGGTCTAAAAACACACAAAAAGGTCAAAAGTTTGAATGTCGATCAAGACCTCCATCAAGCTACGCACTTTCAAGAGCACGCCCCCAACGTCACCTTGACCAAGTCAAACGACGGCGACAATATCAAAGGACACCCGGAGGTCACTCAACGTCAAACGACTGACCCATGTCTACTTCCAAGCCAGGGGCTTGTCTTCGCCCTCACGCGCTTCAAAAAAAAAAAGCTCAAGCAGAAGCTGCGAAATTGAGGTCAAGAGCCCGACGCCAACAAACAAGAGGCATGGAAGCTACGGAAAAGACCGTCAAAATGACTTGTCAGTGGATCATCCAACCTCTCAGCCAAGCACAAAGCCCAAGCAAAAGGGATTGCCGTCAAGGCCCAGGCTGCTTCAGTCCGCAAATGCAACAGAAAAGTCAAAAGATGGACGCCGTCAAGGTGCACAAAAGAAACAAAAAGCGAACAAGAGATCTTGCGTCTCAACAAAGCTTTAAAAGTAAATCACAAATCACTAACGGTTACAACATTTCTTGATGAGTTCAAGCACGGTCTACTCTCAAATTCACAACATGCTAAAAGACAGCTTAATACATTTAACAAATAATGTGTTTACAATGCAATGAATGGATACCTAGGAGGTCATTCCGCGCCATCTGCGCTTGTCCCCTCGCCATTCTTTTCTTTCTTCCCTCGCCCCCGGCGAGTCTTCTTGCGCTCCACAAGAGCTAGCTCTGCGTCTCTCAGTCCGAGATTAGGGGTCCTCCCCGTAGAGTCAAACAATCCAGCAGCTCTCAGGGCTTCATTCGCCCGTGCTTCGGCTCGGATCTCATCCCCGCGAGTCTGCAAAAGAGGACCTCTCCCCGTCAGTCGGTCAACTCTGGTCTCGTAGTCAAACAAAGCGTCTCCTGTAACATCCTGAGGGTCAGACCAGGCTTCGGCACTCCTAAGGCAATAGCTACTACGGCAATCGGGCCCCAGAATCGCTCCACGCCTGCTCCCCAAAGCTACTTGGGACTGCCCAACACGCTGCTCATACCAAGCCAGGTACTGGGTCGTCAATACGACACTCTCCCGACATCTAAGGAGCACCACCGGAGGGAAAGCGGAGTACTCCCATACCCTCAGAAAATACAGAAGAGCACCTGGAGCGGCCATACAAAGAGGAGCTACCTCCGCAGTAGCAAGGTCATCCCAGCCCAACAAAGGCTCCTGCTTCATCCCAAACTGCAGGGAAACAAGGGACGGAATATAGAAGGAGGACCAAGACAAACCTGGAACTCTGACAACATAGGACCCTTCCTGCAAGGCCCTCCTAGTCTCGATCCCCCAGTGCGGAACCCACCAACGGATCTGATGCGTACCAAGCTGTGCCATCCATCTCTCCCAAGCGGACTGATCCATATCCAATACAAGAGGTCGCCGAGCAAACGACCACGGGCTAAACGACGTCGGAGCCTCGGGCATGGCCTGAAGTCTCTCTCGCAGCCACAAGGTGAGTAAAGCGGGGCTTCCCCCTCTCATGAACCGATCCCCAGTCGCCAGACGGTCGATACCATGAAGAGTCTCCCCTAGCACCAACGGGACAATATCCTCTCCAGCTCTGCAGTGCCCAACCACATCCAGCAAAGTGCCATCGCAAACCCCAAGGGAGCTGACCATGAAAAGCGTCGCTATCACGCACAAGGCAAATGCATCTCAAGAGACATCACTCTCGTCATCAACCACGAACCGCTCCGGCAGCGCAGAAATATCAATATGACCCGAATCAAGGATCATGCCCTGCACTTCTCCCAACGAAGTCCGAAGAAAGCCTGCAAGCTTCAAACTCACGGCGGCACCGCCAATCAAAGGAAGCGAGATGGCCTCCACCTCCGGTCCTCCAATCAAAGCCCGAAAATCCTCGAAGGTGGGCACCATTTCATTGTAGGAGAAGCAATACACATGCCTCCTAACATCCCAGAACTTCACGGCAGCCCGCAACAACTCTCAATCAGGAACCAACTCCTTAAAAGACCAAACCGAGCAAAGTCGAAACCTTACCTCGAAAGCCCGCCTTTGATACCTCATACGGCGTCGCATCCACGTTTTCAGCTGCTCAAGGAAGTGTGCTTGCCGCTCCTGCGAAAGCCTTGGCAAAATTCTTGGAACATACGAAGAATCCATGGCAAAAATGAAGGTTCCTAGAGAAAATGGGGAAGAAAGCTCGAAAATGGATGCAAATGGGGAGTGGGAAAAGTCCAGACATCCGGAGAACATTTATTTCCTCCCCAAAAGCAAAGCTGGTCCGTACGGACCTCTTTGCAACCTAGGTCTGTCCGTACGGACCTTATTGCATCCTGGCCCCACTTTCCTAGCAAACTGGCCAACAACCACTGTCCCCAGCAGGACCTTGCTCCAAACTGCCCAAACACTGGCCAAAGCCATTTCCGGCAAGCATACACTACCCACAAACGCACTCTCAGCTCACGTGACATGCACAAATAAAAAAAAATAGCAACCATTCCTAGGACAATTCCCGGGAATCACAAATACGACATTACATCTTAAAATAAAATACTTTTGCCATGCAAATACAAGTGTTTTATTACAGGTACCCATAAATGTCTGTTGCTAAATAAAAAAAAAAGAGGGGGAGATATGGAAAGAGGGAAAGCAAATGAATCCTAATCCGACTCCTCAGCATCATCATCATCACTGACATCCTCAAGCGAGAAGTCGGGCATCCCGGTAAACTCGCCAGTCACACCCTCATCATCGGAGTACTGAATCCCCTCCTGGGGCTGGTACTCAAGATACTCAGAAGGATCGAAACCGACAAAAGGGTCGAAATAGGCATGCTCTGACGAACCCTCACCCTGTGCATCCGGCGGAGGAAAGAACTGATGAAGGGTCTGCGACCTCTGAGCTCCCGAGGACGTCCCGGCGTCCATGCTATGCCGCCCCCGTGAAGGTCCCTCCTGCTGTGGCTCCGGCTCGGCTCTCGGTGGGGGAACATCTACAGAATGCCTCAAAGGCATCGGCTCGTACGCCGGCACACGTCGCGAAGACCGGCAAGACATCTTCGACGCCATCTTCTTCGCGAAGGACCTCATCGCCACATAACGGCGGGTCAGCATGTCATAGGCTCTCCCCGAGACCTGCACAAGCAAGCAGCCAAAGAAACGCTCAGCAATACAGTCATGCTCAACAAAAAGAGAAAAATACTGAAAAGATGCCAAGATGGAAAAGAGTAAGCACACTCATCGGCATGTCAGGTCCACTCGGTAGGCAGCAGGAGCCTGCTCATGGACGGGTACAGACACCCTCCTCCTCGAGGAATCCCCACGGACATATGTAAAATCCGGCCCAGGCACCGGAACCTCTGGGGGACCCTACGGACCAGCCTCCCTCTCCCTCGCCAACACCTGTGGCGTCCTCAACTTCCTCCTCACGAAGGCCCCATACTACTCTCGGTACAAAACAAACTCATGGGCACTCACGCCGCCCAAATACCTGTCAAACTCCAGTACGTCCATATCACGGGAATCCATCATCCCGAAAGGCGGGTCCCTCGGAGCCAAGGGGAGCATACCCGGGCCATGCTGCCAAAAGACCCTCTCGCCCAAGTACATAACATCGCAGGTCAGGCCCCGCAGCATCTTCCTCTGCGCCGTCACCACAGGAGCCCCCTCGAACTCATCAGCCTCATACCGAGCCCAGGGATACAGAACGAACTCCTCCGGGCTATCTCTCCCCAAATGTGCCTGCACCTCCCCGTAGGTAATGGTGAGCTTACCCCTGCTGGTCCTCCTCCTCCTCGCCAGGCGGGCCCAGCCTAATATAGCAGGATAGGCCGCTATGGCCCCAGGATCTCTATCCCACGGGAAACACTGGAATATCTCGTAGAACCACACCTGCGACAAAAGCAGAAAAGGCTCAGTGCAAAAGAAAACGGAGAAAATGACAGGTTGCTAATCAAAAACAGCAATAAACTCATACCTCCAAAGCAAAATCAAAACAAGCCAAGGAACTGGCCACGCCTCTGCTGAACCGGTCCAAGGAGAAATAAAGCTCGGCCAGGCCCGCCTCGCCCCAAGCTATGTCACAGACTCTCTCCAAGTCAATCAAGCTCTCCAACAGAGCGAAAGGAGCCGTCGTCACGTGGTTCGAGAACAGAGTCTCAGAAAGGGCAAACCACAGAAAGGAGCGCGCCAGCTGCTTTGCCGTCACTTGACCGGTACCCCGACAGTAGGCCCCAATACTGGCCGTAATCCTCGTCTCCACATCGCTGTACAGCATGCCTAGGCCCCTACGAGGAAGAGGCGCAAAGCCCAGCAGCTCAGTCAGCACGTCCTCAGCTATCCTATCCCTCCACCGCACTGGCCCTCCTTTGAAGGAAAGCCCGGTGATAGCAGCAAAATCGGTGGGCGTCACCGTCACCTCGCCCCAGCTCAGGTGGAAGGTGTGGGTAGTATCCCACCAATACTCAGATAAGCCTAGGAAGATACTCTTGTTCTTCCTCGTGTCAGAGATCCCGGCCAAGTTCTCCACGAACACTCCCAGGCCAGAAGCATAGACCAGCCTCCTAGGGCTCGGCCCGCCATCCACAGAGATATTCGGCATCTGCTGCCACAACTCAACTACAGCCTCGAGCGATCCCCGAGTCTTCATCTTTTTGGCTTTCCCAGCCAAAAGCCCCTCATCCTGCAGGTAAACACAGCAAAGGTACGTCAGTCACAGTACTTAATACCAAAGCATAAAAAAAAAGTCCGTCACGAAACACGGCACACATTGCACATAATTTTCACATGTAACCCGTCACGAAACACGGCACACATTACACATACTTTTCACATGCAACCCGTCACAAAACACGGCATGCAGTACACATAATTTTCCCCATGCAGTCCGTCACAAAACACGGCACACACTGTACAAATTTTCTCAACAAAGGGATCAAGCACTACACGACACATTTTCAAAAAACCCGTCATAAAACACGGCGCACATTGCACATATTACTCCCCACAAAGTCCGTCACCAAAAACACGGCACACACTGCATGACACATTTTCAAAAGAAAAGTCCGTCCCTACACGACACATACTTTCAGATAAAACCCGTCACAAAAAAATGGCACATGTCACATTTTTTCACAAAATTTGCCCCTACACGGCAATTTTTCTCACAATGTACATACAGAAATAGCATAAGGTACAAAACACCAAAGCATGCATTTCATAGAGAGACACTTTATTTTTTTTTACAAATAAGAGCTAATCTACACATTTTTGCACAAAAATCACATACCCACAATATTTACATGCTCAATTTCAACAATTCATCAAGAATTTCACAAAAAAACATGGCAAATAACAAAAGCCCCAAAATGCGAAAAACTAAAACCTAGTCCTAGCATTCAAAAATTCAAGCAAGGAATCAAGACGAAATTGATTTCTTACCTACCCGACGTTCCTGACTCGCCGGTTATGCACCTCCGGATTCGGGTACAACACATCCGGATTCTTCGAAGAAGGCACAAAGGAGATCCAATTTCTTTGAAGCTCCATCCTTTGCTCGATCACATCTCGACTCCGTTGGCGACGTCCCCTCCTTGATCCTTCCGCCATCGCAAGTAATTCAAGCTAAGAAATGGAAGATTTTGGTGTAAAAATGGAGTTCTCTTCCTCTCTCTCTCTCGGCTGGTTCGTGAACTGGAAGAAGGAAATGAAGGGGGTGCCTCGGTTTTAAACCCAGTCAAAATCTGGGAACTGTAAAATTCAAACCTGGTCCGTACGGACCTCTTTACATCCCAGGATGGTCCGTACGGACCTCTTTGCAACGAAGGGCCAAATTACTTTTCTGCCCTTATAATCTTTGCCCCTGGCTGTCCAAAGGCCTATTTCAGCAGATTCAATGCAGTATGGTCCTTAACCCATCAATTCAAAACCGGCCGTCAGTGTAAGCCCGGACTTCGCCCACTCAACGGCAATTCAAGAACCGGCCGACAGTGTAAGCCCGGACTTCGCCCACTAAACGGCAACGCAAGCACCGGCCGTCAGTGTAAGCCCGAACTTCGCCCACTCAACGGCAATTCAAGAACCGGCCGTCAGTGTAAGCCCGGACTTCGCCCATTCAACGGCAATTCAAGAACCGGCCGTCAGTGTAAGTCCGGATTTCGCCCACTAAACGGCAACACAAGCACCGGCCGTCAGTGTAAGCCCGGACTTCGCCCACTAAATGGCAACGCAAGCACCGGACGTCATCGTAAGCCCGGATTTCGCCCACTAAATGGCAACTCAAGCACCGGCCATCAAAGTAAGCCCGAGCTCCTTCCCCAGCAAGTCAAAAGGGAAGTCGTACAAGACCGCATATCCCCAGCACCGGCCGTCATCGTAAGCCCGGACCTCGCCCACTAAACGGTAAAACAAGCGCAAAAGGAGCCAGCACCTCCCAGCACTAATCCCCATGCACAAAACACCTCTAAAATGCCAAACGGTGAAGCAACCACCGGCCATCATCCTCGCCCGCTCAACGGCAACTCAAGCACCGGCCATCAAAGTAAGCCCGAAGTCACCTTCTCAGCAGAAAAAGCCCCTACAAGGCCACGATAAATCCCCAACGGATGAACACCGGCAGTCATCGTAAGTCCAACCTTCTCCCCAGCGGACAAAGCACGAGGCATCTACGCCTCTCGCAATCAAAGCACAAGGCAGCCACGCCTCCGCAAACCGCAGCCAGAAGACGATTCAAGTCCTCACGCATGGCACACCCGCAGCCAGAAGACGATTCAAGTCCTCACGCATGGCACACCCGCAGCCAGAAGACGATTCAAGTCCTCACGCATGGCACACCCGCAGCCAGAAGACGATTCAAGTCCTCACGCATGGCACACCCGCAGCCAGAAGATGATTCAAGTCCTCACGCATGGCAAACCGCAGTCAGAAGACGATTCAAGTCCTCACACATGGCAAACCGCAGTCAAAAGACGATTCAAGTCCTCATACATGACACAACCACAGTCAGAAGACGAATCAAGTCCTCATACATGACATACGTAGGAATCCTATCACAGGGTCCAGCCATCGACCTCTGCGGTCACCCAGGACGCCACCACGTCCTTACCATCGACCTCTGCGGTCACCTAGGACGCCACCACGTCCTTACCACCGACCTATGCGGTCACCCACGGGATGCCACCACATCCACACACAGAGTTTTAGTCAGAGGACATCTCCCGTCCTCGTGCACAAAAACACTCACCCCACACACGAACCTCTTTGCATGCTTAGTTGGTCCGTACGGACCTCTTTGCAAATGAGACATCATCATTCCAGAATATTCTCAATTATCACAGATTCCCTCAAATCGAGGAAAACCAAAAAACTAGATTACCTAGAAGGTCCGTACGGACCTTCTTGCAGTTTTCTGGCACTATAAATAGAGGGCTCCCCCTCTCTCATTTTCACACATTTCCCTCTTCTCTCCTCTCCCCCCAGCCTTCAGGCTCCCCTCTAAGACCCTTCGGGGCACTCCCGACCCCTTTCGGATCCTTTCGAGGCCTTCCGAGCCCCCTTGTGGTGCTCCAAAGCCTCTCCGAGCACTCCCGCGACGCTCCCGCGCTGCCTCGAGGCACTCTCGAGGTACTCTGAGGCCCCTCGTGGTACTCCGAGGCCTTGCCTGGTCTTTCCCGAGGCGTCCCGGCTCTTTCCGAGTCAAACCGTCGATCCCAAACCACGCCGAACCTCTGCCCGAATCCAACCAACGATTCCAACGCACGCCGAACCTCTGCCTGAATCCAACCAACGATTCCAACGCACGCCGAAACTCTGCTCGAGTGATCCCTGCGATCCCAACGCACGCCGAAACTCTGTCCGCAAACAACCGGCCCCTTTTTCGAAGCAATCCCGGTTCGTACCGGAATACTATTCCGTCCTCAAACACTATTCCCCTGCGGAAGACAGACATGAACCAACATTGGTAAGGCTTCCTTCCTACACTATTTCAATACATTTCAATAAAGTAGTGTACAATGTAGACATCCGACACAGCATGCATTTTTAAAAGCACACACACACACACACACAACAGTTAAAGAATATTAGGGATATCCGAAAGACTCGTTTTACGAGGCGACTCGGGTGAGCTCTAAGATTCTAATATTCTCTTCCCGAGGAGTCATCTGACCTTCGAACTCAAAATCTCATCACACAAAAACAGTTTATTTTTAAACTGATGCCCTTTTTCAATGTTTTGGGCTTAATAAAAATGGTGTGGCGACTCTACAAGCAAAAACACGGCGAGAAACCTCCCAACTAACGCGAAAAGCGGAATAAGCCAGATGCCAAGGCGCGAACGCGCTGCCTCTCGGATCCGGGCGACATTCCCGAATGCGACGCAAACCAAAATGCGAGATGCACGGGGCCCCTCCGCGCGCGAGCCGGATCCCGGGTAATTTCAATAACGAGCCACGAAAAGTCACAGCGGTGGGTCGTGCGACACAACTAGCCTCTCACCAGCAGGTTATAAATAAGACCCTCCCCCTCTCATTTCTGGATCCCTTTTTTGACCTACTGTTACTCTGCTCAAATAGCAGCGTAACATACACAACAAAACACACACAATTCTCCCTCTCTCATACCCAACTCTCTCCTTTTCTCCCTCAATTCAATCCAAATCATACACCACCACCTAGATCCTCAATCCACCATACTTCCTAAACTCAATCCGGTCCTGTAGCTGGTAATTGAAGGTCCTTATACCTGACTTGGTATAAGGATTGTGGATCTTCAAGGGTAACTAATTCCCTCCTTCTTTCTCTCTCATATATTTGCTCTTTTCATAATTCATGCAATCTCCATTCATTTGATTTGATAATTAGGCTCCATCTGCTCTAATTATCAAGTTCCAATCGCAATCTCTCTGTTTAAAGTCTCTAATGCTGTAGATCGTTACATGTTATTGTTTGGTTTATGAGATAAGTTTGGTATAATTGTGCTTGTTCATCAAGAGAGTGTGGATCTCTCATATCCACACCCTCTTGAATGTCGTTTGTTAATTTCTATGCTCTCTGAGATCCATTCATGATGTAATTTGATATTATAATTACTTGATGTCTCTGTAATTAAGTCTTGTAAAATCTCTGCAAGGTGGCCATTAGTGTCACGCGACACAACTGGACATGTGGTATCCTGGGTCGTGCGACATAAGTAGTCTCTTGCAGAAGGTTCATTTCAGATGTAATCTCTGTTCAATCTTCATTGTAACTGGGATGTGGCCCCCCTTTGTACCAAGTGGCTCACAAGTTGTGGTTCCTCAGTTTATCAATAAAAGCAAAGCATATTTATCATAATTTGTCTCACACATTTTCATACGGGGTATGTTCATTGCCCCACTTGTCTACCAAGCCACCACCTCTAGCCAAGCTTGGAACATCCTAAGAACAACCTATGCAAATCCATCTCGTGGCCACGTCCTTCAGGTCAAAGAAAACCTTGAATCCATCACTAAATCCACCCTTTCCATTACCGTATACATGCAAACCATCAAAACTTGCAACGATAAACTAGCAATCCTAGGAAAACCAATGGACCTTGAGGATGTCATTGCTAAAGTCCTTAAGGGACTTGACTATGACTCCTATAAATCCATTGTTGATTCTCTGTGCTAGAGACAACCCCATTTCATTCGAAGCCCTTCACGAAAAAACTCATCCATCACGAGCTCACCTTCAAACAACAAATCACTCCACCAAACTTCCCTGTTTCGGCTCATGTGGCTCACACCCATTTCCATCACAATCCAACTCGTCCACACACAAATCACCCCATTCTCCCCACCCCGTCTCAATTCCGAAACCCCAATCCCGCACCATTCAAAGGCAAATGCCAATACTGTCGCTATGTTGGTCACATAATCTCCCAGTGTCGTCAATTCAAACGTGATACCCTAGTGTTGTCTTCCCACCCGTTCCCTCCTCTAACCGTTCATCTCATTTCACTCCCTCACAGCCCTCACCACAAGTTCACACTGCTACCACCTATTCCCCACCACCACCAGCTCCTTGGCTTGTTGACAGCGGAGCCACAAATCACCTCACCAACCTAGCCCTTTACCACCCTTATGATGGCAGTGATGATGTTATTATTGGGGATGGATCCACTCTTCCTATCTCCAACATAGGTTCTTTCTTTTTTCCTACTCTTAATTCATCTCTCGTGTTCAACAACGTATTGCATGTTCCTTTAATTTCTCGCAATATTCTTTCCGTGTCTCAGTTTTGCAAAGATAATAATGCCTTTGTTGAATTCTCACACTCTTCATTTCTTGTTAAGGAAATCTTGACAAACCGCATTCTTCTTCACGGGACCACTGATCGTGGAGTCTATATTTGGCAACCTACTCCGCCACAAGTTCATCTTGGCACCACCACTTCTCTTTAGTCTTGGCATCATAGACTAGGCCACCCTCTCCCCCTATTGTTTCCCTTTTAAATAAGAACTTTTCTTTATCTATTCCTAGTGGCTCTCTTTCTTTTTGTAATACTTGCAATATTAATAAAAGCCATAAGCTTCCATTTTCAGTTTCTACACTTAAATCTCATGCTCCTCTTGAACTTGTTTTCTCTGATGTCTGGACCTCTCCCATCCACTCTTATGAAAATTGCAAATGTTATGTCATATTCGTTGACCATTTCACAAAATACACTTGGCTATACCCATTGAAACATAAATCTGACACCTTCACCGCCTTCACCCGTTTCAAATCCCTCGTTGAAAAATACTTCTCACGACCAATCATCCAATTCTTCTCCGATAATGGGGGTGAATATCTCAAACTCACACCATCCTTACTCCAATCCGACATCTCTCATCTTACCTCACCTCCTCATACCCCTGAAAACAACGGCTTTGCCAAACGCCGTCACCGTCACCTTGTTGAAACCGAGCCTTCTCTCTCATGCAAAACTCCCCCTCAAATTCTGGCCTCATGCCTTAACCACTGCTACATACCTTATTAATTGCATGCCTACTTCCTCTCTTGCTAATGACTCTCCTTATTTCCGGTTATTTCAAACCGTACCCAGCTACACCAAACTTCGCAGCTTTAACTGTCTTTGCTACCCTTGGCTTCGACCCTACACCCCTCATAAACTTGCCCCCAAATTCGCCCCTTGCATCTTTGTTGGCTACTCACCATCTCAAAGTGGATACCACTGCCTTGACCCAACCACAAACCGCCTATACACCTCTCGACATGTTAAATTTGTTGAAACAGAATTTCCCTACCTCTCCCTCATAACCACACCCCTACATCCTCCCATATATCCCCTACTGAATGGTGCACCTTCTCCATTCCCATCATACAACCCTGCTCCATCTCCCTTCCTAATCCACCTGCCGCCAACACTCCCACCCCACCCCCCATACTTGTTCCAACTACAGTCACTGCCCCTTCCTACTACTACCCACATCCCAACTCCTCCTCCTACTGCTACCTCTAACATAAATACTCCAGCCCCTGCTCTCAATCCAGCCTCCATTACTCACCCCAGTCGAAACATGACAACCCACCTCTCAAACAACATCCGAAAACCAAACCCCAAATATGCCCACCTAGTCACTCTACCCTCACCCAATTCCTTTCCCACATCCACCAAACAGGCCCTATCTTCCCCTCACTGGCATGCCTCTATGCTTGATGAATATGATTCTCTCATACACAACAACACTTGGTCATTAGTTCCATCCCATGAAGCACCTAACATAGTTGGATGAAAATGAGTTTTTTTGGATAAAGTACAACATCGACAACTCCATCCACAAGTACAAAGCTCGACTGGTTGCTAAGGGTTTTCACCAACGCCCATGCCTTGATTACTTTGACACTTTCAACTATGATGTCAAACCAGTGACCATTCATCTCATTCTTTCCCTAGCTATTGGTCAAGGTTGGTCTCTTCGTCAACTCGATATCAATAATGCCTTTCTTCAAGGTAAGCTTTCTGAAACTGTCTTCATGTCTCAACCCCCAGGTTTTCAAAACACATCTCATCCTTCTCACGTTTGTCGTCTTTCAAAGGCAATTTATGGTCTCAATCAAGCACCACGTGCTTGGTACACAGAACTCAAAAGTTTTCTTATATCCTTTGGCTTTATCTCCTCTCTAACCGACCCCTCTGTTTTTTCATATATCAAAGGCTCAAATCGCCTTCTTCTTCTTGTTTATGTAGATGACATTATTGTCACTGGTCCATCCGACTCCTTTCTTGTTACATTCATCACTAGTCTTGCGTCTAGGTTCTCTCTAAAGGACTTAGGCCCTCTCTCCTATTTCTTAGGCATCGAGGTTACACCCAATGCAAATGGGATCCTCCTCTCTCAGTCTAAATACATCACTGACATCTTAGACAAATACAACATGGTTCATTCCAAACCACCCGCACCCCCATGGCAACCTATCCCACTCTTTCTGCCACCACTCGCACACCTATTTGCAACCCCTCAGAGTTTCGAGCCATCATCGACAACCTTCAATATCTTTCTCTCACTCGGCCGGACATAACTTTCCCGGTGAATAAACTTGCTCAATTCCTTCACCACCCTCAAGAAATCCACTGGATAGCCCTCAAGAGAGTCCTTCGCTACCTCCATGGCTCACTACACATGGGCATTCAACTGTTTAAACAAACTCCTTCTACACTTCATGCTTTCTGTGATGCCGACTGATAGGGTGACAAGGATGATTATATCTCTACCACCAGGTTTGTCATTTTTCTTGGTCAAAATCCTATAGCTTGGTGTTTCAAGAAACAACGAGCTCTTGCCCGTTCTTCCATAGAAGCTGAATTCCGTGCTGTTGTTGCCACTACTGCAGAAATTTTATGGGTTAACTACCTTCTGTCCGAGCTTGGTATCTCTCCTCCTACTACTCCGGTGATCTATTGTGACAATCTCGGAGCTACAAACTACTCTGCCAATCCTGTATTCCACTCCAGAATGAAGCACTTGGCACTAGCTTTCCACTTCGTTCGAGAACAAGTTCACCTTGGCAAACTTCGTGTTCAACACATCTCCGGCAACGACCAATTAGCTGATGCACTCACAAAGCCACTCTCCCGTGCTTGATTCCTCTCTCTTATCTCCAAGATTGGACTCACCCAAGGATTGTCCATCTTGCGGGGGCGTGTAAAGGAATCAACTTCAGACCTAAAAGCAGGTGCACGACCGAGTCTTGTAAACAGCACACCCGTGCAAGAAACATCAGAATCAACTTCAGACCCAACAGCATGTGCACGACCGAGTCTTGTAAACAACACACCCGTGCAAGATTCAAACAGAAACTTCAGCAATTGATGCATGGCCGTGCTAAATAACATGCACGACTGTGCAAGCCAGAATCTGCAGAATTGTACAGAATTGTAACTCCCTGTTATTTTGTGCCTTGATTTTAGCCTTGTGTATATCTTTCCATTTGTAACTTATTCCTGTAAATCTCTAGATAGCAGTTACAAATTCCTTTATGTATAAATTTTTATTCAAGCGATCAATGAAAATTATCTTTTGCCATATTCTTTACTGTTACCACCTTTTCTATGAACCTTATCCTTCAGTTCTCCTTCACAAACTCCTTAAAAGCATCCTTCTGATCTTCAGGCAACTCCTCGTCCTCCACTAGTTAATCCATGAACTCATCAAGCTCGTCAAGTTCCCGGTCAAATTCACCGACAACAAGCTTCCACATGATACATAATATTCACAATTGTTACTGAACAAAATTGAACAATTTTGAGGAATTTTTTTTATGCTTATTAGCTTAATCATTGCGAATGGACATTTTAAGATTTAAGGAAATATATTAGTGCAATTTTCATTGATAAATGCAATGTACGATCAAATAAAACACATTTCTTAAAAATATTGACAAATTAAAATACAGGAGTAGTAATTTTGAACGAAATTGATGATTGAAGGAAGAAGGGGAGGAGTTTGCGTCAATTCTTTACACGGGTGGTTCAAATCTGGGGAGAGAATTAGATTGTGTTGTGCTAGTTGGATTGTAATTGAGATTGGATTGCAATTAAGGTTCAAATAGAGGTAGAGATAGCTGATTGTGGATTGAATAGAGAGGAAGATAATGACGTGAGGGTAAGGATAGTTTTATAATTTAAGATTATTATAAACACTTTACATGGGTTTTGATTTCAATCAAGAAATTTTAAGGTAAAAATTGAAATATAACGTTTTTATTGATAAATTTCACTCAGGCTTATTGATAAAAATAACTTCTTTTAAAATTGGACAGTCACATACGTTTAAAAGTGAATTATTGTTTTAGGATAGATAAAGTACTAAACTATCATTAATTGTTTTATATACTTTCAGATCTCGATCTTTTGAATTATTCTTTTTTTTTTTCTTTTTTGAGCCTCTGTCAATTTTTTTCTGAGTGCGTTTGCCTTCTCTTTATTGTGTTGAGATACTGGTATTTATATTTCTTATTATTGATATGCTTGATTTGTCACTAGTTATTGATAACCCAAATGCTTCAATTTTTTTGTGATATCAAAGTCAAATTTTGTTTGTGGCAGGACCTTTTGAATGTTCGTATTTTAGAAGTGATCAAGTTATAATTAAATATAAATTTGAGTGTCACAACTCATTGTTCGTATGAGCGTTCGATGGAGATTTTGTTAGCTTTATATAAGCATCACTTTCCGAAATGACGGTGGAAAGACATCTAACGATAAGATCATAAGAGTCGGTTTGGTAGTTTGATTAACGCTTGTTAGTCTTTGATCGATTCTCATTCACGCTTTGTTACTTTTAGACATGTTAAATGATCCGCAAATAATGTGATTGAGCTTTCGGTTTGTGTGGAATGATATCTCGTTTGTCATTAACCAATGTTTATTGAGTAGGTCTGTTGAGAAACACGTTTCTTCATAACTATGAAGAAACGCGTTTTTAATAGCCAGAAGCTATACGTTTGATAATCAGAAGAAAATTTCTGGATATCAGGTCTCAAAGGGTTACGGATATCCGGAAGCTTTGGAACGGATATCCGAAGCCTTTGGGCGGATATCCGAAAAAATAGATTTGAAGCCAAATCCAAGGTCAAGACCAGAAATTGCTTATTGAAGGTTCTGGATATCGAAACCTTCAAATGTATATCAGAAACCATCAAATGAATATCCGAAACATTTTGAAAGTTTCGGATATTCATTTTGAAGGTTTTGGATATCCAGAACCTTCAAATGTATATCCGAAATCATCAAATGAATATCCGAAACATTTTGAAAGTTTGGATATGATATTTTTGAAGGTTCACGGATATCACTTTCATAAGCTTCTGGATATCCTTTCAAAGGGTTCTGGATATCCAGAACCTTAGAGACTGATATCCAGAAGTAACCATGGGACAAGGTCATGATCAATACAAAAAGTTTCTGGATATCCTTTCAAAAGGTTCTGGATACCCGTAACCCGTTTCTCCATAACTTCGCGTTTCTCCCTAGATTTTACGATGTTTATTTGCTTAAAAAAAGGTTTAATATTTATGCTAATAAAACTGTTTGATTTGTTTTCAAATGTCATTCAAAATTTTTGATGTTTATTTAGGGAAGTGGGAATTTTTTGATAATTTTTTTCAAAAGTTAGTCGAAAATGTCCTTTGAGTTTTTAGTCAAATTGATATGCGTACTATTTGAGGATAGTCAATTTCACCTACGTTGTTACTAAACATGAAATGTCACCTGTGTACTTTACTTTCATTTTCAGTTTGACCACCTTTTTTAACACCCGTTATAAAATTAACAGATCAATACATGAATTAATAAATTAACAGACCAGATAATTTGAAGTTTTTTTTTTACTTTTAAGGGATTTATTGAAAATTCATACGAAAATGGGTTGTGAATAAAAAAATAAAATATTAATATATTAAAACTTAAAATAAATATTTTTGTTTTATGAGAAAAACATTTTTTTATTTAATAATATGAAATGATAATAATAAATTAAGTCATTAACTATTAGCTTAATGCATAATTTTATAATATATATTTAGTTATTTTAAATTGGGTCTTTAAAAAACAAATAATTGGGTTAAAAAACTTTTATAATAAAATATACTTACAAGCTACAATTAATAAAGATAAGATGAAGCTTTAATTTTCAAATTAAAAAATTTAAATCATTTTACATAAAAATACGGAGACCAATTTTCTTTTTCCAAAATAAATTTCATCTGTTTAGATCCATCAAAAAAATCCCCAACCCACCCAGCACAAACATGAATCAAGACTAGAGACCTTCAATTATGTACTGGTCATTGACGCGGCCGTGGAGGAAGACGACATAACGAATAATGTCAGAGACGACGATGAAGTAGCTGAAGGTGAGGAGGAGAGAGAAGACAGTCATGGCGGAGGGAAGTGTGAAAGACGGGAGCTTGAGGCGGAGACGCGGTGGACAGAGGAAGATGTAATGGAGGACATTGAGGATGTGGAGGATTGGATCCATGAAATTTGAATTGTATAAAACGGGTACGATCATGAGTAATAAACCAGGCAATGCCCAATGAATTGGGCTCAAAATAATATTTACACAAGTTCCAAATATGACATAGGGAATGAGCTTCCCTATCTATGCACGTCATGCCTCCTCGTCATGTATACTCGTCATTTCCCTATATGTCGACCTAGACATAATAGAGTGATTTCATGACTAAGGCAATAATGATGAAATATGCCGACCAAGGCATCCTCGGATGCCGACCAAGGCATTCCCAAAGGACAATCAAGGCCTAATAAGCTACCATCAAGACAAGGGGAATGTGTTTCCCTACCCTTGTTCACCTCCTTACACGACATATCCATAAGTCGACCAACACCTTATGCCGAGGAGCAAGCCTCCTATGCATATGTATAGAAGACTATTACAATCCTACTAAGGATTGTGGGAAATCAGGATCCAAGTAGGATTCAGATCCTTATCTCAGATAACTTTCTATTTAAAGCAGGACTCTATATTCAACACCTATAAATACAAGACATAATTCACACAACTGTGGTACGTACACACATGCATTCTCTTGACCTTAAACTCTTGTCAATTGATTTGCTCTCAAATACACAAATACTTACTCTCACGCCAGAGGGCCTTCACCGGTGAAGCCCCAAATTAGTTTACGTGTTTGTTCATCTTTTCAAGCTATTCAAACATATAGGATACAACCTACCGCTGGATTTGGGCTGATCTGACGTTTTTGGCATCATCAGTTTGGTTCAATTTTCGGGAAACAATCGAATTATCCTTTGAATAGATGGAAAAATTCTACTCCGTTCTCCTAATCCTAATGAAAGAAGGACATACTGCTAGTATCACTACTGATCAGGATAACCCTCTTGTGGAGTAGACTCATAGCAACGCTGGGACTACTATTCCCCTTGCCAATGGAGGATTACCTCCTCCTCCACCCCTGAACGATGGACTGCCACCACTATTGATGAACATGCGTTCTAGTGGACAGCCAGTAACTGAGGTCTTATTGAACCCTCCCCGTCTTCGACGATGAGGAAGACCAGCAGGCAGTCAGACGGGGAGGAATGCCGCCCAGGGAGGCATTGAGACATACTTACTACCAATTGATCGCAGAACTCTGCTGCATCGCCAGATGGACACTCTGCAACGCATATATGAAACACAAAATGTCTTGCTGCAGTTGGATCCAGAACACTCTCTGGCTGTATTCATTAGACCCACAAGGACAAGAAATTCCTTTGGGAGGGGGGGAGATAGTCATTTTGATAGGCGTGGTATTCGGGAGAATAGAGAAAATCTTTCCCTTGGCCAAAATCCCCAAGATCACGACGCTGTTGGTAGATCCCAGCAGATCCCCGCTCAAGATGTTCCTTCTCGTCATAAAAATCTTGGACTTGGAAGCACGCGAAAGGAAGATTTGAGAAAACAACTAAATAACCAAAGACCCCTCCTCGTCGTAATCCCTCTCCTCGGCATAGGAGTCCTGCTCGACCTAGGAGTTCTCCTCGGCATAGGAGCTCTCCTCGTCACAGGACTCCTCCCCGTCCAGAGATAGCTCCCAGGAGAGACAGATCCTCTCCTCGTCATTTCAGGCCATTGAATGGCAGAGCACCATCTGGATATAGAGATAATCACCAGCAACATGAGGAACATAGTCGAGTGAATGGACATAGAGAAAAAGAAAGAACCCATCACAGTTCCCACTTTAGCTCAGGGATTGATGCCAGGGATATTCTTCTCTTGAAAAAGAGAATTGATGAAATGGAAATGGGGAGGAAGGAAGTGGACGATGATGATACCAGTGCCACTCGTCCTTTCTCCCAGCGGATTAATGATCTACCTCCTAATCTGGCTCTTAAGATCCCCAGTTTTGAAAAATATGCGGGGACAACAGATGCACGAGAGCACGGGCAAAGTCTTAAATCCATCATCACCCTCCTCACTAAGGCAGATGATATTCTCTGCAAGGATTTTGCGAGTACCTTATCTGGAACAGCCCTATCCTGGTTCCGCGAGCAAAAGAAGGGAAATATCGATAGCTGGAAAATTATGAGGAGGAGGTTCATGGACCACTTTGCAACAGCTGGTAAGAGAAAGAAAATATTGATAGACCTTGCCAACATTGAGCAAGGCAAAAATGAAACCACTCTAAGTTACTACAATCGGTTCAGAGACATGGCTGACCAGGTATAGGAAAGCCTAACTGACCGGGAGGTGATTGTCTGCTTCAACTCTGGACTGAGATTTGGACAACTAATCTATGAACCCTCTGCCAGGGAGCCTAAGTCGAAATTTGATCTATACAATGTGGCTTACGCCATAGCTATGACAGAAGAGAAAAGCAAGAAGAGGTCTGAAAAATCAGAAACAGATGCAGCTGGCACCAACCAGACTTCCAATGGAAGTAACTACAAGGGAAATAATAGAACTCGGGCTCCCGAAAAGCTGAGGTCTTCACCCCACTCACTAAACGTATCACGGAGATCATGCAATTGGTAAACCTACCAGATCCCCGACCACTTAGCGATAGAATAAAACATGTTCGCGAAAACTCTAAATATTGTGCCTTCCACAAGGACCACAGACATGACATAGAGAATTGCATATCCCTTAAGAGAATGATCCAGACATAGGTGGATGAAGGGAAACTTGACCGCTATGTTATGAGAAAGGATAACAAGCGAAGAAGAGAAGATGATGATAAAGATGATGAAAGGGAAGATATGCCTCCTAGGGCAAAACTCCATGTCATAAGGGAAGAGACTGTCTCTAACAAAAAATTGAAAGTCCAGATACTAGCAAGGTTTACCACATCCCCTCCTGGATCCATAAATAGGAGGAAGTCACCAGCTTCTCCCCGAATGAGCTAGCTGGAAGTCGCGCAGCTCGTGAACAATCCTTGGTGATCAAAGGGAGGATTGATAAATGTGAATCAGAGAGATTCCTTATGACTCAAAGGCCTCCAGGGATATTCTATACTAATCTACCTTCCAGAAGATGAATCTGAAAGATAGCATGCTTGATCTGTACTTGAAATTACCCGGATCTGGCTCGCACGCGGGCCTCGGCATCTCGCATTGTCGCTTTCGGGAAATGGCCCGGATCCGATAGGCAGCGCGTTCGCGCCCCGGCATCTGGCTTATTCCGTTTTGCGGTGTTGGAGGTGTCTCGCTGTGTGTTTGCTTTGTAGAGTCGCCACGCCGTTTTTATTAAGCCCAAAACATTGAAAAAGGGCATCAGTTTAAAAATAAACTGTTTTTGTTGTGTGATGAGATTTTTGAGTTCGGAGGTCAGATGACTCCTCGGGAAGAGAATATTAGAATCTTAGAGCTCACCCGAGTCACCTCGTAAAACGAGTCTTTCGAATACCCCTAATATTCTTTAACGATTGTGTGTGTGTGTGTATGTGCTTTTAAAAATGCATGTTGTATCGGATGTCTACATTGTACACTGCTTTATTGAAATGTATTGAAATAGTGTAGGAAGGAAGCCTTACCAATGTTGGTTCGTGTCTGTCTTCCGCTGGGGAATAGTGTCTGAGGATGAAATAGTGTTCCGGGACGGACCGGGATTGCTTCGGAAGGGGCCGGTTGTCTGCGGACAGAGTTTCGGCGTGCGTTGGGATCACAGGGATCACTCGGGCAGAGGTTCGGCATGCGTTGAGATCGTTGGTTGGATTCGGGCAGAGGTTCGGCGTGCGTTGGAATCGTTGGTTGGATTCGGGCAGAGGTTCGGCGTGGGCCGAGATCGTTGGTTTGACTCGGAAAGAGCCGGAACACCTCGGGAAAGACCAGGCAAGGCCTCGGAGTACCACGAGGGGCCTCAGAGTACCTCGAGAGTGCCTCGGGGCAGCGCGGGAGCATCGCGGGAGCACTCGGAGAGGCTTCGGAGCACCACAAGGGAGCTCGGAAGGCCTCGGAAGGATCCGAAAGGGGCCGGGATTGCCCCGAAGGGTCTTAGAGGGGTGCCTGAAGGCTGGGGGAGAGGAGAGAAGAGGGAGATGTGTGAAATGAGGGAGGGGGAGCCCTCTATTTATAGTGCCAGATTTGGTGCAAGAAGGTCCGTACGGACCTTCTAGGTAATCCAACTTTTTGGTTTTCCTCGATTTGAGGGAATAAGTGGACTTTAAGAAGATTTAGCCATGATGGTGTCTGGTTGCAAAGAGGTCCGTACGGACCAACCTTGCATGCAATAAGGTCCGTACGGACCAACCATGTAGGCAAGTAATGATGCTTCCCGGGATTTGAGGGAATATCTTGGACTTTAAGAGGATTTAGTAATCATTGAAGCAAAGAGGTCCGTACGGACCACATATGCTTTTCTGATTTCTGAAAAATTCCCAAAAGGTCTTTTTGTCCCTTTTTGTCCCAGAAAGGTCCCTCCCTTGGTTTGGCTGGGGGTTTTTGGAGGGTTTTGAGTGTCAAAGGTCTTCGAGACTGCGTTTGTGAGTCTGTGGTGTTTCCTGTGTACTCGGAAGAGGGTGATCCAGAATGGGGTACTTACAGAAGCCCCTCGACGATGTCACTTACGGAGGAAGTGGGGTCGTCGATAAGATAAGGGTCCTAATCTGGATCGCATGCTGGGAGAGGAAGTGACCGTGCAGGTTGGTGCATGAGGACATGGCGGTGTCCTGTTGTGTGACCGTATAGCTCAGTTGGCTGGACCCTGTGATAGGATTCCTACGTATCCCTAGCGGGAATCAAGCCTGATCGTAGTTCGTGTGTGGGGGAGTGTTGCTGTGTACGAGGACGTGAGATGTCCTCTGACTGGAACTTTGTGTGTGGATGTGGTGGCATCCCGTGGGTGGCCGTGTGGGTTGGCTGTAGGATGTGGTGGCGTCCTGGGTGACCGCATAGGTCGATGGTGAGGGACGTGGTGGCATCCTGGGTGACCACATGGGTCGATGGTAAGAACGTGGTGGCCTCCTGGGTGACCGCATAGGTCGATGGTAAGGACGTGGTGGCGTCCTGGGGTGACCGCATAGGTCGATGGTAAGGACGTGGTGGCGTCCTGGGGTGACCGCATAGGTCGATGGTAAGGACGTGGTGGCATCCTGGGTGACCGCATAGGTCGATGGTAAGGACGTGGTGGCGTCCTGGTGTGCAATTTTACTAAAAGATGGGTAATCTTACGAGAAGATGGTTTGTGGTGTAGGAGGACGTGTCCCGTCCTAATATGATTCGAGGGCGTGGTGGTTCCCTAAGGATGTGGTGACCGCCGAGGTCGATTGTAAGGATGTGGAGGCGTCCTGGGTGACCGCATAGGTCGATGGCTGGACCCTGTGACAGGATTCCTACGTATCCCTAGCGGGAATCAAGCCTGGTCGTAGTTCAGAGGTCATGAAATTGTGAGTGTATGCGGGCGTGATGGTGCCCTGAAGTGTCGTGTGACCGCCGAGGTCGACTGTGAGGACGTGGTGGCGTCCTGAGATGGAAATTTTACGATTTTTCGAATCGGGTGGTTTAAGGCCTTCCGGGCCAGAGATAGTGATTTGGGAGGTTTATGCGGTCTTCCGGACCAAGTTGTTTAAAGCCTTCCGGGCTGGAGATAGTGATTTGAGAGGTTTATGCGGTCTTCCGGACCGAGTGGTTTAAAGCCTTCTGGGCTGGAGATAGTGATTTGGGAGGTTTATGCGGTCTTCCGAACCGAGTGGTTTAAAGCCTTCCGGGCTGGAGATAGTGATTTGGGAGGTTTATGCGGTCTTCCGGACCGAGTGGTTTAAAGCCTTCCGGGCTGGAGGTATGTCACGTATGAGGACTTGATTCGTCTTCTGACTGCGGTTGTGTCATGTATGAGGACTTGATTCGTCTTCTGACTGCGGGTGTGTCATGTATGAGGACTTAATTCGTCTTCTGACTGTGGGTGTGGAGGTGTGGCTGCCTTGTGCTTTGATTGCGAGAGGTGTAGATGCCTCGTGCTTTGTCTGCTGGGGAGAAGGTTGGACTTACGATGACTGCCGGTGTTCATCTGTTGGGGATCATCGTGGCCTTGTAGGGGCTTTTTCTGCTGAGAAGGTGATTTCGGCTTACTTTGATGGCCGATGGTTGCTTCACCGTTTGGCGTTTTTGGAGGCGTTTTGTGCCTTGAGATTTGTGCTGGGAGGTGCTGGCTCCTTTTGCGCTTGTTTTACCGTTTAGTGGGCGAGGTCCGGGCTTACGATGACGGCCGGTGCTGGGGATATGCGGTCTTGCAAGAATTCCCTTTTGACTTGCTGGGGAAGGAGCTCGGGCTTACTTTGATGGCCGGTGCTTGAGTTGCCGTTTAGTGGGTGAAATCCGGACTTACGATGACGGCCGGTGTCTGCGTTGCCGTTTAGTGTGCGAAATTCGGACTTACACTGACGGCCGGTGTTTGCGTTGCCGTTTAGTGGGCGAAATTCGGACTTACACTGACGGACGGGGTTGGTTTTGTTGGGTTAAGGACCAAACTGCATTGAATCTGCTGAAATAGGCCTTTGGACAGCCAGGGGCAAAGATTATAAGGGCAAAGAGGTAATTTGGTCCCATATTGCAAAGAGGTCCGTACGGATTACCTCTCTCTGCAAAGAGGTCCGTACGGACCAATACTGATTTTCACAGTTCCCAGATTTTGACCAGGTAGAAAATCGAGGCACCCCTCCATTCTTCTTCTTCCAGTTCGTGCACCAGCGAGAGAGAGAGGGAGAAAACTCCATTGTTGTCCCAAAATTCTTAGAAAATCTTCCACACTTAGCTTGAATTGCTTGTAATGGCGGAAGGATCAAGGAGAGGACGTCGTCAACGGAGCCGAGATGTGATCGAGCAAAGGATGGAGCTTCAAAGAAATTTCATCTCCTTCGTGCCTTCTTCGAAGAACCCGGATTTGTTGTATCCGAATTCGGAGGTGCATAATCGGCGAGTTAGGAACGCCGGGGAGGTAAGAAATCAATTTCGTCTTGATTCCTCGCTTGAATTTTTGAATGCTAGAACTAGGTTTTAGTTTTTCGCATATTTGGGGCTTTTGTTATTTGCCATGCCTTTTGTGAAATTCGTGATAAATTTTTGAAATTGAGCATGTAAAAATTGGGGGTATGTGATTTTTGTGCAAAAATGTGTAGATTAGCTCATATTTGTAAAAATAAAGTGCCTCTCTATGAAATGCATGCTTTGATGTTTTGTACCTTATGCTATTTCTGTATGTACATTGTGTGAAAAATTGCCATGTAGGGACAAATCTTGTAAAAAATGTGACATGTGCCGTGTTTTGTGACAGGTTTTGTCTGAAAGTATGTTCCGTGTAGGGACGGACTTTTCTTTTTGAAAATGTGTTATGCAGTGTGTGCCGTGTTTTTGGTGACGGACTTTGTGGTGAGTTTATGTGCAATGTGTGCCGTGTTTTGTGACGGGTTGCATGTGAAATTAATGTGTGCCGTATTTTGTGACGGGTTACACGTGAAAGTAATGTGTGCCGTGTTTTGTGACGGGTTACATGTGAAAGTAATGTGTGCCATGTTTTGTGACGGGTTACATGTGAAAATTATGTGCAATGTGTGCCGTGTTTTGTGACGGACCTTTTTTTATGCTTCGGTATTAAGTACTGTGACTGACGTACCTTTGCTGTGTTTACCTGCAGGATGAGGGGCTTTTGGCTGGGAAAGCCAAAAAGATGAAGACTCGGGGATCGCTCGAGGCTGTAGTGGAGTTGTGGTAGCAGCTGCCGGACATATCTATGGGGGGAAGGCCGAGCCCTAGGAGGTTGGTGTATGCTTCCGGCTTGGGCGTGTTCGTGGAGAACTTGGCCGGGATCTCTGATACGAGGAAGAACAAGAGCATCTTCCTGGGCTTGTCCGAGTATTGGTGGGATACCACCCACACCTTCCATTTGAGCTGGGGCGAGGTAACGGTGACTCCCACCGATTTTGCTGCTATCACCGGGCTTTCCTTCAAAGGAGGGCCAATGCGGTGGAGGGACAGGATGTCCGAGGAGGTGTTGGCTGAGCTGCTGGGCTTTGAGCCTCGTCCTCGCAGGGGCCTGGGCATGTTGTATAGCGATGTGGAGATGCGGATTACAGCCAATATTGGGACCTATTGCCGTGGCATCGGCCTGGTGACGGCGGATCAGCTGGCCCGCTCCTTTATGTGGTTTGCCCTTTTCGAGACTCTGTTCTCGAATCATGCGACGACGGCTCCTTTTGCTCTGCTGGAGAGCTTGATTGATTTGGAGAGGGTCTGTGAGATAGCTTGGGGCGAGGCGGGCCTGGCCGAGCTTTATTTCTCCTTGGACCGGTTCAGCAGAGGTGTGGCCAGTTCCTTGGCTTGCTTTGATTTTGCTTTGGAGGTATGAGTTATTGCTGTTTTTGATTAGCAACTTGTCATTTCTCCATTTTCTTTTGCACTGAGCCTTTTCTGCTTTTTGTCACAGGTGTGGTTCTACGAGATCTTCCTGTGTTTCCCGTGGGATCGAGATCCTGGGGCCATAGCGGCCTATCCTTCTATGTTGGGCTGGGCCCGTCCTGCAAGGAGGAGGAGGACCAGTAGGGGGAAGCTCACCATTACCTACAGGGAGGTGCAGAAGCACTGAGGAGAGATAGCCCGGAGGCGTTTGCTCTGTACCCCTGGGCTCGGTACGGGGCTGATGAGTTTGAGGGGGCTACCGTGGTGACGGCGCAGCGGAAGATGCTGCGGGGCCTGACCTGCGATGTCATGTACTTGGGAGAGAGGGTCTTCTAGCAGCATGGCCCGGGAATGCTCCCCTTAGCTCCGAGGGACCCGCCTTTTGGGATGATGGATTCCCGTGAGATGGACGTGCTGGAGTTTGAGAGATATTTGGGCGGCGTGAGTGCCGATGAGTTTGTTTTGTTTTGAGAGGAGTATGGGTCCTTCGTTAGGAGGAAGTTCAGGATGCCACACGTGTTGGCGAGGGAGAGGGAGGCTGGCCCGCCAGGTCCCCCAGAGGTTCCGGTGCCTGGGCCGGATTTCACATATGTTCGCGGCGACTCGTCGAGGCGTAGGGTGTCGATACCCGTGCCTGAGCTGGCTCCTGCGGCTTATCGGGTTGACCCGGATGCGCCAGTGAGTGTGCTTACTCTTTTCCATTTTGGCATTTTTTCTGTATTTTTCTCTTTTGTTGAGTATGCCTGTATCTCTTTAGCTGAGCGTTTCTTTGGCCGTTTGCTTGTGCAGGTCCCGGGGAGAGCCTATGACATGCTGACCCGCCGTTATGTGGCGATGAGGTCCTTTGCGAAGAAGATGGCGGGGAAGCTGTCTTGCCGGTCTTCTCGGCGTGTGCCGGCATACGAGCCGATGCCCTCGAGGCATTCTGTGGATGTTCCCCCATCGAAAGCCGAGCCAGAGCCGCAGCAGGAGGGACCTTCGCGGGGGCGGCATAGCATGGATGCTGGGACGTCCTCGGGAGTCCAGAGGCCGTCGGTCTTTCACCAGTTCTGGCCTTCGCAGGAGGCACCGGGAGAGAGTTCGTCAGAGCCTGCCTACTTCGATCCTTTTGTCGGGTTTGATCCTTCTGAGTATTTTGAGTACCTACCCCAGGAGGGGGTTCAGTATTCTGACGACGAGGGTGTGGCTGGCGAGTTTGCCGGGGTGCCCGACTTCTCGCTTGAGGATGTTGGTGATGATGATGATGCTGAGGAGTCAGATTAGGGTTCATTTGCTTTCCCTCTTTCCATATCTTCTTTTTTTTTTAGCAACAGACATTTATGTACCTGTAATAAAACATTCGCATTTGCATCGCAAAGTATTTTATTCTAAGATGTAATGTCGTCTTTTGTGATTCCCGGGAGTTGTCCTAGGAATTGTTGCTAGTTTATTATTTGTACATGACACGTGAGCTGGGAGTGCGTTTGTGGATAGTGTATGCTTGCCGGAAATGGCTTTGGCCAAAGTTTGGGCAGTTTGGAGCAAGGTCTTGCTGGGAACAGTGGTTGTTATACTGTTTACTGGGAAAGTGGGTCCAGGTTGCAACAAGGCCCGTACGGACCAACATGGGGTGCAAAGAGGTCCGTACGGATCACCTTTGATTTTAGGAAGGGATAAATGCTTTCCGGATGTCTGGACTTCCCCATTCCCCATTTTCTCTAGGAACCTCCATTTTTGCCATGGATTCTTCGTACGTTCCAAGAATTTTGTCGAGGCTTTCGCAGGAGCGGCAATCACTCTTCCTTGAGCGGATGAAAATGTGGATGCGACACCGTATGAGGCATCAGAGGCGGGCTTTCGAGGTAAGGTTTCGACTTTGCTCGGTTTGGTCTCTTAAGGAGTTGGTTCCTGATTGGGATTTGTTGCGGGCTGCCGCGATGTTCTGGGATGTTAGGAGGCATGTGTATTGCTTCTCCTACAACGAGGTAGTGCCCACCTTTGAGGATTTTCGGGCTTTGATTGGAGGACCGAAGGTGGAGGCCATCTCGCTTCCTTTGATTGGTGGTGCTGCTGTGAGCGTGAAGCTTGCAGGCTTTCTTCGGACTTCGTTGGGAGAAGTGCAGGGCATGATCCGTGATTCGGGTCATATTGACATTTCTGCGATGCCGGAGCGGTTCATGATTGATGATGAGAGTGATGTCTCGTGGGATGCATTTGCCTTGTGCGTGATAGCAACGCTTTTCATGGTCAGCTCCCTTGGGGTTTGCGATGGTGCTTTGCTAGATGTGGTCGGGCACTGCAGAGCTGGAGAGGATATTGTCCCGTTGGTGCTAGGTGAGACTCTTCATGGTATCGACCGTCTGGCGACTGGGGATCGGTTCATGAGAGGGGGAAGCCCCGCTTTGCTCACTTGTGGCTGCGAGAGAGACTTCAGGCCATGCCTGAGGCTCCGACGTCGTTTAGCTCGTGGTCATTTGCTCAGCGACCTCTTGTGTTGGATATGGATCAGTCCGCCTGGGAGAGATGGATGGCACGGCTTGGTATGCATTAGATCCGTTGGTGGGTTCCGCACTGGGAGATTGAGACTAGGAGGGCCTTGCAGGAAGGGTCCTATGTTGTCAGAGTTCCAGGTTTGTCTTGGTCCTCCTTCTATATTCCGTCGCTTGTTTCTCGGCAGTTTGGGATGAAGCAGGAGCCTTTGTTGGGATGGGGTGACCTTGCTACTGCGGAGGTAGCTCCTCTTTGTATGACCGCTCCAGGTGTTCTTCTGTATTTTCTGAGGGTATGGAAGTATTCCGCTTTCCCTCCTGTGGTGCTTCTTAGACGTCGGGAGAGTGTCGTATTGACAACCCAGCACGGCACAGTATGAGCCGGCGTGTTGGGCAGCCCCAAGTGGCTTTGGGGAGCGGGCGTGGAGCGATTACAGGGCCCGATTGCCGTAGTAGCTATTGCCTTAGGAGTCTTTGAAGCACAGTCGACCCTCAGGATATCACGGGAGACACTTTGTTTGACTACGAGACTAGAGTTGACCGACTGACGGGGAGAGGTCCTCTTTTGTAGACTCGCAGGGAGGAGATCCGAGCCGAAGCACGGGCGAGTGAAGCCCTGAGAGCTGCTGGATTGTTTGACTCTACGGGGAGGACCCCTAATCTCGGACTGAGAGACGCAGAGCTAGCTCACGTGGAGCGAAAGAAGACTTGCCGGGGACGAGGGAAGAAAGGAAAGAATGGCGAGGGGACAAGCGCAGATGGCGCGGAATGACGTCCTAGGTATCCATTCATTGCATTACAAACACATTATTTGTTAAATGTATTAAGCTGTCTTTTAGCATGTTGTGAATTTGAGAGTAGACTGTGCTTGAACTCATCAAGGAATGTTGTAATCGTTAGTGATTTGTGATTTACTTTTAAAGATTTGTCGAGACGCAAGATCTCTTGTTCGCTTTTGTTTCATTTGTGTACCTTGGTGACGTCCATCTTTGGACTTTTCTGTTGCTTTCTCGGACTGAAGCAACCTGGGCCTTGATGGCAATCCCTTTTGCTTGGGCTTTGTGTTTAGCTGAGAGGTTGGATGATCCCCTGACAAGTCGTTTTGACGGACTTTTCCGTAGCTTCCTTGCCTCTTGTTGGCGTCGGGCTCTTGACCTCATTTTTGCAGCCTTCCGCTGAGCTTGAGTTTTTTTTTTTTTTTTTTTTGTAGCTTCGCTTGAGCTTCCCTTTTTTATTTTTTTTTGAAGCGCGTGAGGGCGAAGATAAGCCTGGCTTGGAAGCGACATGGGTCGGTCGTTTGTTGAGTGACCTTCGGATGTCCTTTGATGTTGCCGCCGTTGTTTGACTTGGTCAAGGTGATGGTGGAGGCATGCTTCTGGAAAGTGTGTAGTTTGATGGAGGTCTTGATTGACATTCAAACTTTTGACTTTTTTGTGTGTTTTTAGACCGGACCAATTAAGGTTGCCTACGTTCCCCCCGGACTAGAGGGCTCAGGTCTGCGTAGTTCGACACTACATGGAGTGCCAAGAGATGCACAATTGTTCTTCTTTAGGCGAAGTATCTGCGGAGTTTGCTTCCGTTGACTGGATTCATGAAGGGATTGCCGTCTAGGTCTGTCAGCTTCATGGCACCTCTGGAGAAGATCTTTTGAACCACAAAAGGGCCGATCCATGTTGGTTCTCATTTTCCCAGTGGGTTGGTTCGAGTGGGAGGCTTTTCTTTGAGTACCAGATCGCCTTCCCTGATGTCTCGGGACTTGACTTTTTTTGTCGAAAGCTCTAGCCATCCTGCTTTGGTAGGCTCGGACGTGTTCCATGGCCTTTAGTCGTCGCTCGTCTAGCAGAGCCAATTCGTCGTGTCGGCTTCGGAGCCATTCGACTTCGTTGATGTCATTTTCCAGCAGCACTCGGAGTGAGGGAATTTCCAATTCAATGGGGAGGACTGCTTCCATCCCGTATGTCAGGGCGAAGGGAGTTTCTCCGTGGGCTGTTCGGCGATGTTCGGTAGCCCCAAAGTGCAAGGTGCAGCTTCTCGGGCCAATCTCGTCCTCGGGTGGTCATTTTTCGGATGATTCATTCGAGAGTCTTGTTTGCTGCTTCTACGTCGCCATTGATTTGTGGCCGGTAGGGAGAAGACTTGTGGCGTGTGATCTTGAATTCGACGGCCATGCATCGCATTCCCCTTCGAAGTGTGAGCCGTTGTCTGATATGACCTCGTTCGGGATGCCGTATCGGCAGATGATGTTTTCCTTGAGGAAATGCGCGACCTTCTTGGAGGTAAGTACCTTGTAAGACTTGGCTTCGACCCATTTGGTGAAGTAGTCGATGGCTACTAAGATGAACTCGTGACCAGATTCTTTGCCGGTGGAGCAATTTTCCCGATGATGTCAATTCCCCAAGTGGCGAAGGGCCAGGGCGTAGTCATGCAGTAGAGATCGTGAGGAGGTAGATGATTGAGGTTGGAGAAATGTTGACACTTGTCGCAGCTTCGGACAAAGTGGATGCAGTCTGCCTCCATGGATATCCAGTAGTAGCCCATCCTGAGAATGATTTGCATCAGGGCTCTGGCATTCATGTGGGGACCGCAAGCCCCATTGTGGACTTCGTTCATGAGCTTGTTTGCTTCTTCCTGGCTGATGCAGCGTAGGAGTGGTCCTTGGTAGCGTTTCTTGTACAGGATGTCCCCAAGGATGACATAGTGGGAGGCGAGGCGTTTTAGGGCCATGATGTTCTTGGCTTTGACTCCTTCCCTATGTTGGCCTTCCTTGTTCATGAAGGCGGTTTCCCCGTTCTTGAGGTATTGGAAGATCTGGGCTGTGCTGATGAAGAGGCTTGCGTCTCTTTGGCTCTTCAGTAGTTCCCAAATTCACTGTGATTAAAACCTTCTCGGCAGCTTGGGCCCGGTTTTTCTCTCGTTTGACAACATGCTTAAAGATGTGCTTAATGTATTGTTCATTTAATGTATCTGCTTCTTTATCAATTGAATCGTTATTAACTGTTTTTGATTAGTTAATTTATCATTTGTTAAAGTGGCAATGAGGGGATACTCAGAAAGATCGAAGCATTCATTAAGAGCATACGGGAATACATTATTGGCAATGAGTTCGTAATCTTCTGGCGTGAGGCCATCAGATGACTCGAGAGACTCAAATTCAAAGGTAATGGACTTAGGATGGGTTTTGACACTGGACTTTAGGACTCAAGGGGTCAGACCAAGTTGTTCGATCATGTTCCTTTTGCTGGCGGTGGGTCCGGAGAAGGTGGCCCAGTTATTGAGTGGCAATGAGCTTGATAGGAGACGGGGTTTGAAAGGCTTTGTGTCACCATTCCCGATCATGGCTATCATAGAGTTATCAGAAACAAAATCGATTTGGTCTAGCATCTCGATTTCTTCGTTGAAGAGCAGGTGGAGCAAGGGCTCATTCCAAGCATTGTCTGTGGAGTCTTCCGCTCTTTTCTTGGGCATTGCTAGCTCGAATGCAGACTCGTCCCGCTTATTGGGGGCAGGGGTGTTAACAGAGAGTTTTTTGAGTTCTTCTGCCAAAGAGGGGGTTTTCCCGAACCAAAATTCATTGTGAATAGTGGTGGTCTTGGGTCCCGGCAGAGGTGGTGCGTCGAGAAATGCTCTTCTGACGGGATTCGGCTTGAGGCCCCTGAATCTTGCCAGGTTCCGTTGGAGCTTGTCCATGGTTATCGGCCAGCTTTGTTTGGCGTTGATCAGCTCTGTTCCCTTTCCTGGGTCTTCGTTCAACCTGCCGGTTTTCTCTGTGAAGTACTTGGTCATGTCAAGTTGTAAGGGCAGAGATCGGAGATTGCGTGTAAGCCTCTTTTGCCATTGGCGGAGCGTTTCTGTGCAGCTCGTTTGTCTTCCGCAGCGTCTTCAGGAGTAGGAATGTATCCCAGGCCATGGAGGGTATTCTGTTCCTTGATGTTGATGATTTGTTGGGTACCCTGATGGCGTTTTCCCAAACCAAGCCCCGGGATGTAGTTCATGTGCTTCATCATTTTCATCGGGGGAGGGATCTTGTCCCAAATCAAAGGCAGGTCTATGTGGCACACCTGGGCCTTCGGGCTTTCGATGGTGAACCCTGTTAGCATCATGCCATCATTGTCGTGTTTGATCTCTAAGACCGGGACGCCGTTTGTGTCGGTCCCTTCGGTGACTATGCTATCACCGTAGATGATGGTAAGATCTGTTCCTTGGACGAAATTTATGCACTGATGGAGGGTTGATGCCACCCCATTGATCTGGTGTAGCCAAGGGCGTCCCAAGATGGCAGTGAATGTGATCGGGATGTCGATGACTTGGAAGTCAGTCGGGACCATCTGCTTTCCGAACCATAGGTTCATGGTGGCTATTCCCAAGACTGGGCGAGACGTTGAGTCGTATGCCTTGATTGCCTGAGTTGAGGGTTTCAGATCAGTTGCTTTGATCCCTAGCAAATCCATCATTTTGGATGGAAGGACGTTCATGGATGATCCCCCATCTACTAAGACTCGAGGGAGACGGCGCTCGTCCAGTTGAACTGTTATGTAGAGAGGCTCATTGTGGTCAGCCCAAATTTTGGGAGGTCGAGCTCTGTGAAAGTGATGATGTTGCTGTAATTAACGTTGCCGATCATCTGAACCGCTTCAACAGGTGTCACGGTGATGGGGACCATGGTCTGGGCCAGACTTTCTTCCAACTTGAGTTTGTGCGGGTAAGATGAAGTGAGTAAAGACCAGAGCGAGATGTTAGCCTGAGTACGCTTGAGCTGAGTTAAGACAGGATCTTCAGCTTTCGGATCAAGGGTTTTGGCTTCTTTGGCATAGGGCCCCTTTTCAGTTCGTGGCTCAAGTATGGTTGGCCTTTTGTCTGCCCGTGGAGGATTCGTCGGGATTTGACTGGAACACGTTAGAACGTTCACCTCTGGCTTTGTGGCTTTCTCGTCTCTCCTATTTCTGTAATGAGAGGGCCTTGATTGGCATAGGGCCAGACTGCGCATTTCAATTCGTTCACCGTCATAGCTTTTGTGGAAGCATCAACAGTGGCTTTGAGATCTTCCCAAGACAGGGGTTGAGGTATCTGGACCTTCGGGCCGTCGGTGGCGGTGCGGAGCTTATCCCAGATGATCATGGCGTAGACGTTGCCGTGGCCTTGTGCAGAGCTAGGCTGAGGAGATTTGCTGGAGTAGATGACGTAGTAGTCAAACTTTCCTGAGGGTTCTCCGAGGGTTCCGACTGTGGGGTCACCAGATTCGTATCTCTTCTTCAGCTTTTGTTGAGAAGAGGGTTTCTTCTTTCTTTGAGGGCGGCCCTCGTTCATTTCATCTTGGAATTTCATTTCCAGACAAGCAGTGCAATCGCAGAAGTCTCACCAGATGTGTTTGTTGTTCGGCGGTGGTACCGGGACCTCAGGAGGCTGAATGGGCATGTTTTCCCCCGGGGGGGTCATGTGGTTTTACGTCGTAACTGCATGGATCGTATGAGGGTAACAGGTTGACTTCTGGGAGACAATGAGAGACGTTAGAGGCTGCGGGAGCAGGCCTGACTTTGGAAGCCCCAGCTAGTTGGGTGGCTAATGTCCCGAAGTGGTGCATGGCACCTTCAATCCAGACTTGTTGTTCACCTTGGCGTTTCTCAATAGTCATGAGGACCTGCCAAACTTCTTCCAAGGTTGGGAAATTTCTCGGGGGTAAGGTCCCATTTTCCTCGTTGTTATCCAGTGGACTTGGCCATAGGGGAGGCGACGGGCCGACACAGTGGCTGCGGTGGGAAGGATGTTGGACCTTGCGGCTTTGACACGGGGAGAGTAGTTCCCGGGTATTCTCGATCACTCTCGGTTCGCTGGAGGGGGTAATGGGCAAGGTTTAGACACGGGAAGGCCTTTTGGGATAAAGGGGGAAAGCTCACGTGACATGCGGTTTCCGCTCTTTTTTTTTTTTAATTTACTTAAAACGTGTTTTCTCAGAGTCCTAGGTAGGTTGGAAAAGATTGCTCTTCTTTTTCGCAACTATGCTAGATCCTGGGTCAGTGGAGACCATCTGTGCGGCTATAAGCCCCTCGTTTTGCACCTGTATTTCGACATCCCAGGGTGGGCGGCCCGGGCGAGGGTCCTATAGGGCAAGCGGTTTCCACCGGCCTAAAAGAAAAATCGAACCTAAGGACCGAGCCTGTCATGTTCGTTTTAATGCGTTAGCCATGTGAATAGTGAACCGAGCCGGCCATTGAGTCAAGATCGGGTTAAGAGTTCTGCATGACCTCTCTTTACCTTGCTTGCGCAAGGGATCTGTGACGTTAGGCGTTGGCTGGGTCATATCGTCATGGCTGACGTATTAAAGGCTTGATGACATGGTGTCATGTGGGCATGGATGTATATCCGGGACGGAACATCGTCTGGGTGTAGCTTTGAAAATCAAGATCAGGTCAAGATTTTAGCATGACCTTTCATCGCTTTGCTTGCGCAAGGGATCTTGAGTTTCGAGCTTCGACTCAGAAAATGGTCGGCATGGGATATGTATCCAGACTTGTATGACACGGGCCAGGTAAAACCAACCGAGTGCGGACGAGTGTGACTTAAGACTCAAGCGTGCGGGGTTGACGCTTGGCTAGGATGTGATGTTTGGAATGATCCCGTGCGCGTCCAAGAGGCCTAGGAAGACCAAACGTACTGCAACTGAGACCACTCAGGGTTAAGGGTTGTAGTGTGCGGTGTATCGAGGCGGCGGTGCGCGTAGCGTGCGGTGTAGCAGAAGCGACGGTGCGAGTAGCGTGCGGTGTAACCGAGGCAGCAGTGCGAGTAGTGTGCGGTCTCTAAAATTCTTTTTCTGAGTAAAACAGAAGTTTTTTGAAGAATTTTAAATGTATGTACACAGATGTATATTGATGCATTTTTTTGTATTTTTATTTTTTTTGTAAATAAAAAAGTAAAGCACATGCACACACATAACAGTTAAAGAAAAGGGGTAAAATGAAAGTTTGACCCTCATCATCGTTTTAAAAATCTTTTGTTTTGTTTAAAAGTTTTTAAAACAAAATGTCCCCAGCGGAGTCGCCAACTGAAATTACTCGGATCCGGCTCGCGCGCGGGCCCCGGCATCTCGCATTGTCGCTTTCGGGAAATGGCCCGGATCCGATAGGCAGCGCGTTCGCGCCCTGGCATCTGGCTTATTCCATTTTGCGGTGTTGGAGGTGTCTCGCTGTGTGTTTGCTTTGTAGAGTCGCCACGCCGTTTTTATTAAGCCAAAAACATTGAAAAAGGGCATCAGTTTAAAAATAAACTGTTTTTGTTGTGTGATGAGATTTTTGAGTTCGGAGGTCAGATGACTCCTCGGGAAGAGAATATTAGAATCTTAGAGCTCACCCGAGTCGCCTCATAAAACGAGTCTTTCGGATACCCCTAATATTCTTTAACTGTTGTGTGTGTGTGTATGTGCTTTTAAAATGCATGCTGTATCGGATGTCTACATTGTACACTGCTTTATTGAAATGTATTGAAATAGTGTAGGAAGGAAGCCTTACCAATGTTGGTTCGTGTCTGTCTTCCACTGGGGAATAGTGTCTGAGGATGAAATAGTGTTCCGGGACGGATCGGGATTGCTTCAGAATGGGCCGGTTGTCTGCGGACAGAGTTTCGGCATGCGTTGGGATAATAGGGATCACTCGGGCAGAGGTTCGGCGTGCATTGAGATCTTTGGTTGGATTCGGGCAGAGGTTCGGCGTACGTTGGAATCGTTGATTGGATTCGGGCAGAGGTTCGCCGTGGGCCGGGATCGTTGGTTTGACTCGGAAAGAGCCGGAACGCCTCGGGAAAGACCAGGCAAGGCCTCGGAGTACCACGAGGGGCCTCAGAGTACCTCGAGAGTGCCTCGGGGCAGCGCGGGAGCGTCGCGGGAGGGCTCGGAAGGATCCGAAAGGGGCCGGGATTGCCCCGAAGGGTCTTAGAGGGGTGCCTGAAGGCTGGGGGAGAGGAGAGAAGAGGGAGATGTGTGAAATGAGGGAGGGAGAGCCCTCTATTTATAGTGCCTGATTTGGTGCAAGAAGGTCCGTACGGACCTTCTAGGTAATCCAACTTTTTGGTTTTCCTCGATTTGAGGGAATAAGTGGACTTTAAGAAGATTTAGCCATGATTGTGTCTGGTTGCATGAGGTCCGTACGGACCAACCTTGCATGCAATAAGGTCCGTACGGACCAACCATGTAGGCAAGTAATGATGCTTCCCGGGATTTGAGGGAATATCTTGGACTTTAAGAGGATTCAGTAATCATTGAAGCAAAGAGGTCCGTACGGACCACATATGCTTTTCTGATTTCTGAAAAATTCTCAAAAGGTCCTTTTGTCCCTTTTTGTCACAGAAAGGTCCATCCCTTGGTTTGGCTGGGGGTTTTTGGAGGGTTTTGAGTGTCAAAGGTCTTCGAGACTGCGTTTGTGAGTCTGCAGTGTTTCCTATGTACTCGGAAGAGGGTGATCCAGATTGGGGTACTTACAGTACTCTGGAAGACTAGAATGCTTCACCAACCATAAAGTCAACTCCATGGGGACGATTGACCTACTAATGGAAGTTGGGGACCATCCCTTCCGAGCTGAGGCCACAGTAACATTCGTGGTCATGGACCTGGCAAGTGACTACCATGCCATTCTAGGCATTCCAAGTCAAGGCAAACTTGGGATGGTCGCCTCCCTCCCCCACCAGCGAGTCAAGTTTCCTACTCACGCAGGAATTGAATGTGTGAGGGCGACCCCCAAAGACTTCTTGGAACATGTGATGAGAACTAGAAAAACTGCCAGAAAAATGGAGGTAGACATGCCAGAGGAAAAATTGAAAATCTCTAAGTCTGTAAAGACTGCCAGCACCAGTTATAGGCTTCATCTGATTTTCGAAGCCGAAGATGAGGAAAACATGATACTAGACATTCAAGAAGATGACAGTGATGACACAGTTCTGTCCGTCCCAGATATAGCCCCTCATCTCGTCAGCAGCCAGAACTCGGGGGGCTAACCCTGACTTGAGAAGGAGAGCTGCAGGATGTAGACGAACTGGTTGAAATGGTAAAACTGGATATAAATGGTGAGGAAGGTAGAAGACTTATAGAAATTATCATTGAAACTTTACAGTTCTGAGATGGTACAGAAGTGGAGCCCGTGGACGAATTGTAAGAAATTATACTCAACCCCGACTACCCAGAGCAAAGAATAAAAATCGGGGGCCAACTCTCCCCAGAATAAAGGGAGGAGATCATCACCCTACTAAAAAATAACCTAGATGTCTTTGCCTGAAAGGTCGAAGATATGAGAGGAATAAAAGAAAAGGTGGCAGTCCACAAGCTGGAAGTCGAACCGTCTGCTAAACCTATCAAGCAGACAAGAAGAATTTTTGCTAATGATAAGGAAGATGCAGTTAAGGAGGAAGTACAAAAATTGCTAAGTGCTGGAATTATCAGAGAGGCAACCTATCCTGTTTGGTTGACCAATGTTGTGATGGTCAAGAAACAAAATGGGAAGCGGCAAATTTGTGTAGATTTCACAGATCTCAACAAATCCAGCTCGAAAGATAGCTACCCCCTCCCAGAATTGACAAGCTAGTAGACTCCTTTGCCGGACACAGGGCTCCCAGCTTCCTAGATGCATACTCTAGTTATCACCAAATAAAAATGGCAGAGGAAGACATTGAGAAGACAGCCTTCCAGGCAGCCAGCGGAATTTATTGCTATGCCATGATGCATTCGGGCTTAAAAACACTGGTGCAACATACCAACGCATGGTCAACAAAGCATTTGGTGAGAAGATAGGCCGAAACATAGAAGCCTACATCGATGACATGGTCATTAAGACTAGGATCGACAGTTACACTCCGGACCTGGAAGAAACCTTTGGCAACCTAAGGGCAAACAACATGAAATTGAATCCAAGTAAGTGCGTGTTCGGGGTGACGACCGGAAAGTTCCTAGGCTTTATGGTGTCACAAAGAGGGATCGAGGCAAATCCGGAATAAATCAAATCCTTGATCGATATGCAAGAACCCGTCAATGTCAAGGAAGTCCAAAGGCTGAATGGAAGAATATCAGGCCTTGATAGGTTTATTGCAAAGTCTGTGGAGAAATCACTACCTTTCTTCAAAGCGCTGAAGGGGACCGAGAGCTTCTCCTGGACATTTGAATGCTCAGAATCATTCAAACAGTTGAAGGAGTACTTGGGATCCCCTCCTTTGCTAAGCAGCCCTGTTATGGAGAAATGCTATACGTCTTCCTAGCAGCTACTGACCACACCCTAGCTGCGGTGCTAGTCTGGAATGAAGGAAACACTCAGAAACCCATCTAATATGTTAGCAAGGCATTATCAGATGTGGAAAGCAGATACTTTTAACGCCGAAAAAATAGCCTATATCTTGGTCACTCCTGCAAGGAAGTTAAGAGCATACTTTTCCGCACACCCAATAACTGTGTATACTAATGCACCCCTCAAGAAAATCTTGCATAAGTTGGACTGCTCGGGGCGTCTCCTTAACTGGTCTATCGAACTCACTGAGTTTGACATCATATACCAGCCTAGGAAGACACTCCTAGCATAGCCTCTGGTCGATTTTATGGTCCAAACCGCCTTCACGGGTGAACACGACCCCACCCCCCGTAAGCGCAAGAAACATGCGGGGGAAGAACCGACCATCGATCTTCCACATAATTTATGGGTCATATACACAGATGGTTCAGCCACTAAGGAAAGAAGCGGAGCTGGAGTTGTACTAGCAAGTCCTAATGGGGAACACACCATCTAGGATATAATCAGATTCAAGTTTCTTGCTTCGAACAATCAAGCTTAGTACGAGGCTTTGATATTTGGCATAGAGTTGGCATCCTTCTATGGAGCAACAAAAATCGCCGCCTTCTGCGACTTCCAGCTCGTAGTCAAGCATATAAAAGGGGAGTACAACACTCAACACCATATACTTACAAATTATAAAGATCTCGTCCTAGACATAACAAAAAAGCTGGAATTTTTTGAGATAAGTCAGATAGGCCGGGAAGATAACCAAGTAGCAGATGTTCTATCTAAACTGGCAACTATTGATGTGGCAGATCCTGATTCTAACCCAGTAATAGTCTTTGCTGAAGAACTTGCCTATGAATGACTACGAGTAATGCTCCAAGACGGGGAGGAGAAGTGATGGATACATGAATTCATGGATTTCATTGAAAAGGACCAACTACCTGATAACGAAGCGCGTGCTATGATCATAAAAAAGATATAAGTAAGATTCACAGAGTGGAACGAGATCTTCTACAGAAGATTATTAACAAAACCCCTGCTGAGATGTGTCTACCCTAAAGAAACAGAAAATCTCTTGGCAGAAGTCCATGAAGGCATTTGTGGCGGTCACCCGGGGGCCAGAACCTTGGCGGACAAAATCATCACGCTAGGTTATTACTGGCCAAACCTGAGAGATGACGCACAAGCCTATGTCAGAAAATGTGACAAATGCCAGAGATACGCAGATATTCCTAGAATCCCATCAGTGGAACAGACTCTCATAATCCCTACTTGGCTGTTCGACATGTGGGGAACCAACATCATTGGACCCTTCCCCCCGCCCTAGGTAATTGCAAGTATGTGATCATGGCCGTATAGTAATTTTCCAAATGGATAGAAGCGAAAGACTTAGCCAAAATTACCGAAGAAAATGTAATCAACTTCGTCCACGACTTCATCTGGTGTCGCTTTGGGGTCCCACATACTATCATCTCAGATCATGGTCTCCAGTTCTCCAAGGCTTTTACAGCAGAACTAAACATGCTAGAAGTGAAACACATCAAGTCATCGATAAGCAGACCTCAATGCAATGGACAAGCGTAAGCAGCTAACAAGCTGTTGCTAATAGCCCTAACCAAAAACCTAGAAGGAAGTGATGGTAGATGGTTGGACGAACTCCCCTTAGAATTGTGGGCAGTTCATACAACCACCCGGGGGCCAACTGGGGAAACCCCATTCGCACTGACCTTTAGGTCTGAGGCTATGGCACCAGCTGAGATGGCTATCCATATAACAAGAAACTCCAACTATGTTGAACAAATTAACAAGGTCAACAGGCAGCTAGACTTAGACCTAGTAGATGAGAAAAAACTAGATGCTCAGATGAGAATGGTGAACTACAAGCAAAGGACTAAAGCCTAGCATGACAATGGGTTCAACAAAAGAGTATTCCAAGTCGGAGATTGGATACTTAGAAAGATTGAAGATGCATAAAAGCGAAATAGAACAAGCTCCCCCTAAACTGGGAAGGTCCTTAAATCATCACTCAAGTTATCAGAGAAAGAACATACAGAATGAAAACCCAAGATGGGTAGGACCTGAAACATTTGTGGCATTTTGATCACCTACGAAAATACTAACACTAGTTTTAAGTTTGTTTTTTTGAATAAATAGATTAGTCCTTGTTAGGTTTTTTCTTATTTTAAAGTAGAATATGATCGCAGTTCAATGTAATCAAGTTCAGTCAATAAATTCAATTTTCATCAAACGACTACGACTAGCAAGACAGACACACTAAAAGACGAGGAGCCTACTCCTCGCACCTTAGGCATACTTCCTAAGGGTAAAAAAGATGAGCAACCTAGCTCTCATCTTGGATGAAACATCTAAGTGACAAAGACGAGGGGCTACCCCGACATATTCATCAGATCAATAAGCCGGGTACCCTAACCCAACTGAAAAAGGTATAAATTACCTAACTATTAGGTTAAACGACCTCCTCGACTTAAAGGGATCAATTCTTAAAAATTACCTAACTATTAGGCCGAACGACCTCCTTGGTTTAAAGGGATAAATTCCCAAAAATTACCTAATTACTATGTCGAACGACCTGCTCGGCATAAAGGGATAAATTACCAAAAATTACCTAAATATTGTATCAAACGACTTCCTTGGCATAAAGGGATCAATTCCCAAAAAAATATCTAAGTATTATGTCGAACGACCTACTCGGCATAAAGGGATCAATTCCCAAAAATTATTTAAGTATTATGCCGAACGACATCCTCGGCATAAAAGGGACCAATTCCTAAAAATTATCTAAGTATTATGTCGAACGACTTCCTCGACATAAAGAGGTCAATTCCTAAAAATTGCCTAAGTGTTACGTCGAGCAATGCTCCTAGACCTAAAGGAATGAATTCCTAAAAGTATAAACGTAAAGCAACCTTCCTCGATATGAAGAAAGTTTCTATACTTTGACAACATACAATCAACAAGAAAACAGAAGCAGTTCACATAATGAGCAGTAAATGAATAAGACAAGTGTTGAAGAAAAGACAACATTGTATTGATTAAAACCGTGCAATGTCTCTCTTAAATCGGGCTAAGACATGTCGATTGCAAAAATATTGCCTCCCAAAAATGGGCTAAGGCACTTATCGAGGTGGAACTTGTTAAAAAACATGACATCAAACAAAAAATATACAAAGAAGATTGTTCAAATTCCTACATCAACAAAAAACAAATCAAGGCTGGTCTCCATCTCTAAATAGATCATCCTGCTCGGCTTCAGCTTCAGGAATGTTGACTTGATTGGCTTGGCCCTCCCCGACATCTTCCTCCTTGCCTTCTGAGCTTAAGGCCTCATCCTAGATCTTCTCTATCAAAGTATGAATATTCTGAGGATCAATTGGAGTAGGGACCCAAGCTGGTCGATTTGCATGGGCGTCTCAAGGCATTATTCGATAAGGGCACGAGGGAGTGCATAGACTGGGCAACCTCGTCTTAGGAATCCTGGAAGATGAGCCGAGCAAGCACACCTAGGTCGGCGTTGAGAGACGGGTCTACCATGGCCCTCCTGGCCAAGTGTAAGTACCCATCTGATTACATGGTGATCGTCTTCTCCGCTACCGCATGTCTAAAAGTCGGGATGGCTTTGTAACGAGCAATAGCATCTGCCTCCCTAGACGGGATGCTTGCCTCTAACTCTCTTGGCTGGGCAATGGCCTCCTAGGTTTTTTTTTGGACTTCAACCCTTTGCCCCTCTAGCTCTGCCTCCCTTAGCCGGGCAGCTTCCTCGGCTTTGGCCAATGCCTCCTTGGCCGCCTTTCCCTCTTCCTCTGCCTGGACCTTGGCAGCCTTGTAGGCATAAACATCTCCTATCAAGCTCTTCAGGAGCTCCACGGCCTTCTTTAGGTCGGCTTTGTCCTTCTCAGCTTGTTTTTCGAGCTTCTGCTCGTGGACTTCAGCCGCCTTGAATTTTATGGCTTCGTAGGTTGTGACCGTGGCAATCTGCATAAAAATTAAAGGAAAAAATTCAGTAAAAATTCATAAGTATGAAGAAAGACGGGAAAGAAAATGAAAATTATGTCATGGAAGGAAATGACTAAATTGCCCCTGAAATTTTGACGAAATTTTTGGCGCTATCACTGTTCATTGGATGACCTGCTTTAATATATAGATAGATAGAGAGACGAAGCTGTTGCAACCTACCAGATAAAATAATGTCGACAAAGAAAAGAGAGAGTCAGAAATCAAATCTGGGTTTGTAAAAAAAAAAAATTTGAATTCCCCTCATTTAAAAAAAAAAAATGTCAAATTATCTCCTAAAAATTATGGGAGACAAATTTGAACAGTTTAATTATTGTACCTGTTAAATTGTTAATTCTCATGGACTGGACTGATCCAGTAGGTTTATAACGAGTCTTAAAAAAAGACAGATTTGGCTCTATATTTGTAATCTCTATCTTAAAGTTCATATTTAAGGAAATTTTAATGTGCAATAAATTTGAAGGAAAATTAATTTGCCTTCCGATTGAATGCTACTATAACGTGTACTGGACATTTTCAGGAATTTTTTCTCAAATAATCCATTTTTAAAATTTTATTTACCAAAGTGACTTACTGTTCAAACTTTTTCCCAGAATGTCCCACTTTTTTTAAACTCGCTACACCGTGAAGCGATTTTAAATTTTTCAGTTTAAAATCGCTACACGGTGTAGCGATTTTAAATTTGTTGAATTTTATTTTAATATTTATAATATTAAAAAAAAAAAAAAAAAAACTAAATTTGAAATCGCTACACAAAGTAGCGATTTCAAATTAACAAATGCCAAAGTCCGTCCACCAGTCAAATCAAAGGAAAGCCCAAAACAAAATAAAGTTTGTACTTCGTTCGACCCACTTTAAATTACAAAATAATAATATAAAAATTATATATTAATAAATAAAATTAAATAGAAATATTATTTTTTTCATCTCAAATAAATATTTTATAAAATGTACTTCTATAAAAAATTATATTTTTCATTTCAAAAATAAATATTTCTTTCGATTTAAAATGAATAACCAAAAAATAATACTACATTTTTTACATTTTTTATCCAAATAAATGAGCATTACTTCTTTCGTCTCAATGAATATTTTAAAAAATTATACTCTTCATTTGCCTCAAAAATTAATATTATATTTTGAGACGAAGACACTAATATTATAAACATTAATTTTAGAGGCGAATGAAGTAGTATTAATTTTTAAAATATTCATTTGGATGAAGGAAGTAATGCTCATTTTTTTTGGATAAAAAATGTAGTATTATTTTTTGGTTATTCATTATGAGTCGAAAGTAATATTTATTTTTGAAATAAAAAATATAATTTTTTATAGAAGTACATTTTATAAAATATTTATTTGAGATGGAAAAAATAATATTTCTATTTAATTTTTTTTATTAATACATATTTTTTATATTATTATTTTGTAATTTAAAGTGGAACGAACGAAGTACAAACTTTATTTTGTTTTGGGCTTTCCTTTGACTGGTGGACGGACTTTGGCCAGGTTGTCATTTGTTAATTTGAAATCGCCATTTGTTAATTTGAAATCGCCATTTGTTAATTTGAAATCGCTACTTCCTGTAGCGATTTCAAATTTAGTTTTTTTTTTTTTTTTTTTTTTTTTTTTTTTTAATATGATAAATATTAAAATAAAATTTAACAAATTTAAAATCGCTACACCGTGTAGCGATTTTAAACGGAAAAATTTAAAATCGCTTCACGGTGTAGCGAGTTTAAAAAAATTGGGACATTTTGGGAAAAAGTTTGAACAGTGAGTCACTTTAGTAAATAAAATTTTAAAAATGAATTATTTGAGAAAAAATTCACATTTTCAGCATTCACATTAATATATTGGTAAATTGACTGTAATATTAATTTTGTTATTTCTGTGAAAAATTGGAAATAGATTCTTTTCCTAGACATTAATATATTAGTAAGTTGCCGGTAAAATTAATTTTGTTATTTATGTGAAAAATTGGATACAGATTCTTTTCCTAGACAGACACAATAAAATGTACTGAATTTGATTGTTCCTCATAAATTCCTAATAAAATGTACTGAATTTGATTGTTCCTCATAAATTCCTAGATAAGTTTTCTCATTAAACTACCCGTCTATGTCAACATTGAGAGTTTTTTCATATCTTTTAATAATTAAAGCTCATCAATTCCCTAGATAGATAAACAAAAGAGAGCTTTACCATTGTGAAAAAAATATTAGAGGTTTTTTTTTTTTGATACCCAGGTTCCCAACTTACGCCGGACTAATCCTGGACCTCTAGGCTCCAAGCCCCTCAGAGTGATGGGGGAGGTAAATCGCGGGATATGCCCGAAACAGTCAGGGTGGCAGCACCCCTTATACTCCTAGCCCCAAGGGAACCCTCCTACAAGGCATTTACATCACTCTTACATCACCAATTAATTGGCTGCTCCAGCTGCTCCTGCCAAGATTCGAACTCCCCACGCTGAGGTTGCAAGCCCAGCAATGCTGCTTCCTTTACTGCTCGGATGTGCCCTGGGAGACTCCAAAGGCTCCTGAAACTCATGGTATAAATATTTCCACAAAGATCCCCCAGGGGAAAATCGAACCCATGACCTCCCGACAGGGAGGCCGGTTAGCATACCACAAAGCCAGGAGACCTTAGGTAGAGGTTTTATTTTTTGACTTAAAGATGATATGTCATATTAATATTATAAAAAGCTCTCAAATGAGCTCTTACTATTGTGGACTGACGTAGCGAAAGAATTAATAATAAATCAATTATTGTTAAATCGCGCACGATTATCGGTAATGGATTTTCAATTCTCGTTAAATTGCGTACAACTACCGAAAAATTGGCATACAAAAGGAATTTAATCAAATTCTATTAATCAAAGCTAATTTTTCGGAATTACAATTAACTTGGCTTTTATAAGATTTCTAATACTTGAAAATCAAGTCAAACACCTTTAAAAATAACCCTAATATATATAGTAACCTAAATACTCCCTCCGTCCCACTCGAAGCGTCACTTTTTACCCAAAAGGGTGTCCCGTTTAAAGCATCACCCTTTCCTAAAAAGAAAATATTTTATAATATTCTATTACCCCATCCACTATTCCCTCCACTAATTCTCTCTCCTCTACACTCACAACACTTTTTAAATTCACTATTTTCTCCACTAATTCTCTCTCCTATTTTCAAATTACACTCACAACATTTTTTCTTCCCACATTTTTCCTTAATTTGCGCGCCACCCCTAAAAGGGTGACGCTTCTACCGGGACGGAGGGAGTAAGCAATAAAATCTCACAATATTGCATAAATACTCTAAAATACGAATTTATCACCTAACTAAATATAAAACCGAAAATACATAATAATAATTGAAATTAAAACTAAATAAATCACTATCTTGATCTCCATCATTCTCCCATTTTTGAAGAAAATTCGCCCTCGAATTTTAAGTATAACTTTAAACACGTTTTCAAAATGAACTCCATCTTCAAAATTAACTTTATGCCCTTTACGAACTTTAAACTTTATTGTATTTGTAACTGTATCCATCCAATCACTCCATTGAGTTGAGACAAAATATTCGATAATAAATTTATGAAAGATTCACTAAATAGAAGAATGAGTGGTATAAGTGTCAAACAAATATTCGTAAAGATGGCCCACCAAGTTATCCTAATTGCACAAACCCTTCAAGAAGACCAATCGACCAATCTTATTGTACGACCTACCTGTGTTTCGACATAGCTTTGTCTGACTTACGATGCACTCCTTGTCCAACCTCTGCCTAGTCATGGCACGAATTCAGGTCGACCTGGGTAAATCAGGTGATCTCGATCAAACAATACGGGCGTTAACCCACGTCACTATTTGTAACCGCCTTATACAATCTCGGAAATCGTAACACCCACATTATCTCCGTGATTTATGAGATTTATAAACGTCCCTTAACAATACTATAAATACCAGACCACATCTAACGTGAAAAGATAATGTCACTTGAGCTATTTTGAGATTAAGCACTTTCAATATAGTTTATTACGAACATATAACTCTATATCTCATCATCACGCCGGATGGTATTAGCTGGAGACCATCCCGGAAAGTTGTTTGTTCGTGGTTTCAGGTTTTAGTTGCTGGATATCAACCTATTGCTAGATTAATACTGTTTCGGATCGATTCTTGCATCATCAGTTTGGTTACATTGCCGAAAAATGAAGAACACTAAACCTTGAAATCCCACCAATTTACTAAGACATGGCATCTGACGGACATACCGCTACAGCTTCAAGCGATCCCATTAACGAGCACCCTGGTGGAAACAACCCAGGCATAGACATTGGTGTTAGGAACCACACTGCAAACCTTCCTCTCCGTCCACCACCCACTCGTTCTAACAATGTGGCTGATAGAGTTAGGATTCAAGATAGGAGGAGGGAGAAAAGGCCAATGATCACCCAAGCAAGAAGCTTCAGACGGGTAGAACGGGTGCAGGCAACCTAGCAGGTCCCTCAGCTCCTCACCCTAGCAGAAAGGACATATTGTTGGAGAGAGCAAAGGTGCTGCAAAGCTTACTTGAGGTTCAGAATGAGTTGCTTGAGTTGCCTAAGTCTCCTAAAAAGGATGACAGCATGTCCCATATGATATCTCCATCACAAACATCCCATCGACGTGATAATGGGGCCCCTAGACCTTCGGGAGGTGAGAGGAGTAACGACAGGCCTCGCCCGACCAACAATTCCGTTGATCGTACTGGAGACCTGCGTGATAGGCTTAATAGTAACCGGGAACAAGAGGCTGACTTGGCACAGAGGAGGCAACTCGAAGCTGATCACACCCAAGTTAGGTCGCCTCCAAGAGGAGGTCGATCACCCCCCAGGAGGGACAGACGTGAAAGGACCCCTCCTAGGAACGAAAGGGAGCGGACGCCGTCACGAAGGCAGCAACATAGAGAGGAACGACAAAAGTCCAATTCAATACCCCATCACAGAGATGATTTAGATGCTAAAGAGCTATTGAACCTCAAGAGGAGGTTGGATAATATGGAGCCAGATTTCCAGATGACAAATGGTAATGTCAAACGAAATGATATTACTCCTTAACCCCTAGCTAAGTGGATGTTGGACGAGGGTCCCCTAGAGCTTGGCTTCAAGTTGCCCATTCTAGAAAAGTATGGGGGGATGACTAACGCCTTAAACCACATGCAGCATTTCAAGGCTTCAATAGTCTCCTCAAAGAATGATGTGCTCTGCAAGGCATTAACCAGCACGTTCACCGGTGCTGCCCTAACATGGTTCTGTGGTTTGTCTACGGACTGCATAAATATATGGAGGTACATGCGATGCAAATTCTTGGAAAGGTTATCTACTGCTGGAGCTCACAAAAAAGATAGTTACCGACTTGAACAACATAGTTTAAGGAAAGACAGAAACTACCATGAGCTACTTTACGAGGTTCAAGGAGTTGGTCGACCAGATCGAAGAAAATTTGACAGACAGAGATGTTATAAACTGTTTTATGGATGGAGTGTCCTTACCAGACTTAGATTACGAGCTACAAGTCAGGCGAGCGACCACGAGGAAATACCTATTTGAATGGGCCTATGATGTGACCATTGCTAAAGAACGCAAGAAAAGGAAAAGAGGAGGAGCTCCAAGAATGCTGATGCAGGAGTGTCGTCCAAAGGGGTGGCAACTAGAGTTGATAACAACAACAAGGGGAAGAACAGAACTAGCACAAATGAAAGAGTCCCCGAAAGCTTCACTCCCCTCACAGTTAGTCAAACGGAGATCATGAACACTATTGATTTGGCTCCTCCCGTTCCCATGAACCCTCAAAACAAGTTTCAGCGGGACAATAATAAGTATTGTGAGTGACATAAGGATACGGGGCATAATATGGAGGATTGTATGAGTTTGAAGAGGATCATTTAGAAGTGGGTAAATGAAGGCAGACTTGACAATTTTTTGAAAGGAGATCATCCCGCATCTGGGGATCGACCTGATAGAGGGATACCTGAGCCAATGAAACCTAGGCTGACATTGGGAGTGATCGCTGAGGAGACGAGCAACACATCCCTGAAGCAAAAAAAATCAGCTGAACAAGGCTCCATACGCCCCACCAAGGAGTTGTGTGCAAGAGGAGGTTATCAGCTTCTACCCCTACGAGCTGGCAACCAGTATGGCAGTGAAAGAACAAAGCTTGATCATACCGGGGCTTATTGACAACTGCACGTCCAGTAGGATTTTGGTTGACACGAGAGCATGCAAGGATATTCTCTACTACAAAACTTTTCAGGAGATGGGCCTCACTGATACTAGATTATCATTGGGAATGATCCCCTCAATCCCCCATCAAAGGGTTAAGTTCCTCACCCCCTTGGGGTTGGATGTGTATTGGGAACAGCTACCATGTGCTGAGATCCAAGAAGAAGAGGGAGCTCGAGGTAAAGACTCCTAAGGCTAGCTAGAAATTTTCTAAGTTTGTTACCACAACTTCAAGGTTAGCAACCATCAAGTGTGTAAATGTGGAAATATCAGCAGTGCAGCATGAGGCAACCTATCCCTCACATGACACAATCATGGTAGAGGCGACACGTCCCCCAAATAGCCTGCAGGATGCTACTGATACAGTTTTGATTGACCAAGTTGCCATTGGGGGCCTATGTCTCTCAGTCTATGTCTCTCAGTCAGTCAACCAAAACACGAGGGCCACCAATACTAACGAGATGGCGACAGAATTGGATGACATGATCGAGATAGAGGCGCCACACCATGGGGAAAAAAAGAGAAGAAGAGTTAGGGAAACCTTAATTGAGACCCTAAAGTTCAGAGATGGTCCGGAGCTAGAACCAGTGGACGAGTTGGAGGAGGTAGAAACCAATGCCACCAACCCTGATCAAAGAATCAAGATAGGTAGACAGTTGTCACCTGATGAAAAGACCGAAATCATCGTCTTGTTAAAAGAAAGTTTGGATGTTTTTGCCTGTATATTCGAAGACATGAAGGGAATCAAAGAGGAAGTCGCGGTGCATAGGCTTAAGCTTAACCCTACGATGAAATTTAAAAGCCAGAAGCTGAGAATCTTTGCCCGTGATAAGGAGGTAGCCACCAAACAAGAGGTCGACTAGCTACTAAGCGCGGGCATAATAAAGGAGGCATCCTACACCACTTGGTTGGCAAACACGGTGATGAACAAGAAGGCCAACAGAAAGTGGAGAATGTGTGTCGACTTCACTGATTTGAACTTGGATTTCCCGAAGGACAGGTATCGGTTGCCCCAGATAGATAAATTGGTCGACCCAATCGCCGGTCACGCTACTCTAAGCTTCTTGGACGCCTATTCGGGATACCATCAGATAAAGATGAATGAAGATGATATTGAGAAGACAGCCTTTCAGGAGGAAGACGGGGTGTATTGTTACACGAAGATTTCATTCGGGCTAAAGAATGCTAGGGCCACTTACCAAAGGATAGTAAACAAAGTCTTTGCTAGTCAAATTGGCCGAAACATGGAGGCTTACATCAACGACATGGTTATCAAAACCAAGTCGGGACGTCATATAGTCGACCTAAAGGAAACATTGGCCAACTTACGAGCAAACAACATGAAGTTGAACCAGAGCAAATGTGTGTTTGGGGTGGCTGCAGGGAAATTCTTGGGTTTCATGGTGTCTCAAAGAGGCATTGAGGCCAATCTAGAGAATATTAAGGCCTTGATTGAAATACTTAAGCCCACCTTCACCAAGAAAATTCAATGCCTGAATGGCCAAGTTGCAGCTTTGGGTCGCTTCATAGCTAAGTCGGTTGAGAGATCTCTCCCCTTCTTCAAAACTCTACGGGGGAAAAAAGCCTTTGAATGGTCAGCTGAATGCTCGTCGTCTTTCCAACAACTCAAAGACTAACTTTCTTCTCCCCCACTTCTTAGTATCCCGGTACAAGGGGAAAGTTTGTACGTATATTTCTTAGCTGGAGATCAGGCAGTTGCTGCAGTGTTAGTCCGAGAAGATAATGGTGCCCAAAATCCAGTTTATTATGTGAGCAAGGCCTTGTCTGATGTGGAAGGGCGGTATTTTAGTGCAGAGAAGGTAGTGTATGCATTGGTGATCGCAGCGAGGAAGCTGTGGGCTTATTTCTTTGCTCATCCTATAGTCGTGCTGACCAATGCACCCCTAAAGATAATTCTACATATGCCATAAAGTTTAGGTTGACTACTTAATTGGGCAATAGAGCTGACGGAGTTTGATATTGAGTATCGAACTCGAAAGATACTGCAGGCACATGCTCTGGTAGATTTTTTGGTCGAACTAAATTTTGCCAAAGAAGACAACTCAAAGGCACCCCAACAGAAGGTTTCAAAAAGTAAGGAGCCATCAAGTCAGCAATAGGTTAGTTTGTATGTTGACTGTTGGAAAGTGTATTCAATGAATCTTTAACAAGGAAAGTTAGCAGGGTTGGAATCATCTTGGTCGAACCTGAGAGTGACAAAGTGATCGAAGAAGCACTAAGGTTCAAGTTTCAATCTTCCAACAATCAAGTCGAGTATGAAGCCTTAATTGCAGCCATTGAACATGCCAAGTGTTTTGGGGAAACCAAGATAGTGGCTTATTGTGACTCCCAGTTGATTTTTCATAAAGTCAAAGGTGAATACGAGGTACTTAATCCGATATTGGTTAGATATTGCGAGCTAGCCAAGAAGATGATCCAAGACTTGATGTTCTGGGAAATTCAGAGGGTAGGCCGTGAACACAACGAGTTGGTTGACCTACTTTTGAAGCTGGCTACATCGGAGGAACAACATGGCCAACCAATCTTGTACTTAGAACAACTCGCATACGAAAGAGTGCAGGTTCTATGCTTGGTGAACAAGGCTAAGTGCTGGATTGATGAGATCAAAGTCTATATTGAGACAAGCGAGCTGCTAGACGACGAACAAAGGGCTAAGTTGATCAAGAAGAAGTCCCCCAGATTTATTATACATGGAAAAGCTCTGTTTAGGAGGTCTTTCATTAAACCGCTCCTAAGATGTGTCCATCCTCATGAATCCCAAACCTTTTATTCGAAGTGCATATTGGGATATGCGGATGCGGCATACACCCGGGGGCTGGAACATTGGTGGATAAGATAATTACACTGGGATACTACTGGAAACACTTAAGAGAAGATGCTCGTGATTTCGTGCAGAAATGTGACAAGTGTCAGAGATATGCCGACCTGCCTAATCTACCAACCACCGAGCAATCTCCTGTGATTGCTGCTTGGCCGTTTGATATGTGGGGGGTAGACTTGATCAGACCCTTCCCACCCGCCCGTGGAAACTGTAAGTATGTGATCGTGGTAATAGATTACTTCACGAAATGGATTAAGGCAAAGCCGCTGGCTAAGATAACAGAGGAAAACGCCATCAACTTCATTCATGATTACATTTGGTGTCATTTTAGGGTGCCACACTCAGTCGTATTAGATAACGGGCTACAATTTCAATAAATTTCGAGACAGAAATGAATAGGTTAGGTGTTAAGCATTGGAAATTTTCAGTTGCCTATCCCCAAGGTAACACGCAAGCAGAGGCAGTTAACAAGTTAGTTTTGACAGCTTTGAGTAAGAACTTAGATGGACGAGCAGGCAGATGGTTAGACGAACTCCCCCTTGCTTTATGGGCAGTCCTCACAACCACCCGGGGGCCTAATGGGAAAACCCCATTTGCTCTTACCTCTGTGTCAGAGGTCATGGCACCCGCCGAGCTATAGATCCCTACTATAAGGGTTACACTATTTGATCAAAATCAGATTGAATCCAACAGATTGATTGACTTAGACTTGCTCGAGGAAAGGCGGATGATGGCCCAGCTCAGAATGGTTAACTACAATTAGAAAACCAAGGGGTACTATGCCAAAAATGTTAAGAAGAGGTCGTTCAGAGTTGGGGACTACGTCTTGAGAAATATCGAAGTGAAAGGGCGTAAGGCTGAACATAATAAATTGTCGCCATATTGGGAAGGTCCATACATCATTACGGGGATAGTTAAGGAAGGGACCTACAAGATTGGCAACCCCGGAGGAAGCGAGTTGAAACACCTGTGGCATGCAAGTCACTTGATTAAGTATTACTTTTAAATTCATTTGGATGTCCATGTAAAAGTTGGTAAACTCTTTTTGTAGTAATGTTGTCCCAAAGTGGGCAACAAGGGTGAAAAACAACTAGAGGGGGATGGTGAATAGCTGTTACAAAATTTTCAACTTTTTTTTGCAAATAAACCTCTTGCTTACAAAACTACCCTTGCAATGTATCAAAACCGCAAGTGAAGTTTGTAAAATGCACAACAAAATTTCTAATTAACAAAGTGAGGTTTGATAGTGCGGTTTAGAAAATAATAAAAGTGAGATTTGACAATGATTAACTTTAAACACAATTCACAAATCTGGTAAACCTATTAAGATCAAATAGATAAAACAAATTTGTTTGAACTATAAACAATAAAGAAAATGCATAAATTAAAAAACACAAGATTTGGAGTGGTTCAATCGTAAATGATATACGTTGACTATAAAGATGGTTAGTATTGAATTCTAACTATTAGATTTTGTATTAGATGTTGAGGGAGATTACAAGGTTACAAGAATCAAACTCAAATTTAAAATCTAAACAATGAAGCAAATCCTAAACTATAACCGGTGTATCTCAAATGATATAATCTATGATTAATCAAGTGAGGTGTGTGTGATTATCGAGATTCAAGGCCCTTTAAATTTATGTGATTTAGAGCTCAATAAATCTGAAGTGTTATAAAGGCTTGAATTTCTTGGCCTGAAAATTTGTTCTTGAAGCTTTGAAGGTTTGAAGATGAAAATTCAAAGTATTTTGGAAATATGGAAATTTCTTCAAATGTTAAAAGGACTCTCTCAAATGGATATTATCAAGCAATCTTCAAATGATGAAGATTGGGAGTATTTATACCCATGCACCAAAAAGTAGTCGTTTGGAACAGATGTAGAAAGTACAGTGCTGGCGCGGTCTGATTGCACCACGTGGCCACTTTTTTCCTTTTGTTCAGAAGTTGTTGATAAGGTTATACGGACCTCATACGAAATTCTGAAATGAAGGACACCTGTCACCTTTTCAAATTCTTTTAAACTCGGAGTGACCGTTAGACACATTGATTGAACTCGTAGTTAACTCAACATTGCTGACGTGGATCAATCTATCATAGATGAGGTTTTCCTTGTGGTTTGCTAATTGCGGTTTCATGTTGAGGTTTGCTAAGAGCAGTTTCATTCATGAGGTTTCACTAGCACTGCGGTTTTGTATGACTTCAAAACCTCTTGACTTGAAACCTCATATCCAATGCATTTGTGCCAGTCTTCAAGCCTAACTAATCCTATTCTATAAATTGGATGATAAATGGCTATTTTATAGTCATTTATAACATTTTAATTGTTTCATTTACCTTAATCGTGAGTAGTTAGCACAACTTAGCGTATCATCCTTGATTTATGACACGAATAATTTATAAAAGCATGATTTATTTGATAATTGCATATTGTTTTAATTTCCAATCCCGAGAATATCTTCATCATATAGAGTTTAAACCAAAGTTAGAGTAATTCACATATTCTTTCTGGATATTCAACAAAATAAATCTCCCCCAATCATATTTTACTTATTTATCTTATATAAGAGCAAGTATCACATATAGTAATGTTATTCTCGTGTGATTCAACCCGCATTTGCCTAATATGTACCACAATCACACCGTGCACTTGCGGTATTAAAACAAGTCGTTCGTTCAGGCTTGACAAGTTTTTGGCGCCGTTGTCGGGGACAACGGTTTACTTTTTGATATTTGTCTTTATTATATATCATTTGTTTTTATTTTTTGTTTAACATCTATTTCGAAGATTTGTTGTCTTTGAATACTTTTTAGGTATTTCGGAGTTTATGAAAAGAACCCGGATCTTTCTTGAAGAATCTGATCCAGAACCTGAAATGACTTTTCACGAAAGACTAAGAAGGCTAAGAGAAGTATTAGAACAACGAATGGCGGAAGGAGAACCCGCGACACCACCACCTAGAATCCTACGGGACTTTGTTAACCCAAGTACCCCGGGAACTAGATCACCAATTGTTGTACCGAATTCAGATGCGGTCAACTTTGAGATAAAGCCGCAACTACTACACATGGTTATGAATAATCAATTCAGCGGTTCGGTGTTTGAAGATCCTCACCTCCATGTGCAAACTTTCTTAGAGTATTGTGACACAACCCGCATTATCGGTGTCACATCGGAGTCTATAAGAATGAGACTATTTCCTTTCTATTTGAAGGATAAAGCGAAACAATGGATAAACTCGGTCCCTCAAAATTCCTTAACAATATGGGACCAAGTTCGAGAGGCCTTTGTTGGGCATTTCTTCCCTCCTAGCAAGACCGCCCAAATCTATACCGAAATCACAAATTTCAGTCAAATGGGGAGCGAGTCACTATATGACTCTTAGGAACGATACAAGTAACTCCTAAGGATGTGTCCCCATCATGGCCTCGAAAAGTGGTTGACAGTTCATACATTTTATAATGGTCTCACATTCAAAACAAGGGAGATCATAGATGCCACCGCAGGAGGAGCACTTATGAACAAAGTGGTGGATGAGGCATATAATTTGATCGAGAACATAGCCTTAAATCACTACCAATGGTCGAATGAAGGGAGCAACCGCAAGGAACTCCGGGTAAGTACAATGTTGATGCCGTTATTCTCCTTTCTTCAAAAGTTGACATAATCCTTAAAAAGTTTGCAAACTTGAATGTCAATCCCGTGGCCAACATTAATATTGTTTGTGAACTATGTGGGTAAAACTCACATAGTACGGAATGTTGTGAGTTACTTGACACTACTTCTAGTGAACAAGTAAACATTGTCAATTCTTATGGGCAAAAGGGGGTATGTATTCAAACACATACAATTTTGAGTGGAGAAATCACCCCAATTTTTCCTATAAGAATAACAACGTTTTAAACCCACAACCTTCTTCACAACCACCGAGATTTGCACAAAAGAATTTCAACAGCAATTCTAATTCTTTCCCTCCCTTAAGTCTAAGTTGGATCTTACTATGGATTTTATTGTTGAAAATAAGAACGCACAAGAGAAGACCAATAATGATTTTAGGGAATGCTTTAAGTTGTTGAACGCTAGGTTTGATAATTTAGCCGCTCATAACAAAATGCTAGAAAACCAACAAGCACAACAATTTGGCACCTCGTATAGACCACAAGGGAGTTTTCTCAGTCAACCGCAAAGGCCCAACGAGCATGTTAATGCGGTAATATCTAGGAGCGAGAAATAGCTAATAGATCCCCCTCCTAAGGAAATTATCACACCTAAGATTTCTAGAAATTTTGACCCACCAATACCATACCCCCAAAGGTTGGTAAAGGCAAAACTTGACAAATAATTTGCAAAATTTTTAGAAATCTTAAAGTCTATTTACTTCAACTTACCCTTCACCGATGCCTTACAACAAATGCCCTCTTACACTAAATTTTTAAAAGATATTCTTTCAAATAAGAAGAAACTTGAGGAATATGAGACCGTCGCTTTGACAGAAGAAGTAAGTGTCATTTTACAAAGAAAATTTCCTTCTAAACTAAAAGATCCCGACACTTTCTCTATTCCATGCAACATAGGTAAATACAATGTTTATAATGCTATGTTAGATCTTGGGGCAAGTGTGAGCCTCATTTCGCTTTCGGTAAGTAAGAAACTAGGTGTGTGGGAGATGAAACCCACCACTATTTCTCTCCAACTAGCGGATCGCTTCATTAAATACCCCATGGGTATTATAAGGATGTTCCTTGTCGAATAGGGAAATTAATCATCTTTGTCGACTTTGTAGTTCTTGAGATGGAGGAAGATCACCAAATTCCAATCATTTTAGGAAGACCTTTTCTTGCCACCGCTGGTGCAATAATAGATGTAAAGAATGGTACTCTTTCTCTAAACGTTAGAAATAAGAAGGTTGAATTTAATGTGCAAAACTTAAATCTCGAGAAATCGTGCCATGAAGTTGACACTCCTAAAAATGATAGCAAAAAAGGTGAAGAATCACAATTCCAGTACTCAACGATAACAAATAAAAAGTCCTTAGACCATAGTGTTATAAAAAGTGTGCACCCTAAGCAGCATATTAAGGCTGAAAAATCAAGGGGTAGGGGGCCTAAAAAGAAAATCACACCGGGTTGGCGCATATACATCAACCATAGAGTCTCAATCACACCAAAGGGCATGAAATGACGAGTTGTTAAGGACAAAAGACCATCAGAATACCATTCATCGCCCATTTTGATTAAAAGAAAAGGGTCAAGATAACGACCTTAAACAAGCATCACCGGGATGGTAACCGATGTATTATAATTTATTTATTTTTGTCTCTAATTAATTTTAGTATTTATATTATTCTTTATTATTTTTGCTAATCCATTCTCTCTCTCTAACCTCTCACCATCGCTACCATATCAGTAAGTTTTAATTCCCCCCGCACAATTTATTTTATTGTCTACTTTGTTATTTATAAAACATTGGGGACAATGTTTATTTCAAGTGTGGGGGAAGGACTCTTCATATCATACGTTTTAGTTTCATTAGTTGCATATTAGTTTAGTTATTTATGTTTCTTTTATACTTGCATTAATTAGTTTTTCCAATAATTAAAATAGTTTTTATTTTCCTTGTATACATTAAATTAGTTGCACGTTTCCCTTGCTAATTACCTTGGAATATTATCTTTTTCCTTTCTTTTCATATTTTCTATAACTTGAAAATTTGTTAGAAAAAGAGCTTAGAAATATTTTGGAAGGTAAATGAAAAATCTTAAATTAATATAGCATTAATAAGATTTTATTAAGGAAAACATTATTTTGATTAAATAGAACTTTCAGATCATTTAGTACTTGGTTACATTTAATTTGATTTTTTAAAATTATTCTTCAAATGTACACCTCAAGACATTGATTTATATTCCTTTTAAGGGTATTCATATTCATTATACACTCTTTGAATCACAACCTTCACATAAAAATTCACCTTTTTATTTCCACTAATCAAGGCTAATCAATTTTAACTTAGTGTTTATTTATCTTGTAAGGTCATCCACTCAAAAATCTAAATGAGCAAATCATTAATAGAGTGTGACGACCTAAATCAAGGAATTGCTTTACCACGTATAAAAAGGATATAAATTTTAGCCTTGACATTTTTCCACTATCATCCTCCACTCCCATTTTTTGTGATTCAAGGTCCATATCAATCCCGTGAGTACTTTTGAATTGAGAATAAAGATCATTTCTTCTTTGTACATTTCAAGCATAAAACTCTTATTCACAAAGCACTCTAAGAGTGAGTTTTATTTTGCGCCCAAGCTTATGATCCAAAAATTCAAATTTTCGCTACATTATAACTTTGCTTAATCAAGTTTTATTCATGCTATGAGAATTTATAATCTTGGATTTACTCCCTAAATGTTTTCCTAAGGGGCCGTTTGGTTCGGTGGAAAAAAAGTGAAGGAATGAAATGGTCAATGAAATTGAATTCCTTAAGGAATTGGAATGGAAAAAAACTGGTCAAACTCCTCCGTTTGGTTGGCACGGAATGGAATGAAATTGTCATTCAATTCCTTGGCAAATCATGTTTGATTTGAAAATACAAATTATAGGAATGGAATGAAAGCATATAAAATGTCCAATTTACCCTTTTTTTTTCAAAAAAAAAAAATTGGGAGGGGGTGGGGGGGTAGGTAGGGGGTATGCAAAATGAGTAAAAAATATTTTTTTTCGTGGAGTGGGGGTGGGGGTGGGGGTGGGGTAGGTAGGGGGTATGCAAAATGAGTAAAAATATTTTTTTTTCGTGGGGGTGGGGTGGGGGTAGGGCGGGGCGGGCGGGCTGGATGGGGGGGGTAGGCAGGGGGAAAAAATTTCGTGGGGGGGTGGGGGGTAGGGCAGGGCAGGGCTGGGCTGGATGGGGGGAGGGGGTTGGTAGGGGAAAAAAAATCGTGGGGGTGGGAGGTGGGGTAGGTAGGGGGTATGCAAAATGAGTAAAAATATTTTTTTTTTGTGGGGTGAGGGGTGGGGGTGGGGTGGGGTAGGGCAGGGGCTGGGTGGGGGTGGGTAGGGGTGGTTTGAATTTGGGGGTATTTTGATCAAAAAATTTTTTTTTTTTCCATTTCCAAAGGAATTGGCCATTCCTCCCATATATGGAAGGAATGGCAAATTCCTTCCACGAGGGAATTGTCCATTCCGTTGGAATGAAAATTTTAAAAATTCTTCAACCAAACAGGCCAAATGATTTGGGGGAATGGAATTGGGCATTCCATTCCCCCACTTTACCACCAACCAAACGCCCCCTAAGATCTCTTCCTAAATACTCTTTAAGTTATAAAAGATATGAACGGATGGATAAAAGGCAATTTTCTGAGGCAATTAGACTTGTAACATTTATTTTCTGAGGGATCTACTATATACTTCTTTTTTTTCCATACTTTATTCATTTATATTTTCAAACTTCTCCATTTCTACTTTTTTATCTTAAACTTGCTTGGGGACAAGCAAGGATTAAGTGTGGGGGAGTTGATAAATGGCTATTTTATAGACATTTTAATTGTATCATTTACCTTAATTTTAGTACCAATTAGTCTAATTTAGCCTCTTTTATTGTATATTGCGGATTTTACGCTTGGTTGGTATTCTTGTGTGATTGTACAGGGCTTAGGGACGATTTTGGTACAAATAAAGATTGGGACGTGTTCATTCAACGAAAAGGAAAAGCGAGGAAGGACAACTTGGAAAAATAAGCAATCAAGCTAGAACAGTACTTGCACGGCCGTGCAGATTATAAGACGCGGCCGTGCAAAAGTCTCTGTTGCCAAAGAATTATTCCAAGACCGCTTGTACGACCGTTCAGATTTCAACACGCGGCCGTGCAAAACTCTCTGTCCTCAAAGAATTACTCCAAGACCACTTGCACGGCCGTGTAAGCCATAACGCAAGGTCGTGTAGTGAAATACTCTAGAAATATATTTATACATAATTCTTCAAGATTTATCAATTGTTTTTAGATTTCTTGTACATCTTGAAGATTGAACGTGCAATACAATATTGAATGTTTTATTTCCAGCCTTTGTTTCCTACAATTTCAAGCATAAGTTTCTCTACTCCTATCTATATTTCTATTTTATTTCATCATTTCTTCATGCTTGCATCAATCATGGCTAGTGAGTAATCCCCCTAATTCTTGGGGTTGTAAACTCGGCAATTATGTGTTTATCTTTATAATTCATGCTCTTGTTCTTCTTCTCCATGTCAAATCAATTATTTTCTTATTTTCTTAACGCTTACAGTAGGGAGACGTCCTTATTTATATAATTTTAGTTAATCAAGAGAAGGAATTAGCGGTGAATCTTGATTAACGAAACCACATGAATTGAACTCGGTATCATTAATCACGAGAGTAGTTTAATGGCCTAGGGATGATCATTTAGTGGAAAATACGTGGATATTAACATGAACTATAATGGATTTTGACTAATGTATGGAACCCTCTAGAGATAGGCCGTGTTAGTCTTAAAATACGTGTGCTAGGCCTTGATCGTGAGTAGTTAGCACAACTTAGCGTATCATCCTTGATTTATGACATGAATAATTTATAAAAGCATGATTTATTTGATAATTGCATAATGTTTTATTTTCCAATCCCGAGAATATCGTCATCATATAGAGTTTAAACCAAAGTTAGAGTAATTCACATTTTCTTTCTATATATTCGACAAAATAAATCTCCCCCAATCATATTTTACTTATTTATCTTATATAAGATCAAGTATCACATATAGTAACGTTGTCCTCGTGGGATTCGACCCGCATTTACCTAAGCTGTACTACAATCACACCGTGCACTTGCGGTATTAAAACAAGTCGTTCGCTTAGACTTGACATTGGACTTGTACTAAAAAAAATGATGTCTAAGCTTCATTACATATGGGTCTAAAGTCCAAAAAATATAGATGAGGTTATGGTATCAATCAAATTAAAGCTAAGGCAAGGAGGGTTAAAGTATGCATACCCAACAATCTCTCCCTATTTGATTGATGTCATTACCTAATATAGCAAAGGCAAAACAATGTACTTGGTAAGAACATGTCCATAATACTTAACATGGTAAATCATGTCCCAAGATAATGAACATACTAGCATAAGTTATAGATTTCTATACTAATGAAAGATATAAAACTTACAAATTGAAAGTATAGAAGTGCATTCAGTGCATACATAAAAATATGAGTTTTAAGTTCAAATATGCTATTTAAACTGAATGTTTAAACATCAAACACAAAATATGATCAGTTTAAGCATATGTGCATGAGGTTTGAAAAATAATGCATTCATTGTTCTACAAACAAGCGGTTTGAATGAACAAAGTTTTGGAATTAACAATGATGCATTTTCCTCATTAATACCTTTGAAAGGTTGGAGTTACATGTACAAGTATAAATGAGGAAATAACAAAAAAAGTAAACAAAAAAATTACAGGGAACGAAATGCGGTTTAGTGTTGAGGCGGTTGGAATGGACCAACCTGCTGGGTATCAAGATCTACAAAGTTCTGAGCAAGTGGTCCATCCACAACTTCTTCTTGAATAGGGGCTTCAGAAAAGTTGAATGCAAAATTTTCAGCACTTAGAGTTCTTCTCAGTCTCCTAACCTCTTCAGAAGTTCTTCCTTTAATAGCTTCAACCCCCCTCAAAGTATTCACTACACTTATGACTCTAGCATTGTTGGCTTCAACTGCTCTGGTATTTGCTTCTGTATTTTCTTTAATTTCATCCACCTTTAAGGTGTTTTCATCAAGGCTTTCATTGAGCCCTTCAAGAATTTCATTCAGCTGAAGTTGAATTGAAGCATTCAAAGTGTTGTAAAAAGTGTGAATGGATTCTTGGATTGCGGTTGAGTATGCGGTTTGAGAGGATTGGAGTTTTGGTTCTAGTTTAGCAATTCTCCCCCTGAAGCTTTCATCCATCTCCTTGAGTTTAAAGCTTAGCTTATCCCTAATTCCTTCATTCATAGCTTCAAGCCTCTCCTTAATTTCATCAGCCATGTTGGTTAAGCTTGCGGTTAAACCATCCCAACTAGGTCCACATTGAACCTTAACTCTTCTTTCAACTGTTCAGCATCATTTTGAAGATTAGCTTGCATTGAGTCAAGTAAAGACCTCAATCCAGCTTCTTCATGCGGTCTAGAGCTTCTGACCTCTTCCAAAATTTCAGCTTTGAATCTTCCAAGTATTGACTCCATTGAGGTGCAAAAAACATTAGAAAGTTGATGAAGACGATCCTTAAGTTGATATTTTGAGACCGCATCTCCCAAGGCTTGAATGACTCTAGTTGCCAAGTCATTTCTAAACTCTGCAAAACAGGCTTCGGCTGAGTCTTTTACTGTCTTTGCTATATCTTTTTCCCCCTTAATGGCATCATCAAATGAGCTTTTAAGCTTGGCCAGTTCAAGGGTATGAGTGCACTTGATCTTGTAGACTGCGGTAGAAAGCATCAAGTTTTATCATGTGGCCTTGATTAGTATGGAGTTGGCCTTAAATGATGTGGAGGGCATTTACTAGCTGGGAGTAATCTGAAGGAGGCTTGGAGGAGGATGGAATATTGGAGAAAATGAAGGGAGGAGGTTGAGTATGTGAAATTTGGGATGCGTTTGGGATGAGAGGTGTGGTTTGGGTAGACGGTGTGGTTTGAGTGAAGTGGGATGAAAGGTTTTGGAAAATATGGGAAATTGGAATTAAGTGAGGTTGAGTTTGAGTAGGAGGGGTTTGGGTAGGAAGTGTTTGAGTTGCAGTTTGGGTAGGAAGTGGAATAGTAGGAGTTGGGAGGAATGCGGTTTGAAGTGGAGGTAAAAAGTGAACCGCAGTGGGTTGGGGTTGAGTTTGTGAAGGTGAGGTTGATGGGGTGGAAGTGTGAGGAAGTGGGTAAGGTTGAGGAGTAATAGGTGAGGGTTTGAAGGAGGAGATAGATGAATTTGAGACTTAGGAGGAGGCTCAGCAAAGAATACTGAGTCATCATTCCACTCCTCCAAACTGGCTCTAAAGGGGTTTATGGGATGAGGTTTTGGTCTTGGGTGAGGTTTATCATCATCATTGGGACCTCTCCTTGTGGAAGTCGAGATCGCAGGCCCAACAAATGGTTGAGGGGACCATTCTTTGAAGGCCAGAGGTAGGGGGTTTCATAGTTATGAAAGGGAAGGTTGGGGTCATTGAGGTCAGTGGCTGAGAATGAGGAGGACTCCTTATTGAAATAGGAGTCAGTTTCCCCAGCCATGGGGTTTATCAGGTTGCCAAGTTCATCAAACTTACCAAAATTTTGGGCCAACCTCTTGGATATGTAGTTGAATTTTTGAACACCCCTTCTCACATCCTCAATTGTTTTCTTCTGGGCTTCCCTTTGGTTGATGACTTCCTGAAAGACATTTTGAACCTCTTATTTGGAGTCTCCCCCTGAATCTCAGCATCACCTTACGGTTCAGAAGAGGATTGCGGTTCAGGTAAAGGTTACGGTTTGGGGGATGGATGCGGTTCAGATTGGGCTACTGGTTCCTTTCCATTTGCAGCTTTGGCTGCCAATCTTTCTTCTTTCCTCTTTTCTAACCGATCTAGCTCCTCTCTTTGAAACCTCAGTAAGGCTTCATCAGAGGTAATTTTCATTATGGCTATTTTTGCAGTAGTTGCAAGAGTAGGGATTTCAACCTCTTCATATTCAGCTTCAACCTCGTCAGCTTCCTCATTCATTCTCTCAACTTCTTCTTCTATATCAACCTCTTCATCAGGCATTGGCTCATCTTCAAGCACCAACTTCTTCTGCAATTTCTTGGCTCTGCTTGTCTCACCTATGGAAGGATCTCCATGCGGTTTTTGTTTACTTCAAGGGAGGTTCAACTTTATCCTTCCATTTTCTGGCCTTCTTCACAACCTTTCCAATAGTAGCATCTGCGGTTTCTGGATTCATTGCAACATAGGCTTCTTTGGTTGAGAGGGTATCTTTTTCCCAAATTTTGTAGGTGTCATCCCCATTTTTGTACCTAAATGCATGGCAGATACTTAAGCCAAGAGATTCTTCTCCAAATAACCAATCCACCATCAGTTCTGGATTTAGCTTCCTATGCTTCTCAAAGTGAGCATAATTTCCAAAGATAGTTGTCAATAACCTGCAGAAGGGCCTCCATATTTTGTCAACTTCCCTAGTCTTTGATTTGTATAAGTCAATGTGTGCAGATAGTTCTCTCATCAGGATCTTGGTCTAGTGAAGAGGGATCTCTGAGTAGCTGGCAGAGCAATACATCCATTGCTAGCTTGTAAAGTTTTTGTGGTTGCCATTCTTCCCACAAATAGATTTTCCAGTAAGAAAGCACAGATGGGACATTAACTCTCCAAAATCTTTCCTTGGAACCGCTTTGTATTTTCCAGTCAGAGTAGGCAATCTTGCGGTTGTGGAAGCAGTTGCATCCTGAACCTCTTGTGACACCCTTTCTTCTGCTTTGGGCACACGAAATTCATACGTGTCCCTGATGTCCATATAATCAATAGTCACATCCATTCCCTGCACATTTGTTGTCAAACATGGAATCATCTTTCCATTGCCCAAGTCTCTAAGCCTAGAAGTTGCATTGGCGTAGAATTGGTCAACATATGAGGGTATGGTGAAGTTCTGCTGCTTGTTGAATAGAGGAAGAATTCCAGAGGCCTTCATCTTCCTGATCATCTGTCTTCCTAATGCATCTTGCATTAACTCCTCTTCCCTAATTTTCCAACCTGGTAGAAAGAAATAAGGATCCTACAAATATTCACTAAGTTAGATCCGTATTTAAGAAGTCAAACTTCACATGCGGTTTAAGCACAAATGCGGTTCAGAAATATCATGTGAAAACAAGTATTATAAAATTCAACAGTTAGAATAGAAAAAATAACATGTGGTTTCTAACAATAGCATTATGTGGTTTTAACATGCGGTTTAACCGTGCGGTTTTACTCTAAGGAAGGCATGTGGTTTCTATCAATCAAGTATGAGGTTCTTAGGAAATGAGGTTTTAAGGTATGTCTAAAGTGAAAATTTTTCAAAAAAATTTCTAATTATGGGAAAACATGATTCAAGAATCATACATTCCAACATATAAGGCATTTTCTGAAAATTGAAAAGAACAACAGATGAACATACGAAGAACATGATGGACACCAACAACAGAGACATGATAAAATTCACCAAATTTAGCATATAATATGTCAAAATGATCATTAAAAGATATAAAACAACAATATAAGGTCAAAAACATAACTTTTGTCCAGAATCATTATGAAAACATGAAGGACAGAAAGTGGGTTTCGAACTGCAGGTGCTCTATTTCTCTTTGGTGCCATGGATTGAATTTTAGCAAGTGAGGGAGTATAGAGAGAGAGAAAGTGCATGTAAGACAAAGAAAGTACTGTTGACAGAGTAGACAGAAAAAGAAAAACAGTAGCATGAAAATGGTTATATGTGGTGTCTCTTGGGTGGCGTGAAAATAGGGGATGATGGTTACACTATCCCACTAAGTGAACCACCACAACAGTACCACCCATTCACCTCCTTCACGTAGCCCAATGACGGCTGATGTGAAGGATTGGGAAAATATTCCCTAGTATTATGTATTTAAATTTCAAAACAACGTGGGAAAATAATTGCAAAAGTACCCTTATGCAATTACTTTATCTCAAAAGAGACAAGGAGCAAATAATAAATATAGAAAACTTACCTGGGACCACTTGGCAAACAGTTTGATATAATAACGAATATAATTTTTTTTTAAGCATATGAAATATCAAACCGCTTGATGAAGCTTTTTCAAAGATAAGAAATGATAAGTGTTGAAAATACCAAGTGTTGAAACGTGGTTTGTAATAGAATGCGGACTTGATGCATGCGGTTGAGGACATGCGGTTGAGGGCATGCGGTTGGTTATACGCGATTTCAACAGGGGTGAGGTTTTGAAACCTCATCAGGACTTTAACCTTAAAAACATACTTAACACAAAAATTAGTAACAAAAAACATTATGGACTCATTTAAGTTCAAGAATACCCATTTCTCCTCTAAGGAATGTAAACCCCTTGCAGTCAAGAGCCTTTGTAAGGATATCAGCAATTTGATTTTCTGTTCCCACATGCTATAAATGGATTTCCCCCGTTTTCACATTGTATTTGAGGAAATGATAATTAATGTCTATGTATTTGGTTTTTTAGTGCATGATAGGGTTATTGGAGACTGAAATTGTTGAGGTATTATCACACATGATTGGGCATTTCCTTCATTGATTCCATAGTCAACCAACTGTTGCTTCATTAAATGTATTTGACAATATCAACTTCCAGCAACAATGTATTCAGCATCTGTAGTTGAAACTAAAACTGAGGCTTGCTTTTTGCTTGCCCTATCAACTTGTCTATTTTCAAGGAAGTGACATGTTCCACTAGTTTTTTTCCTGTGTATGGTACAAGCTACATAATCCGCATCTGAATAACCTACAAGTTCGAAATTCGAATCTTTGGAATACCAAAGTCCAAGATTAGTAGTTATAGAGAGATAACGGATTATACGCTTGACCACACTTAAATGTGATTCTGTAGGATCAGCTTGATAACGCACAAACACAAACACTAAACATAATATATGATCTACTAGTAGTTAAGTAAAGTAACGAGCCAATCATACCTCAATATAAGGTTTGATTAACCTTTTTACCTTTTAATTATTTATCAAGTTTATTGACGTTAGCCATGGGAGTATCATATGCTTTAGCAATTTCAAGTCCAAACTTCTTGATTAACTCATTTGTATATTTGGCTTGGTTGAGGAAGATTCATTCATCACATTATTTGATTTGAAGCCCAAGGAAGAATGTCAATTCTCCCATCATGCTCATCTCAAACTTGTTTTTCATTAGCTTTTCAAAATGCTTACATGATAATTCATTAGTATAGCCAAATATAATATTATTAACATAAATTTGAACAAGTAATGAATGATTATTATATTTAGCAATGAATAGAGTTCGATTGATTTTATCGCATTTGAAGCCTTTTTCTAGAAGAAATTTTGATAGAGTTTCATACCATGCTCTTGGAGCTTGCTTGAGTCCAAACAAAGCTTTTTGGAGTTCGTAGACATGATTTGGAAATTTTGAGACTTCAAATCCAGGAGGTTGAGTCACGTACACGGTTTTTTGAAGTTCACCATTGAGGAAAACACTCTTAATGTCCATTTGATAAAGCTTGAAACGTTTATAATATGCATAGTCTAAGAAAATTCTGATTGCTTCAAGTCTTGCAACTGGAGCAAAAGTTTCATTGTATTCAATTCCTTCTTCTTGCCTATATCCTTGTGCAACGAACCTCGTTTTGTTTATGGTGATTCTTCCATTCTCATCTATCTTGTTTCTAAACACCCATTTTGTACATATAACTCATTATTCATTAGGTTGAACTAACGTCCAAACCTTACATCTTTCAAACTGGTTGAGTTCTTATTAAATATCAAGGACCCAATTTGAATCTTGAAGTGATTTATCAACTTTCTTGGTTTCAATTTGAGATAAGAGAGAAGTATGCTAATCGTATTTTTATCTCCTTGTTTGAACTCCAGCAAATAAATCACTAATGATATTTGATAGAGGGTGATGACTGACTTCACGAACTTCAGGGGGTAAATCTGGTTGAACAGATGTTTGATGAATATCTTCTATTGGTACATCATTAGATCCTTCATTAAAGTAATTAAAAGTAAGTTGACGAAAGAGGTTCAATTTGTTGAATGGTTGGATCCTTATCTAAATCCTCCCTTGGAGTTGCATATGGAGTTGAAGTTTCAGATGCGATTTCAAAATTATCTAAGGGAGCTTCAGTTGAGGTTGATGGATTTCATTGGGTCGAATGATTTTGAGGTTCTTAATTTGACTGAGGTGAGGTTTTAGAAGTTTCACCTGTTTCATTAGACTCAAAAAAATCATCAGCAACATTTGGAGCCAAATGTGTCTCAATGAGAGAATGTTAATCAAAAGTAACATGGACAGGTGTTGGGTATGCATGTTTTAACCCTCCTATTTTGTATTAGATTTGATTGATACCATAACCTCCTATCTATTTTAAGGACTTTAGGACCCTATGTAATGAAGCTTAGACTTCAATTTTTTAGCTAAGTCCATTTTATAGCATAGGTTAAATTTAGGCTTGAAGACTGGCACAAGACTCATTGGATCTAAGGATATGCAGTTCAGAAGTTCAAAACCGCCTAGTGGAATTCTTGGTTAAGAACCGCTCCTGAACTCCAGTGTGCAAACCGCCTTGTTGAACCGCACATGCAACCGCATTGCAGTTCCAAATCTCAACCGCACTGAAGGATCCTCAAACGCTGGTGAAACCGCTCTTGTCAAACCGCTCCTCACCAACCGCATCCAATGATTGGCTACTTGAAGTGAACCACTTTTTATCCGTTGGAATCTACGTCAGCAATATCACAAGTCAACCACCAAATCTTGTCACGTGATTCAATGTCGAGAGAAGATCTCGTAAGGATCTTGAAAAGGTGACAGGTGTCCTAACCTCATTGCTTGCAAATGGAGCCCGATCGGCTTTATCTCAGAATTTGTACTAAAGGACAAAAGTGGATATTGTGGACCAATAGGATTGCATCATGTCTTGTCCTTACAGTGTATCCAACGGCTAGTTTCTTGATGCTTGGGTATAAATACCCCTAATCTTCACCATTTGAAGATCGCTTGAAAAATTGAGAAGTCTTTGTGTTCATAGAAGCTAAAGCTCGCCGTAAATTATTCAACCCTTTGAATCTTCATCTTCATACTTCAAGAAATATTCCCACCCTGTAAATCAAGCCTTAACACATTCAAGAATCATTGAGCTCTACATCTCATGATTTAAAGAGCCTTGATCTTGTTCTCACACACACACCTCACTTGTTTAATCACATAGATTATACATTTGAGATACACTGGTTATAGTCTAGGATTTGTTCTTCATAGAAAAGATTTTATTGTACTTTGTAATCTCTCAAATAATTAATATAAAATCTATCTTAGAAATCCAAGACTAACCATCTTGGTAGTGGACGTAGATCGTTTATCGATTGAACCACTCCAAATATTGTGTTCTTATTTTCCGCATTTATATTTACTTGTGCTTACTAATTATCTTTTTGTTTCTCTATTTGATCTTTATATAGTTATCCATTATTGTGAAATAGTGTTTGGAGTTAACAAAGTCAAAACCACACGTGTTTGTAAAACTGCACTTACCAAAACCGCTAGCAAAACCGCATTTTACAAACCGCCTCTAAAACCGCTTTACACTCTATAATTCCATTTGTGCATTTTACACCATCACTTGATGCCGTTATCAATCGGGAGGATTTTGTAAGCAAGAGGTTTAGTTTTTAAAAGAGGGCGAAAATTTTTAAATAGCTATTCACCCCCCCCCCTCTAGCTGTATTTTCACCCTTGTTGCCACCTTTGGGACCAACAACAGGTTCTACTATCTTCAAACTAGATTTATTAAAAATACAAAAAGGTTTTGAATGTTTAGCATAACCAACAAAAATACCTCTATCAGCCTTAGCTCCAAATTTACCTCTGTTTTCTCTTCCATTGTAGAGGATAAAGCATTTACAGCCAAAGATTTTTAAAAAGGCAATGTTGGGGGTTCTTCCTCTCCAAAGTTCATATGGAGTTTTGTTTTAGGTCTTGTTGATGAGGGATCTATTTTGAGTGAAGCACGCTCTGTTGACCGCTTCATCCCTAAAGTACTGAGGAAGCTTGGCTTCAGAAATTATTGTCTTTCCAACCTCAATCAACGTCCTGTTATTTCTTTCCACAACCCCATTTTATTGTGGAACACCAGTAGTAGAAATATTGTGATCAATATCGTGGTCATCACAATATTGAGCAACACTGTTGTTTTTGAACTCTGTTCCATTATCAGACCTCACACTAATGATGTAATATTCCTTTTGGGTTTGGAGCCATCTAAAAAGTGAGGTTAGAATTTCGTAGAAATCATCCTTAGTGATCATCATTTCTACCCACGTATATCTTGAGTAACCATCCACTACTATTAAAGTATATCTATTTCCTCCAAAACTAGCAGTGGTGACGGGTACAAACAAGCCGATGTGGAGCAGTTGTAAACATCTTTAAGTTGATGGAGCGATCTTGCTGGTGAAAGATGAATCAGTTTGTTTAACAAGTTGACTGGTAGTGCACATTTCAGCATGATGATCAGCCACTTTGGGTAAATCGCGAACGAGGTTTTCCCTTCCAATATTTGCAAGATATTTGAATTTCAAGTGACTTAAACGCTTGTGGCATAGCCAACTATTTTCGCACACACTTTTAGCTACAAAACAGAGATTAGTAATACTAAATGTAAAATTTAAGTCAATAATGTAAATATTACTCTTACGAATCCTTGTGAGCAATGTGACTCCGGAAAAGCCATCTTTGATAAAGCAATTTGAAGAAGTGAAGTTCTAGTGCATTCCTTTATCACGTAATTGAGAAATTGATAGAAGGCTGTGCTTGAGTCCTTCAACAAGTGAAACCTTCTCAATTGTGAGTTTTCCTCTTCTTATTGTTTCATAGTCTATTGTTTTTCCTTTGTTGTTGTCACCAAAGGTTACAGATGGATCACTTCCTTTAATGACATTTTCTAATAAAGATCTATCTTCAGTTATATGTCTTGAGCATCCACTGTAAAGATACCATTCATTTGATTTTTCCTTGGAGTGACCAGCCGTTAAGCAGAGGACCTGGAAAATAAACATTTAAAAACAAGGTCCCCTTTATTCTTTTGGGTCATGAGGTTAGAATCTTTTGATGACCCACACTTGTTTGACTGAAGGAGGATTATGTTTTCTGGCATTAAGTATGAACCTCAAAAGGCATTCTGTGGCCTTGTTACCAAAACCATCACACACAGAGTAGTGATAAAAGCTGTAATCAAACTGAGATTTAACATACTCTTTACTTTTCATTGGATCAGCATTTAATTTTGGGACAGAGGTTTTAGCCTTGACAAAGTTGGTCATCTTAGGTTTGACCGCGGGTTTTCTAAAAATGCTCACCTTGCTCTTATAAGCAATGTGTGCGGTCGAAAAAGAAGGGCGATCATCCACAAATAGAACCTCATCAGCGGTTTCATCCTCTGAATATTTTCCTTTCATTTTGGAATTATTCCCAAACTGTTTCTTAGGGTAGACATAGTGGAAGTTAAATTAGCCTTTAATTCCTGTCCTTTACCCTTTGAACCAGAATGCTTTTTCTTAGAATTTCATTAGTTTGATTTGAAAATTCCTCATTAATTCCACAGCAAGATGCACACTTCAAATTGTCATCACTTTGGAATCCCAAGTGTTAGGCCCAATTGGTAGGAAAACAGGCTAGAGGGGGGTGAATAACCTAATTTAACTTCTTTTTCAAAACCATTATAAAATGCCAAGTAACTTATCTTAAGCTAAACCGATAGTAACCAGTTACGCAGTGGATAAAATATTACTGGTTTTACTCACACAAGTGATCAGTTGAGTAAAGAGGTTTCGGTTGAGTAAGAAGATTTAAAAAGCAAGTTAAAATATCATGCAAGTTATATTCCAATGAAAAAGACAAACAAGCATTTAAAGGATTCAAAGGCTGTAACTGGTGATAGAGTTCAACTGGTTACAAGGACAAGAAATAATTAGCAAACAAACAAACAAGGGGACAGGTTATTTGGAGAAGTTCACAGTATTAAATAACTGTTACGTCCTCTACCAAGTTTGGTCTAAACTTTGATTTGTGAAAAGGTGCACTATTAATGTCACTAGTCTATTACAAGTTGCAAGCTTTAATGATTGAAAGCTGCCTAAAGGAAAGTGATCACTAATGGATCGTGATACAAGTTTGACCAGGTGTATTTAAGAGATGTGTTCACAAGTTGAACTGATTTCTCTTGGGTGTGTAGTGTGATCAATCAATGTGTTCTAAACATAGTCTTGTTGGGGAACACTTACAGCATATGATTGAGTGTGCACAATGTATGTCCTAATAAATAATCTAGTGAATATAAGGACTGATTGCTTTGAACTTCAATGCTTGAGCACTTGCAGTTCTTGATAATCTCACTCTCAAAAACGTCAATGCACCAACCCTCTTCAATGCTCTAAGGAAGGTATTTATAGTGACTCCATGGAAGAGCAGTTGTCTTTGAAGGGGTTGAAGGGATGACTTGTACTGACAAGCATTTAATGAGAATATCTTCTACATTGAATGCTTGAGATTTGACGTACAATCATATTTGAATTTTTCACTGGATAAAGAAGTTGTTGTGAGTACTGGTAACTTGAACATTCCTCAAAGTAGTTACTGCAAGGCAGCAGCAAAGTCTTCATAGCAAATGTTCTACCAACTTTAGCTAAGTTGTGGGCTGAGTAGGTGAGAACAATAAATGCTTCAACTGATAGGAAGCTTGTTGAGGAAGCTTAACTGATTGCATCAACTGATAGGAGATCATAACCGGTTGACTGTCCCAACCAGTTGCAAGGTTGATCAGCTAAGGGACATTACCGGTTAAGGTGTCAACTGGTTGAGGCCTTGGCAAGTAAACCAACAACTTCTGGAAAATCTCTAGGTCTTCTTCAAGTCTTTGAGAAAATGCAATAAAAAAAAACACTGGCACTAGCACTAAGGGGATCCTAAGGGTACATAGAAAAATCTAATTTGTCTAGTTAAAATTAGGGGTCCTCAATAATGCCTTTATAATTGGGATTAAGCAATTTCTAAGCTATACATATATTTGACTAACACCAAGCCTTCTTTGTCACCACTAGACTTTTGGGATTCAAGAATTTGATCCATGATAACACGAGATTTGTTCCACTCATCAATTACCTTTTGGAGGTCATTGTTTTAAGCAACTAAGTCTTCGTTTCTAATTTGAAGTGAAACAACCTTGGTTTCCAGAGTGAGGTTTAGTTCAGTAAAAGGAGACATGCTTTTGATTTGGTTCTAAAGAACCACAACTTCAGACCTCAATACAATTTTCTCCATTTTAAACTGAGTAATTTCATCGGTTTCTAAAGACAAAGCTTTCGTAACATTTTCAAATTTTCGGATCATCACTTCAGCTTTCTTAAACATCTCTTCATGTTTCATGGGAGAGAACTCTTCCACCTTTTTCAAAACTTTTGGAGTTGAAATGATTTTTGAAGGTGTTTCATTTTTTTTTTTTGGAAAAATGGGACGAGAATAAGAACTACTTATAATCTTGTAACTATGAGTGAGTTTTAAATCAACATAATACTCACTACTAGAACTAATCTTGGTTTTTTAGGAGCAATCTCTTCCTCCATGTCGAGCGACTCGACTGGCTCATTATCTGAATCATCAGAAGCATCCTTGGCAACATGGCAGAGATTAACCTCTTCATTTTCATCTCCGCTTCCTTCATCAGAATTAGTTTAAATCCAAGTTGCTAATTCTTTTGAGTTCTTTTCTTCTTTAGCAACCATTCCCTTACGAAGAGAAAATTTCGCAGGGGAGGTTTTCTTTTTCAAATATTCAAATCTTGATTGTGGACACTAAGAAGCAAAGTGATCAGACTTTCTACAGTTGTAGCAAACGAGGTTGTATCAACAGCCTTAGAAAAAGTTACTGTAGGTTTGCATTTTGAAAATGGTTTTGAGGTTTTACGAAATTTTTGAAATTTTTTCACAAACATGGCAAATTCATCATCATACATATCGATGAGTGATGAGGTTTAAATAGAGGAATCTGAGGTTCGCTTAGAAGAAGAAGGTTTATCCACATGTTCAATAACAGACATAGAAAGTGTTTTGACTTTTCCTTCAACCTCTTTAATATGCTATATCTTGAGTTTATGGACTTTAAGATTTGCATACAAGTTACTTAGGGTACAAGTATTCAAATCTTTAAAGTCCTCAAGAGAAGTGGATTTGTAAACCCATCAAGAACCCAAAGCCGCAAGGAATGTTATATTGATTTCTTTATCAGTTAAATTCTTACCAATAGATAGATAAGAATTTACTACCTCAACATAGCGGTCATAGGGTTGACGCAAGATTTAGTTAGGTTTCCTGTTGAAATTGTTGCATCTCCTTTCAATAGTAAATTTCTTGTTTTCCTTGCAGAGGTCATCTCCTTCAAGGTAGCTTTCTATTGCATCCCACATCTCATTTGCGGTTTTGCATTTCATGACCTTTTAAATAGTTGAGACAGTCAAAGTTCCATTGATGATATGTCTTGCCTTGCTATATAAAGCAACCGATCTTTTTTCTTCATCGGTCCATTCAGTTTTCAGTTTCTTGACTTCTGGAGTGGCAGTGTTCGTGGAAGGATTTGTGTTGGCCTTCATAGGAAAAAATGGGCCATTGATTACACAGTCCACCAACATCTCATCAGTAGTCTCCAAATGGTTCAACATTCGAGTTTTCCAGATGTCAAATTGGTCTTCACCTAGTAAAGAAATGTGTGAATAGTTAATCGTTCGCATGGTTTTTGAGTTTGCCATGACGAATCGGCAGCCAAACTGTTAATCTTGAAAAACAAAAATAGTTTTATAAAGGTGTTTGCTCTAATACCACTTTTTAATCCCAAAGGGGGCAACAAGGGTGAAAACAACTAGAGGGGGGGTGAATAGCTGTTACAAAATTTTCAACCCTTTTTGCAAATAAATCTCTTGCATACAAAATCACCCTTGCAATGTATCAAAATCGCAAGTGAGGTTTGTAAAATGAACAACATAATTTCTAATTAACAAAGTGAGGTTTGATACTGCGGTTTAGAAAACAATAAAAGTAAGGTTTGACAATAATTAACTTTAAACGAAATTCACAAATCTGGTAAAACTATTAAGATCAAACAGATAAAACAAATTAGTTTGAACTATTAACAATAAAGAAAATGCAGAAATTAAAGAACACAAGATTTGGAGTGGTTCAATCGTAAATGATCTATGTCTACTACCAAGATGGTTAGTATTGTATTTTCTAACTACTAAATTTTGTATTAAATGTTGAGGGAGATTACAAGGTTACGAGAATCAAACTCAAATCTAAAATCTAAACAATGAAGCAAATCTTAGACTATAACCAGTGTATCTCAAATGATATAATCTATATGATTAATCAAGTGAGGTGTGTGTGTGTAATTATCAAGATTCAAGTCTCTTTAGATCTGTGTGATTTAGATCTCAATAAATCTGAAGTGTTACAAAGGCTTGAATTCTCGAGCTTGGAAATTTGTTCTTGAAGCTATGAAGGTTTGAAAATGAAAATTCAAAGAATTTTGGAAATCTGGAAATTTCTTCAAATCTTCAAAGGACTCTCCCAAATAGATATTCTCAAGCAATATTCAAATGATGAAGATTGGGGGTATTTATACCCATGCACCAAAAAGTAGCCGTTTGGAACAGCTGTAGCAAGTAAAGAGCTAGCGCGATCTGATTGCACCACGTGTCCACTTTTGTCCTTTTGTTTAGAAGTTGTTGATAAGTTTGTATGAACCTCATGCGGCATTCTGGAATGAAGGACATATGTCACCTTTCAAATTCGTTTAAACTCTGAGTGACCGTTAGACACATTGATTGAACTCGTAGTTAACTCAACGTTGCTGATGTGGATCAATCAATAAAGATGGTACAATTTCTTCAATTCTTCAATAATTGGATGAGGTTGGTGAGATGCGGTTTATGAAGTGCAGTCTCATATATGAGGTTTGCCTTGCAGTTTGCTAAGTGAGATTTCATGTTTAGGTTTGCACAAGCAGTTTGCTAAGTGTAATGTTGTTCATGAGGTTTGCATTAGCACTACGGTTTCGCATGAATTCAAAACCTTTTGACTTGAAAACTCATATCCAATGCGTTTGTGCCAATGTTCAAGCCTAATTAATCATATTTTATAAATTGGACTTGTACTAAAAAAATTGAAGTTTAAGCTTCATTACATATGGGCCTAAAGTTTAGAAAATATAGATGAGGTTATGGTATCAATCAAATTAAAGCTAATGCAAGGAGGGTTAAAGTATGCATACCCAACAAGTAAACTACGTATTCAATAAAAAAGGGCTTGTCCCCCAAGAAGTTCTATCAACATTATGATCTTATGCTTTCTATGTACTCATTCAGATCCGACTCTTAGTCGATCTCGAACTCAAAAAGATTCGACTAAATCCTTAGTCAATCTTGTTTTTAAACAGATTCAACTAAAGTGTTAGTCAATATCGTTCTTAAAATAGATTCAACTAAAGCCTTAGTCAATCTCGTTCTTAAAACAGATTCGACTAAAGCCTCAGTCAATCTCATTTTTAAACAGATTCGACTAAAGCCTTACTCAATCTCGTTCTTAAAACAGATTCGACTAAAGCCTTGGTCAATCTCATTCTTAAACAGATTCGGATAAACTCTTAGTCAATCTCGTTCTTAAACGGATTCGACTAAAGCCTTAGTCAATCTCGTTCTTAGGCAGATTCGGCTAAAGCCTTAGTCAGTCTCATTATTAAACGGATTCGACTAAAGTCTTAGCCATTCTCGTTATCAAAACAAGTCCGACTAAAACCTTGGTCGATCTTGTTCTCATGCTAGTTCGATAATAAAGTAAAAATACTTGGTTCAAATAGAAATAAATAAAAGTCAACTAGCATTTAAAAAGTTGGTCTCCCAAAAGCGGGCCAATACCAACATGGTACACAAGTTATATGAAAGAAAAAATGCCTCCCAATCCGGGCTAAGGCATGACGTTCAAACAGAAATACAAAAGTTTTTTGGTACTTGTTCATTACAAAAAACAAAAAGGAAAAATTAGTCTTGTTGCTGCTGTTGCTCAGCCTCCTCAAAAACTTGGTTCTGGGTGACCTCCCTCTCTTCCTTGGCCTCATCAGCTTCTGTAAGCTCTTGAATGATAGATTTAAAGTTCTTTGGCTCGATGGTTGGGGCAACCCAAGGCTAAATCCCATCTTTTGCCTCTTACATGGCAATGACAACAAGATCATTGGCGTTGTAGGGCACTAGAGAGTGATCGATACGGGATGCTTCATCATAGCGATCCTCGAAAGCCCATTGAGCTAACTTGTCAACACTTATGTCTACAGAGGGATCCATTATGGGTCAACGAGCCATGTATTGGTGCCAAACATCATAGAAATCTCTAGCTCGTGACACTATGATATTATAGCACTCATCACTAGCCTTAAAGCTGTCAACAACGGCCTTCTCCCTAGCTTGAGCCTCTTTCTCCCACTTGGCAAGGGCAGCTTTATGGTGCTCATCCTTCTTGAGCAGCCTATTATTGTGATCTTGGACCAGTTGGGATAGGTGCTCAATATGTCCCTCCACCTCGACCTTGCCTCGCTTGGCTAGAGCGACCTCCCCCTCCAATGTAGCCTTGGTCGAAGACCAGGAGTCCACCTGCTCTTGAAAAGGAGCGAGCTGCTCCTTTGAAACCTTCAGAGCTGCATAGGCTTCATACCTCTCCTTCTCCACGTTAAAATGAGCGGTCTAGAGGGCTAAGTATTGGGAGTCTACCTCCTTCAACTTCTGCCTCAGCTCAGCAGCCTCCCTAGCCTTCCTCGAGCAGTTGGACGAAGCAATCTGCTCATTCTCCAAATCAGATCTCCAGCCACACTTAGCTTGCTTGACCAAATCTAGTGACTACAAGACAAGAATAAGGTGATCAAAAATATGACAATAGGGACATGTGGAAAATGTGAAGAAAAATTTCAAGTTTTACCTCGGAAGCAAGAAGACCAGAGCAGTCACTATACTCCTCCGGGGTGAGTCCCTCCTCACCAAAGACTTTGAGCAACTCTCTATTAGCAACTCGCCTCACTATGACTTGTCCCAGTCCCATCTCGGGATACTTGCGACTCAATGAGTTGATCCCAGTGAGAGGAGGGACGTCACTTAATTAGCTTCTCCACCCAAGGTATGTACTTCTTCGGTACTCCTGGTGGGGGGAGATTGATTCGAGGGGAAGCTTGAGGCGGAGCCCGCTGGCCTAGATGTGCCGTCCTTGTCAAAAACTACCTAGACTCGGGACCTTTTTCTAGTTCGATTAAGAGGAAAGTCGTCATTAGCATCATCAAGCTCTTGAAGATCGGGCTCCAAGTTAACAACATTTTGTGGGGCTCCTGGACCAGTGACCCAAGTGGTAGCTCGAAGCCTAAACCTTGTTCCACTTGCATGCTGGCCTCCCCTTCTGACCTGGGGCCTCAACTTGTGCAGGCAGCTCAACAGGCTGCACTGTTTCAGTGCCATCAATAGGCACCATGCCTACTCCTTCTTTTAGGAGCAGTCTGTTCCTAGCTATAGCTCCACTCTCTCTACTAGCTCTGACTTTCCCATGCTCCTTCTTGCTCCTCCTACGACCACCAAGATCAACTATTCTCTCCATATGTGCTTCTTAGGCTGCAGTAAGAACTTAACAAGATAAATGAATAAAGTCAATACAAAAACAACGAGCAAGTATTCAAAACAAGAAGGGAAACATGACAAGTACTTAACCGCCATAATGGAATAGATTCTTGCAGTGGTCCGGCCTCCTCTTACAATAGTGGCATTGGGTCGCAAATCTTTCCCTTCCATGGATAATCCAGTCGGGATACCTAAGACTTCTAATGATGGGAACTAGAGGGGCCACACCTCCATCTACACCCATCATCATCCCAACTTGGATGTAGTAGTCTTTGCTTGACTCTAAGGCAGCCCAGCTAATTGTAATCTTACGAGCAACCAATGCCAACCTACGGTATAGTTCCTCACTCCATTTAGGGATACAATACCCATCCTCCTTCATTGGCTCGGAGTCCTCTTCAGGCAAGGGGAACTCTTATCCCTTCCTACTCTCCACCAGAATTAAATGGCTATTCCAGCCCGAGACTTGTCGAGCAAGTTTGCAAAGAGCTTTGGGGCCTTAGCCCTAGTTGAGGGGTTGATTCCCCAAGTTTTGTCATTCATCACCACCTTGAAAAACATTCTGAACATATGCATCCATGGCTCATATCCTACAAACCAACTCACCATGGCAAATGCCACTAACACTCTGACCGCATTAGCTCTGAGCTGCATGGGGATCGCAGCCATGCATTCTAAGAGCTATGAATGGGTCCAAGGGGAGTCTCAAGTCTACCTCAAACTGGCCATAGTAGAAGGCTAACCTAGTAGTGCTAAGGGCCTAATGCGACCAAGTGTAAACCTTTCTCTTCCTCTCAGTGGAGTGGGATAGCTGGAAGTCTGCTCGAGGCACTTCAAAGTGCTCGTGAAGGATCCGAATGCGAGACTCAACATTCTTCTTGCCAATTGAGGGTCTAGGGGCCACATATCCTCTCTCATTGCGGACAACCACAACTGTGGAGCAAAACTTGTCCACAATTCTGTAAAAGGAGAAGCTCGAGGTCGCACTTTGTGAGCCCGCTGCTTGTTGTTCGTTAGTCGCTATTTCTACAGAAGACACAGAACAGGGGAATCAGTTCTAGTAGATGAAGAATCCGAGCTATCTAATGACGAGCTAGATTCCCCTGGGAAAGTTAACCTATCATGAGGGAATGATGGTTTATTAGACTTGATATAGAAGATAATCAGGTGGTCAATCAGCTTATTAAAGAAACGGAAGCAGATAATCCGTAGATCGTCAGCCTCCATATCCCCTATACTCTCACCCGCTGGGAAACCTATCTCCCCAAAAAACAAACTCCACCTTTTCAAGATGGTGATACACTCATCTAAGGTCAGTTCTTCCCATGACCCTTCTAACCTCTTGTAAATCATAAGGTTTATAAAGATGTATCCATACCTAACCCCCAACTCGAAGCCGAAGATTCTAGCCATGGCGGAAAAGAAGAAGCAACTTCAAAATTAAACCTAGAAAGTTGAAATTGGAGAAAACCTGATGTAATCGAAGGGGGAAAAGACGATTGTGACGTCGGAAATGGATTAGCTAAAGTCGGAGATGGATTCTCTGCTTTCGCTCTTGTTGGGTTCTTAAGGAATTCGAAGATGGTAAAGTTTGGAAAGGAGTAAAACTCTTCTTTTATATGTCTCATGTTCATTGCCTGAATTGGAAAGGTTGAATAACAGTTGGATTATTGTCAAATTGTGGGCCGAATTAATAGCCCACGCCGTTTCCCAAGTCGAATGTCCAATCGACATAATCCGTACACTACCAGAAAAAGGTCATTTAGCGACGGAAATTTCCGCCGCTAAAATTATATTTCCGTCGCTAAAATAAATCACCGACGGAAAAATTCCGTCGGTGGTCCGCCGCTACCAGCTCGTCGCAGTGCTCCGACGGGTCAATTTCCGCCGCTATTTTTTTCTTTTACCGACGAAATTTAATTCCGCCGGTGAATTAATGGTTTCAGCGACGGAAAATTCCGCTGCTATATTAATTTAATTTAATTAAATTTTCATTTCAGCGGCGGAAATTTCCGTCGCTGTAATAAAAATTAATTTAATTAAATTAATTTCAGCGGCGAAAATTTCCGTCGCTGTAATAAAATTTAAATTAAAATTAAATTATTTCAGCGGCGGAAATTACCGTCGCTGAAATTATTTAATTTTAATTTAAATTTTATTACAGCGACGGAAATTTCCGCCGCTGAAATCAAAAATTAAATAAAAATTAAATGATTATAGCGGCGAAAATTCCGTCGCTGAAATTAATTTATTTAATTAATTTTTATTTCAGCATTAATTTCAGCGACGGAAAATTCCGTCGCTGATTCTGAAATAAATTTAAAAAAAAATAATTTAAAATATCAATAAACCAAAATTTTTTGTACCTGATATAACATTTCAATTTATAAAACTAAAACTATAAAAACTAAAATTCAAATATCAGCGTACCAAATAAAAACTAAATATCACCGTACCAATTCGGGAGGGGGAGAGGGGGGAGAGGGGGGGAGGGGGAGAGGGGGGGAGGGGGGGGAGGGGTGGAGCGGGGGGAGAGGGGGGGGGGGCTCCCGCGGGTACCAAATGTCTCAAATGTTTACAAACAAGTATAATTTAATACAAAAATGTCTAAAAAAATCCGCAATCAACCTGGGGGACACTGGAAATTACCCTGGGAGTTCTGGCCGAGATGAGCCATCAACAGCGCCAATTGTCTTTGAGTCTCTGCATGTTGTCTTTGAATCTCTGCATGACGTCGATCGTTCTCCTCCTGCATCTCGCGCTCGAACCGCCAAAGCATCCGCAAGCTTTGCCCGCTCGCGTTTCTCCTCCTCCAACGCAGCCTCCAGAGTGTCGACCCTCGGATCATGAAACGTGGCCGGGCTACATTTCGCCGACGGCCGGTCGACGCCGACGGGCATTGCCGCCCGTAATCCCCATCCCTAACACTCGGGCTCCTCTCCTGATGTCCCCGAGAGGTGACCTCGTGCCAAACATCGTGCACGAAGGGGACGGGCTCACGGGAGGCGTTCCTTCGGGAACAACGGCGGCTTGATATGCGGCTGAAAAATAAAACAAACAATTATAATCATATACACAATGTAAGGTACATAAATAAATTTACATATTCAAAATCAAGTCATTTAATGATAGTTTACTTACAAAGGCATTAGCAGATCGATCGTCAACCCATTGCGGAGGTTGATCGGGCGCTGTAGAATTCCGAATATGGGTGCTAGCGTAAACATCCACAAACCGATATTCGGACCATACTCCCTTTCCTATAAATAAAATAAGCGAGATTATTACTTTGAAATTGTATATATAAATGCAACATTTAAACTGATTTAAAAGCATGCATACACTACATTTACACTAAAACTATGGATTTCATAGCATCAACATTGGCTCCCAGCTAACATACGTACATAAACCTATTTAAAAGCATCCATACACTACTACATTTAAATTAACATACATACCATGCGGTCGTGATGCTCGGCGACCATGAGCGTCCCCCCGGTATGCAACGCCGCCGACCCCGAGGAGCCTGCTCTATTGGCCTTGGCCTGTTCGGATATAGCCTTCGCCGCAGCCGACCCCCAATATTCGCAAAATTGACCAAACACCTTATCGGTCATAAAAGTAGGACACAAGGGCTGTTCTCCCGCCGCGAGCCGAGTAGTATAATAATTTTTCTTCGTGGTACCTATAAAAAATATGAATATCTCGTAAACATATAATGATGACATTATAAAATTAAAAGAGTATAATCATTGTTAATTAAACTAATTAAGGATAGATAAATATGTTACAAATAAAATCCTTAAATAGCTTGTGAGCCTGCTCATCGAAAACATATCTAGCCGTCGCATCGCTGATGTCTGGCGCCCAATAATATTTAGCCTACAACATATAATGATAACATTACAAAACTAAAAGAGTACAATCATTATTAATTATAACATTTTAATAACAAACTAACATTTAAGTTTTAAATAAAAACCATTAACACATTACCTTAAACTCATCCCACGCATCGTCCTTATGCCTCTGTGGCAATTTTTTCCAGTTGGGCCAAAACTCGGTCATTTTTCGAGAGTATTGCCCGATCTTAGTCCCCGTGGTGGGGTATCCACCTACAAACCTGCCAAGTATATTTATACAATAACATTTTAACTTAAATAATGAATTATATATAAAGCAAAAAGGAACCAACTTATATCAAATTAATGAAGAGTTACTTATCGGTCATAAAGTGATGATATCCGACAAATATCCTCCTCGTAATCGACAGTAGTCTCGAGTACCGGCCCAGGTGGAGCTAGTACTACTGCGTGAAGGGTCGACATCATCGCTACCGGATCGGGACGGTTGCGTCCCAGTAATCAATGTGTAAATAGGCTTAGTCTTCTTACCCTTGCCCTTTCTACTAGAACTCATACTGTATTACAGTAAAAATATTAAAATATACAACTTTAACAATAGGAAACAATATATTCACAATACATCTAAAACTTTAAAGTTCTAATAATCTAAAGCATTCACAATACATATAAAACTTTAAACTATTAATAATATAAAGCATTCACAATACATATAAAACTTTAAATTTCTAATAATCTAAAGCATTCACAATATATATAAAACAACGGATATTAAAAATAATCTAAAGCATTCACAATACATATGAAACTTTAAAGTTCTAATAATCTAAAGCATTCACAATACATATAAAACTTTAAAGTTCTAATAATCTAAAGCATTCACAATACAATTTTAAACTTTAAACTATTATTAATCTTCGTCCCCATCATCATCACTGGACTCTGAATTACTACAAAACTCGAGTTCTTCATCTTCGTCTTCGGACTCTGATGAATCAAACTCTGGTTCCTCTTCCTCTTCCTCTTCCTCTTCCTCTTCCTCTTCCTCTTATTCATCAATATCAATGTGTGCGAGATGACCTGAACGAGGTGGGGGAGTTGGCAAATTCACTGGTAAGATATCCTCCTCGGGTTCATCAACATTTTGAGGAATATGAGTGACATCATCTAATGGATGATTAGCTGATGAAACGTTAGGTGGCACTGGCATTTCATCCTCTTGATTGGGTGTTTCTAATGACGACTCTGTAGTTGTCGACGAGGGTAGGTTGTCAATCATGCTCCTAGCCTTGGTCATCCAAACAGCCCACAATCCGTCGGGTCGCGGACGAGGGTAGGGAGTCATGTATACCTGTTGTGCTTGAGATGCTAAGATGAAGACGTCGTCGCCATTATGTCTGGACGAGTCCTTTACATCGACGAGGTCAAATATGGGGTGCTTCTTAACACCTCGCACGCATCCCGCCAATCACAATTGAACAAGACAACATTGTTTCTACCGAAATACTCCACCTCGACTACTTCTTTCAGACGCCATAATAATCATTCCCTATAAGCTTCACACCGCTATTCCACGTCAATTTAGAGCCCCGTAAGCTTTGGTATGAAACACATAGCCATTCACGAAATAACCGTTGTATAAATGAACGTTCAAGTACGGAGATGATGCTAAATGTCTTAACCTCGCAGCTTTGGCATCACCCGGATGTTCTATCTATAAGACAATATTGTAACCAATTTAATACAATTTTAAGATTGAATGTTTAAAGAAGTGTATAGAATAAATTTGAATGAAACGAAATATTTACATATTTCCTTAGCCGCTTGGAAATTCTCTTTACGTCCTAGTTGCGATGAGTTCTGGAGATAAATCCTGAGCTAAATCTTCAAACATTCTGCAATAGGGTTAAACAAGGCATTTCATATGCAGGTAATTAAACATGCATAATTTAATTGACGAGGCGTAAACATAACATCAATGACTTACTTGATATATTCCCCAACCTCGTCGCAGTTAAGAAGAACATGTGTTTCGACCACGGCAAACTCTTTAGCGGTTAACGTACGCGTACCAACCCGTTTGCCGAGCAACCGACTGAGGGATGAAAATACGAGATTCCTTAGACGGAAAACCACCATCGTAATTGCGGCCAACCCTAGTCAATCTCGTATCAACATCGGGAGGAAAATATGTTCCGACAAAGGCAACAATCTCATCTATGATAATGTACCTGCGAAATTGAGGCCTCGACCATGGCCCTATTGCTCATCTTCCTTTTCAATTGGCCTAGATACATAAAAGTCATTCGTAGATTAAAACATAAATAACGTTAAAGAAGGTATATTGTTAACGCTCAAATTATTTAGAAATAGAATAAATTCAATTACCTCTCAAATGGATACATCCATCTGTATTGAACTGGACCACCGACTCTAGCTTCGTATGCCAAGTGGACCGGTAAATGCTCCATAGAATCAAAGAATGAAGGAGGAAATATCTTCTCAAGTTTGCACAAAGTCACTACGATGCTCTCCTCAAGCTTTTTCATGTGATCAACACGCGGTAGTCGATGTTAACGCTCGGAAAAACTCACTTAACTCGTTAACGCCACCCAGCATATTGTCAGGCAAGAGACCCCTGAGATCAATCGGAAGTAGCCTATCCAGAAAATGTGGCAATCGTGACTCTTCAAACCCCGCACTTTCCCCTCCTCTACATTGACACGCTTACCAATGTTAGACGCGTAACCATCCGGAAGCCTTAAATCCTTGAGCCATTTCAGAGGAGGAGCTTCTTTTCCTTTGTAAGCACGTATTGAGCCATCGGTCTACCTGGTTTACCATTGACGTATACCAAGTCTAAGGCCGGCCGCTACAGATTTCCTTAAGGTCCTTTCGAGCTTTTTCGTTGTCTTTAATTGTTCTCTTGAAATCCATCAACGTGTTAAAAACATTATCGAATACATTCTTCTCAATGTGCATCACGTCAAGGTTATGTCGAATGAGATTTGTTTTCCAAGATGGCAGCTCCCAAAATATACTCCTCTTGATCTAGTTATGGGTAGTCCAAAACCCTTGTATTTTGGTCTTCGAAAACTTTTTCCCACCGAGGATCGGGCAATCTAGATACCTCCTCATAGACCGTGTCACCACTTAACCGAATCGGGGCCTCATCATGGTCAATCTTGTTCTTTTTAAACGCATTCTTCTGGGTCCTGAATGGGTGGTCCTCCGGAAGAAATTGTCTATGGCAATCGAACCAACATGGTTTTCCAGAGTGCGTGAGCGTGAAAGACTTTGTGTCACTCATACAATACGGACAGGCCAACTTCCCGTGGGTGCTCCAACCCGATAACATCCCATATGCAGGGAAGTCATTAACTGTCCACATCAACGCAGCCTTCATGCTGAAATTCTCTCGCTTGAAAGCATCCCACGTTTCGACCCCATCCTCCCAAAGCTGCTTCAATTCGTCCATGAATCAATTTCATGATTATCCACCTTTAGGTAGTTAAATCTTGTTAAAGTGAGTAGGGTTAAGGCATGATATATGATTCATATTATTGGAAAAAAAATGTATCAAAAGTACCTCATTTTAAAGCTCAAATTACCTAAATTCAGTCAAACTATCTTCGTGTGCGATATCATTATAAATTTGAACAAAAAACCTAGTTAAAATCCCCAAGCAAAATTACAACCTCACAATTTCCTAACTTTCCCATAGAAAATATAATTGAAGTAAGCATCCTTCAAAGGAATGGTAGTCATGCTAGGCAAACTCAAGCACGATATTATGATCGAGTGTTTGACCTCCGATTTTCGGGGTGACTTAGAAGATATCAATGTTGGCAAACTCAGGGATTAGATGTCTTTGCTCACAATATTGAGACGGTGAAAAGACTCGTAATCGTTAGAGATCCTGGCTGGGTGAGTATGGATGAAGTTTCTTACTTTCGAGTTGGTTTGGTGCGAACATGCTAAAAACATATGTTTATTTTCAAAATGCTAACATATTTAAGATTTCGGCTTCTAGTTCGACACCCCCAAATTATGTTTGTCATGACTAAACATAAGCCGGTGTGTAATGTCGTTCCTCATTGACATTACCATAACCTGCTATAGAGATATACCTTGGGGGAAGCCCATAAACTGCAATGTTACTTACTATAACCCTAAGTAATAGAAAAAAGTAACAATCCAAGGGCATATCATGACACAAAAGCTAATCAAATGAATCATTTAGTTAAAGTAACATCAAAGCAAGAACATTTAAGGGGAAGAAAAAATACAACCAATAAGCTTCAAAAATGTCAAAAATAATTATGTGTACACCAATAACAGAAACTTATAAATTCATAAAGATCTTAACCCTAGTCCAGATAAAATCCAGATGAACTGTCAAACTTTCAAAGGCCAGCACATTTAGTACAAATTAAAAAAAAAATAAAAAGATAATTTATACAGAAATCATTAATCGTAGGTCACAAAAGGAAACATTACCAAATCAATTTGTGTGTGTGTTGGAATGTAGGGAGAGAGAGAGACCTGGCATCTAAACCCAATTCCCAGAACAGAAACCGAGCCACGTAAAATCAGAAAATTCAATTCCCAGCAAATTCATATTCACAACAAATTAACACCCTATCCTCGAATTAGAACTACATATTTGAAAGAAATCGAAACATTTACCTTGATTTGATTAGAGCAAGAGAGAGAAAAACGGTGGAGAGGCGGACGGAAGGAGACGGCGTGAGAGCTCGAGACGGACGGTGGAGAGGTGGAGAGGTGGACGGACGGAGACGGCGGCAGCAGCTCGAACGGAGACGGTGGAGAGGTGGACGGACGGCGGCGATTCTTCTTCTTCTTCAGGTCGCAGAGAGATCGGGAAGAGAGAGAAAGCGGGAAGAGAGAGAGAGGGAAATGATACGTAATTGATATCTGATGGATTAAATGAGTATTTATAATTTCCCCCAGCGACGGAATATTCCGCCGCTAAATATTAATTATAGCGGCGGAAATTAAATTCCGACGCTATAATTAATAATTAGCGGCGGAATATTCCGTCGCTGTAAATCTGACGCTAAACTATACGTACGCTCACCTGGATCGATGACATGGCACTCTCACCGACGGAAATTTCCGCCGCTGATTTTAAATTCAGCGACGGAAATTTCCGCCGCTATTATTAATAAATATAATTGTTTTCATTATATTTTTGAAAAAATAAATAAATCATTAATATTTATTAATTTTAATTTAATAAATATCATTATTTTTATTTATATAAAAATAAATAAATCATAAATATTTATGATATTTTTGAAAAAATAAATAAATCATAAATATTAATTAATTTTAATTTTATAATGCCATTATTTTTATTTATATAAAATATGAAAGTTATTTTAAATTACTCACAAATAAATAAATATGAGTCAATAAATATTATTTTTGAAAAATTTTTAATTTAATAAATATCATTATTTATATTTATATAAAAATAAATAAATCATAAATATTTATGATATTTTTGAAAAAATAAATAAATCATAAATATTAATTAATTTTAATTATATAATGCCATTATTTTTATTTATATAAAATATGAAAGTTATTTTAAATTACTCACAAAAAAATAAATATGAGTCAATAAATATTATTTTTGAAAAATTTTTAATTTAATAAATATCATTATTTTTATTTATATAAAAATAAATAAATCATAAATATTTATGATTTATACACTATACCCTATACCCTATACCCTATACACTATACCCTATACCCTATACCCTATACACTATACCCTATACCCTATACACTATACCCTATATATCCTATACACTATACCCTATACCCTATACCCTATACACTATACCCTATACCCTATACCCTATACCCTATATACACTATACCCTATACCTTATACCCTATACACTATACACTATACCCTATACCCTATACCCTATACCCTATACCCTATACCCTATACACTATACCCTATACCCTATACCCTATACCCTATACCCTATACCCTATACCCTATACTTATACTTATACTTATACTTATACCCTATACCATATACCCCTATACCTATATTCTATACTTATACTTAATCCATACCCTATACCCTATAGGGTATAAATGTATAGGAGTATGGTATGTATGTGTATGTATATACTCCTCCGTCCCATGTAACATTACCCCTTTTGCTATTTTGGCGTCCTCTTAAAGTCCCACTTTCCTAAAAAGGAAACCTTAAATCACTCTTCTCTCCACTCATTCTCTCTCCTACATTATTTTAATACTCACAACACCATTATAATTTACTATTCTCTCCACTCATTCTCTCTCCTCCCACTCACAACATCTACTTTAATAACATTATTCCTTATTTTCCGTTCTCAATAGTAAACGGGCAATGTTCTATGGGACGGAGGGAGTAATGTATAGGGTATAGGGTATAGTGTATAGTGTATAGTGTATAGGGTATAGGGTATAGGATATAGGGTATAGGATATAGGGTATAGGGGTATATGGTATAGGGTATATGTATATAGGTATAGGGTATAGGTATAGGTATAAGTGGTATATAGTGTTTAGTATATAGGGTATTAGGTTTAGGGTTTATAATTTATTTATTTTTTCAAAAATAATATTTATTGACTCATATTTATTTTTTTGAGAGTAATTTAAAATAACTTTCATATTTTATATAAATAAAAATAATGGCATTATAAAATTAAAATTAATAAATATTTATGATTTATTTATTTTTTCAAAAATATCATAAATATTTATGATATTTTAATGTTTTTTAGTTTGTTATTTTGTTAATTAGTTCTAAAAATAAACAAAAATTACATTTTATTATCAAGACGGAATATTTCCGTCGCCGATAAATAAAAAAATATTAAATTATCGGCGGCGGAAATATTCCGTCGGTGTTTAATAAAAAAAAACATTTAATTTCATAGTCGGAAATATTCCGTCTGTAATATTTCAAAAAGAAAAATAAAAAATATTTTAATTTCACCGTCGGAATATTTCCGACGCTGATAAATAAAAAAATAAAAAAATGATATATTTTCACCGGCGGAATAATTCCGTCGCTGATAAAGATTTAGCGGCGGAAAATTCCGTCGGTAAATCAACCGCCAAATTAGCGGCGGAAATAAACGAATATTCGAGGAATATTCGTTTTAGCGGCGGAATTTAGCGGTGGAATTAAATTCCGTCGCTAAATTTGACGCCAAAATAATTTCGACGCTAAAGTCTATATTCCGCCGCTATTTAGCGACGAAATATGTCCGTCGCTGTTAATTCCGTCGCTAAATGACCTTTTTCTGGTAGTGGTACCATTATGGCTAATATTACGGCGCATTGAATACAGCTCATCCAACCGCCAAAAGTCAATTATCGATAAGCGACGTGCAATGAACAAGTCAACCTCCGACCGTCGCTTCAAATCCGCAATCAATTTTTTTCTATAACTTCCTACTTGACAAGTCGATCTAGAAAATTGGGGGCCACTGAAAGGAATAAAAGTGATGGGATAGGCCCAACGGGATGGCACCCTATCCAAGCTAGCCCAAAGGCTCGTCAAAGTATAAATGGCCCATCAAGTTATCCTAACTGCACTAACCCATCAAGAAGACCAATCGACCAAGCTTATTGTCCGACCTTCCTTTGTCCCGACCTATATTCGTACGACTTACGATCCACTCCTTATCCAACCTCTGTCTAGTCATGGCATGAATTCAGGTCGACCTCAATAAACCAGGCGATCTCGATCAAACAATACGAGCGTTAACCCACGTTGCTATTTGTAATCGCCTCATACAATCTCGGAGACCGTTACACCCACATTATCTCCGTGATTTGTGGGATTCATAAACATCCCTTAAATACACTATAAATACCAGATCACATACAACGTAAAAATGTAGTGTCAATTGAGCTATTTCGAGATTAAGCACTTTCAATACATTTTATTGCGAACATATAACTCTATATCTCATTATCACACCGGAGTATATTAGCCGAATACCATTACGACAAGTCGTTTGTTCGTGGTTTTAGATTCTAATTATCACACCGGAGTGTATTAGCCGAATACCATTACGACAAGTCGTTTGTTCGTGATTTTAGATTCTAGTTGCTGAAGATCAATGTATTGCTGCCATAAGGCTGATTCAGATCAATTCCTATATCAATATCAATTTTTTTTTTAAATGAAACGATTGATTTCATATTATTAGTGGTCCCGATAGCGATTAAAGCAACAAAACATTAGCTAATTTTTGCCAAATTTCATTTTCACATTTCAATTTAATTTGTACATAATTTGCACTACAATGTCACACTCAATAAAGTGCAATATCAACAACTAATTATAACTACCCCTACTAAGGTGGGGAAATGTTTGAATTCTTTCCATAAATAAGATAAAATGATGACAAATATAAGATATTTATTTATAAATAAGATAAAAGAAAAAAAAGTGGATGGGCTGGGCCCCGAAGACTTGGGTCGTTGCCGATGTATTTTCCATGATTGTGGGCCCAAGAGCTGTTGACTTGACGGACAACGTATCGCACGTGTCACTGTGTTCCAGTTACACACGCAATTAACGTGTAAAACCCGCTTGCTTCGAATTCGAAGGTACGACGGCGTTCCTTTTAGTGTCAAGAATTTTGATCTTAGACTACCCACAATGGTTTCATCCCCTTCCCCCATTTCATTCAACACTTTTTACACTTTTTCTCATCCACCTAATATTTCATTTACCCATTTCATTTAACCCCCTACAATAACTAACTTAAATTAAATTTCAACTCCTTCCAACTCATCAAATTACATCTTGCACTTGCACTTTTATTTTATTTATATTCTCTGTTTTTGAAAAGTGAGTGTTTTTTTTTTGTGTCCAAATCAAATGAAACTTATATCAATTTGTAGGGAAAAAAAAATGATGAATTTTGGTGAAAAAAAAATTAAAAAAAAAATTAATTTACTAGGTAATAATTCAGTCCAAATTGAAAATTAAGTGTTTTTTTTTGTGTCCAAATCAAATGAAACTTATATCAATTTATAGGGGAAAAAAAATGATGAATTTTGGTGAAAAAAAAAATTAAAAAAAAATTAACTTACTAGGTGATAATTCAGCTCAAAGATTTGGGATAAAAAAAAAAAATTCGAAAATTCAATGGATGAATAAGAGTGTGACACTTGGCAGTTCCAGGAAAAACAAAAAAAAAAAAGAAAGCTGAAGGCCTCTCACGCGCCTTCTTCAGCCGTGAGTCACACTCGCCGAATTTGCTCCAATCCCAAGCTGACAAGTGTCAAATAAAACAAAACAAAAAAAAAAACAAATAACTTTCAGCTGGATGAAATCTTTCATCCAGCAATTTCATTTATCTCATTTTCAATCCACCATTGTAGCTCTTCAATCAACTGAAAAGCATTTCATCCCACATTTCACATCCCCATTGTAGGTAGTCTTAAGAGGATATTAATGTATTTTTTTAATTTTTTTTTTTGTATTAATAAATACAATGTTTTTTTAATGAATATTATGAATATGTTACATATATTTTTAATATTGATTAATAATATAGAAAAACTACTCATTTTTGGGAAATGTGGATTCAATTTAGACATGAATACTATCTTAGTACTTTCATATTTCTTCAAATTATAATTTTAGAATGCGCAAGCGAAAGCAATAGTCTTTTTCTTCCTAATACTTGAAATTCATTTTTTTTATTTTTTATTATTATTTTATGGATTATATTTGACCTTTCAGTAGTGAATTCAGATTTTTTTATAAAGGAACAAGATGTGAAATATTATTATGTAATAACTAAATTAATTTAAAGAGGAGCAAAAATTTAATAAAGTTTATTTTTTCTTAACATAAAAGGGTAAAATATTAGTTTTAAATATAAAGGATAATATTGTAAAATATATCTAGGGTTAATTTGGTGCTATTTTCTTATTAATAATTGGTTTTAAAGTAAAACTTTCTATGTAATTATGGATCAAGTTAAAACCCATGCTTACCTTTTAGTCTCTCGTTGCCTCTTACTTAGTTTCGAAGAATATAATTGATTTATACTTCCTCCTTCCCACTCTACTGTGGATCATTTTTTTGGGCATAGAAATTAAGGAAAAATAGAAAAGAGAAATAGGTGGAGGAGATGTTTGTGAGTATGAAAAATTAAATAAGAGAGAGAATGAGTGGGAGAAATAGTTAGAAGAGAGAATGTTGTGAGTGTAAAAGTAAAGTAAGAAAGAGAATGAGTGGGTGGAATAGTAAAAATTCTTTGCCATTTTGAACAGTTCACACTAATCTGAAATGAATGAAAAAGAAAATAAGTCCACACTGGTGGAGTTGGAGTTGGACGGAGGGAGTATAACTTTTTATATAATTTCAAGTAATGGTCTTCGTCTATCAAAAGTGCTATAATTGATTTTGTATGAATTTTATAATTTTATTTAACTATTTGAGACTCTTTTTAAATACCTTTGATGACGTTTTAGTAATTTCGAATAATGAAACTGATCACATTTACAAATAGTATGATTAATCTTTTTATAAAAGATTGTTCTACGGTCCAATATTAAGTTTTTTTTTTTTCAATATTAAATATATCTTTAACTTGGTTGCAAAAATCATTGTGTTCGATTTTTTATTACGTACTTTATAACATCTTTGTGTCCAAAATATATGTTATTTTTGGACCCAAAAATTTGTCCAGCCTTTTATTTTTTTGCTGAAATCATTTAAATTTCATGATTTAAAATATTAACATAATCTTATTAAAAATAGAGCTTTGATACCATATACTCCCTCCGTCCCAAAATGTTTGTCTCATTTGACTTTTTTTGTTGAACTTTGACCATAAATATATGACAATTTAATTATGTTCATGAAATTCTAAAAATTTCTATTGATTCACCATTAATAATATTATTAACAACAACTTTTAGAATTTCATGAACTTGATTAATCTCTCATAAATTTGTGGTCAAAGTTCAATAAAAAAGTCAAATGGGACAAATATTTTGGGACGGAGGTAGTACTAAATATTTTAAATTTTCTTGTTAATACATTGCTTTCATTATGATAAAATTATAATATAGTTATTTTTTTATTTAGATAAGTGACATTTATTTTAAAATGGACAAAAAATAACATTTTTAAAAAATAATTATTTTTAATTGAAAAGAATAAATATAATTGAGCTTGCTCTTATGATGGACACCAAACATTTATTTCATGAATTATTTTATTATTAACGATTTTTTTTTATTTTATTTTTTTTGTCTCTAATTGCTTATGGGCTAAGAAAAAAAGAAGATTAGCAGTAGCTCAGCAAGCTAACAACTCCTACAAACCCCACTTTTTATTATGCTCCCCTCCCTCTTTCACGCAAACAAACACACACATAAAAACATACATATAATAACACACATAAAAATACACATACTCTCCCTTATCTTTTAACTGTTTCGTCATGGTATTAATGTCACATTTTTTGATACATTCAATTTTTATTTTTTTTGCATTTTAAATAAGAAAATAATTTTAGTACAATTTTACTATTGTACAACCAATACACAAACAAGTAAACACATTATATAAAAACATTAACAAATCAAATACAATAAAACAGAAGGATTATATAATATAATTGTTTCTTTAAATTTTGTTTTATCTCTTTTTTTTTATTCTCTTCTGTTAATTTTATATAGGTAATATATTTATTTGACCCTTAAATTTCTTAATGGCAAAGTAAATACTCGCTCGCTCGTTCCAAAAATACAATCAAAATTATTATTAAGAATAGATTAATATCAATATACTCCCTCCGTCCCATTATTTGGTTCACCATTTTGGCTCCGGCATGCAAATTAAGGATGTAGAAAATGTTGTGAGTGTAATAGTAAAATAGGAGAGAGAATGTGTGGAGGGAATAGTAAATTATAATGGTGTTGTGAGTATTAAAATAATGTAGGAGAGAGAATGAGTGGAGGGAATATTGGGACACCCAAAATGACAAAATGTGAAGTTATTAATGAGACGGAGGGAGTATATTTTAATTATTAAATTATTAATCAATGTCTAACTATTTGAGCATAAAAATAACATAAGATAAATTAAGTGTCGACAGTGAAATTTATCCCAAAACACACTCTTCCTCCCTCACAAACAAACACGCAGAAAATATACATATAGAAACACATATAGACATATAGGAGTATATATAGTATGTATGTATATAATTCATATATAGAAAAATATAGATATAGTCATGTCAATGTGAATTATATACACACACCCCCCTGATTATCTGTCATTTTAATGGAGTTGGAAGAAAGAGATCTCTAGAACTTCATACCTAAGTAAGGAACTTTTTTTTTTTTTTTGGGTTTTCCCTCCACACCAACGTTGATTGTTCCTTTCCATGATCTCTAGGTTTTCCTCAATCTTTAGTTTTTCCAAGAAAATTCCAGCTTCAAAAATCAATTTTCCCACCTCCCTCTTAAATTCACGTGAACACGCCTTCTTGTCGGTGTTCATTCAATGAAAGCAACCGGACGTTGCATTGTACAATCGAACTGTGTTTTGGTACAGTGACTGTTTTGTTCTTCTCCACTTTTCGTGAAATTTTAGGATTTTCTTGTTTTGGGTGTTTTTTTTTCCCGGAAAATGGCAATGAGGGTGTAAATTTTCCCGGGAAATTAGTATTTTAATGAACTGCTGACTGAATTTGGGGGCAAAAAAATGGCGCGGAGAAAGAGGGATAGGATTCATTTTAGCAAAATCTATTCGTTGTCATGTTTTCGAGCTTCTGCAAGTGAAGAACATGGGCAAATTGGGCAAAAAGGTTACTCTAGGATTGTTTATTGTAATGATCCTGATAATTTAGAAAATTCTCAGCTTAGGTACAGGGGTAATTATGTGTCAACAACAAAGTATACTGCAGTTAATTTCTTTCCCAAATCTTTGTTTGAGCAGTTTAGGAGGGTTGCAAATATTTATTTTCTTGTTGTAGCTTGTGTTTCCTTTAGTCCTTTGGCTCCGTATACGGCTTCGAGTATTCTTGCTCCATTGATAGTGGTAATTGGAGCTACAATGGCTAAAGAAGGTATTGAAGATTGGAGGCGGCGAAAACAGGTTTGTTTTTGTTATTTTGTTTCAACTTTGTCCCGAATTATATTGTGTGGTTTATTTATTGATAGTTTCTAATTAGGAAAATTTTGTTTGTTAATGAATGTTATGTTAAGATTAGGTGAAAGATGGAGTATTATATTCTTTTGAAGGAATATTAGGTTTATAATGCCAAATTAGCAATAAGCAATTGTCTTGAAAAGACTAGATTCAATTGGATTGAAATTTCAAATGTTTTGGAAAATTTTGTATTATGGTGTTGAAGGCTATAAAAAATTTGAAGTAGGTTTATGGAGTGGTGGAGCTAGGATCTTCTGTAAACAAATGGGCTAAAAAAATTGCATTGTTTATTTTTTTCTCTATCAGATTTTTAGAAGGGGGGCAAAATAAATTTGTAGTGCATTTTTTTTTAACCTGAAAGGGGGGCGAGTTTTCATATATGGCACTAAATTTCTTAAGTTTAAAATTGATTGAAAATAATTGCACTTGCAATTTTATTTAGTTTTGTAAACAAATGGTGGCAATTTCTCCCTTTACCTATAGCCTAGCTCGGGCAGTGGGTTTAGGTCTTGTCATCTTAATTGTTTCACATGTCGTAAATGTGTAAGATGGTAATATTGATTTTAGTTTTGTTGTTTATTGCCTGGTTTTAGCATTCTCTGTTTAGAGGTATGACAGAAGGTCACAGAAGATCAGAATTTTGTTTTAGAGCTTTGGGTATTATATGAAATGAAGTCTAGATCTAGTGAGAAGATATAGGATTGTGAATGATAAAAGTGTGTAGTGCAGTCAATACGATTGATCTTACTCGCATGTCAATAAATAAATTATCGTGGAAAGAAGGAAAACTTGACCAGTAATTTCTACCTTACCTGATTAAGCTCACCTCTTAAGAGGGATCAGGTGTTCAAGTCTCATTAGATGAAATATTTTAAGTTCCTAGGTGGTTAAAAAAGAAAAAAGAAAAAAAGAAAAGAAAGTGAGCTAAAAGAAAGAAGCCAGGCGTTATCTTGATATTTTGATTGGTGCTATGCATATCTGATGGGCCTCAATATGCCTTTTTTGAGATATTTTTTTGGTAGGTGCATCAATTTTTATGTTAGGAAAGTATTATAGAGCAAGATCGAATTACTTAATTTTATGTTTAGGAGGGGCTAAAATAATGATAAACTCTATCTTGCTTTATGACTCGTGTAAGAATATGTAGAATAAACCTTTGAAACTTCTAGGTTCCAAACTGAGAATCTCATATGTGGGTGGTTTAATTTCTGATTCTTGTAAATAAAATATATTCTTTGATTGGATTTTCAAAGTGTTTCTGCATGATTCTTGAAATCCATAATTATTTTCCTTAAATCTAGATTTTCGTGTGCTGATAATATGGCTGGAATGCATAAGTTGCTTTCTTGGACCTGCTAAAAGTGCTTAGAATGACGGATGCTTCACCTAATTTATTGTTTGTCCAACAAATACTGAGTTCAGACATAGAGGCTTGTATATAATAGGCCCTTGACATGACTTTCCCCAATCCCAATCTAATGATGCTCTCCCAAATAGAGTAAGATGAACAAGATGTATACTGAACACTACAGGAACATTTTGTTTCTATATCGAAATTTATCATTTAACAAAACCCTGAAATTTATGCTTTTAATTTTTCAATTTTCACCATAGGATTATGCCAGGGCTACTCCCGCTGCCCCAAAATGAATGTCCAAAAAATTTTTAAATTTGCTTGATCAAGAGCAATTTTGAATTTTTTTTTGTCATTCATTTTGGAACGGAGGGGGTATCAACATAGGTCATCTTGATACGTGTATGTCTTTGAAATATTCCCCTGGTCAAGTATTTTTGTTATGAGTTGAAATTATTGCAGGATGTGGAAGTCAACAATCGAAAAGTCTCGGTGTATAGCAGAGGTAATGGTTTCTCTAAGAGCAGATGGAAGAAATTACGTGTTGGGGATGTCGTTAAAGTCCACAAGGACGAATACTTTCCCGCTGATCTTCTTCTCCTTTCATCAAGCTACCCAGACGGGATTTCTTATGTTGAAACCATGAACTTAGATGGGGAGACCAATCTAAAGTTGAAACATGCTTTGGATGTGACAGCCACTTTGCGAGATGAGAATTTCTTTAACCAATTTAAGGCAGTGATAAAATGTGAGGACCCAAATGAAGATCTTTACTCATTTATTGGAAACTTATATTACGATGGTCAACAATACCCACTTTCACTACAACAACTTCTCTTAAGAGACTCTAAACTTCGCAACACTGACTATGTGTATGGTGTGGTTGTTTTTACTGGGCATGATACGAAAGTCATGCAGAATGCTACGGACCCACCTTCTAAAAGGAGCAAGATCGAGAAAAGAATGGACCGGATAATTTACATTCTTTTCAGTACCTTGATTCTGACATCTTTTATTGGATCCGTCTTCTTTGGAGTTAAGACTATGAAAGATAGTAGTCATGGGGAGTATAAAAGGTGGTATCTTCACCCAGACAGGCCAACTGCACTTTATGACCCCGAAAGACCATTTCTGGCTGCATTTTTGCATTTCTTGACGGGTCTTATGTTATATGGATATCTAATACCTATATCTTTATATGTATCGATTGAAATGGTGAAGGTATTACAAAGTATATTCATTAATCAGGATCAGGATATGTATGATGAAGAAACGGACAGGCCTGCTCGTGCTCGAACGTCTAATTTGAATGAGGAACTTGGTCAGATTGATACCATATTGTCTGACAAAACTGGTACTCTGACATGTAATTCGATGGAATTTGTTAAGTGTTCAATAGCAGGAGTTGCTTATGGCCGTGGAATGACAGAGGTGGAGAGAGCCCTGGCAAAGAGGAAAAGTGGCGGGCAACCAGTCGTGGGTGGGACTTCCTCTGATTTGTCGGGCAGTAATGATGATATTGTTGAGTCGGGCAGGTTAATTGGTGATAATGCTAATCCGGGGAGGCTAGTAAAAGGTTTTAACTTTAATGATGAACGTATTATGAATGGGCAATGGCTCAATGAACCTCATTCAGATGTGATTCAGAAGTTCTTTAGAGTCTTGGCCATTTGTCAAACAGCCATTCCTGATGTTGATGAGGAAGCAGGGGAAATTTCTTATGAAGCTGAGTCACCGGATGAAGCTGCTTTTGTTATTGCTGCTAGGGAACTTGGTTTTGAGTTCTTTGAAAGGACACAAACTAGCATTTCCTTGCATGAATTGGATCATAAGAGTGGCAAAATGGTTGACAGGTTAGGAATCTTTACTAGTTTAAATTTAATATTAATTCTTATCGTTATTTATATTGGCTTTGAATGTCGGGTATTGCCGAAGCATCATAGGGTGTAGGCAAATAGATACTTGACTTTTGCTTACATTAACTGTCTCCCTATGCTTGTCAACATTGACTGGTTGGCCGTCAGTGCTGTTAGACAATTGGTTACTGTGAAGTGGCTTGGTGTTCAAGAAACAACACATCATTAATGGCCACTATCACGATGCAAGTCGCTCCTTTTACCTTTTCTAAATCATACAATTGCAGTTACATTCTCCTGAATCCTTGCTAATTACTTTCCCCATCTAAAAAAAAAGAGCCACATCTATTTTAGCACCTTTTACCTTTCCTAAAGTACCCTTTATTAGTCATCCACATTACCCTCTTACCTTTCCCCTAGTTTTTTTAGGAGATCACTCAAGTGTATGCTATCTATAGTATAAATGAGGGAAGTGGGATGAATAGTTGTATGAATAGTGCCAAAAGTTTTTTTCCCATTTTATCCTCACTAAGTTGTCCCTTTCCTATTTTGCCCTCACTTTTAATTAAAAAAATATCACGTGTCCTCGGACACGGGCTTTTACTAGTAATGTTTATAAGTATGGCTCCGTTGGGGATAAACGAAAAAAGAAAGTGTGACTCTTGTTTTGGGACAGAAGGAGTTATATAAAAATATTGATTTGTGGGGTTTGCCTTACGTTTTGTTATTATCAAAGAACATAATAGTATTACAACATGAACCTTCAACCAATTCCTCCGAAAACATTTTCTTGTCTTGTTAAATTGCCAATATACTCCCTCCGTCCCATACCTACGTGCACACTTTCCATTTTGGGCGTCCCAAACCTACGTGCACATTTCCTAAAATGGAAAGGAATCTTTACTATTCCCTCCACTCATTCTCTCTCCTACATTATTTTAATACTCACAACACCATTATAATTTACTATTCCCTCCACTCATTCTCTCTCCTATTTTATTTCACACTCACAACACTTTCAATATAATACTCTCTCCTTAATTTACGTGAAAAGTCAAACCGAGCACATAGGTCCGGGACGGAGGGAGTATCATTTTCTTGGGTTATTTTTTTTTTCATAAAAAATTTAGTACACTCTTTCGTAACAGTTTTCATTTTCCAGATCATACCAGCTTCTTCATGTCATAGAGTTTAGCAGTGCTCGTAAAAGAATGTCCGTGATAGTGAGGAATGAAAAAAATCAGCTGCTTTTACTTTGCAAGGGCGCTGACAGGTTTTCCGCTTCACCTATTGCTGGTTGCTAAGTATCTAAACTTGATTATAAATATTGATCAAAAATTATTTGTTTCCATTATATTTTATTCTACCCAGTGTTATGTTTGAAAGACTCTCTGAAGATGGACGGTTATTTGAGGGTCAGACGAAGGATCATATTCAGAAGTATGCTGAGGCTGGTTTACGAACTTTGGCAGTTGCATTCCGTGAGCTTGATGAAGAAGAGTATCAAATATGGGAGAAGGAGTTCTCGAAGTCTAAAACTTCTGTCACGACGGACCGGGATGAATTGGTGGATGCAGCTGCAGATAAGATTGAAAAAAACTTGATTCTTCTTGGTGCTACAGCTGTGGAGGACAAACTGCAAATGGGGGTAATTATGGCTCAAGATTTACTACTCCCTCCGTCCCAAAATGAATGTCCAAAAAATGTTCAAATTTGCTCTTGATCAAGAGTAAATTTTAATTTTTTTTTTTTTGAACATTCATTTTGGGAGAGAGAGAGTACTTAATTTTAATTTATAGAATGCCTTTTATAACCAATTTCCTGTCTTTAGAAAAGTTAACGTGGGATGTATGGAATTTAGTACTCATCTATACTTTCAAAGTATGATAGCATCTTTTCTTAAATTTGATATACTACTGTTATCTGGTGTAAAGGTTCCCGAGGCCATAGACAAACTCGCAAAGGCTGGAATACAGATTTGGGTTCTAACTGGGGATAAGATGGAGACTGCGGTTAATATAGGGTATGATTGCAAGCTTGTTGCATACTTCTAATTAATACTCCCTCCGTCCCATAATAAATGTTGCATCTTGACTTTGTTGGTCAACTTATTTGAACTTTGAGCAAAAAATCACTAAATGAAATTCTAAAAATTGTTATTGATAGTTTTTTTATGGAGCATCAATAACAATACTTGGAATATTATGAAGAAAATAGATTTTCATCAAATTTTGGTCAAAGTTCAATCTAGTTGACCAAAAAAGTTATGGTGCGACATTTATTATGGGACGGAGGGAGTACGAGGTTAAGCGTGTTACCAGAATTTGTTTACCTTGCAAGTTGCAAATCATGACTGCTTCATATATCTTCAGGCTTGCTTGTAGCTTACTGAGACAAGGAATGAAACAGATCATTATCACATTAGATTCTCCGGACATAATAGCCTTGGAAAAGCTAGGAGACAGGGAGGCCGTTTCTAAGGTACCATTACTACAAATCATTTCATGATAGTTGGTTTTCATATTGGATTTTGAAAATATTGATCTTTTTAGGCTTCCAGTGAAAGCATAAAGAAGCAACTGACAGAAGGAAGGTTGCAACTTGATTCAGCTAAAAGAATTTCATCCGAGTTTGGCTTGATAATCGATGGAAAATCCTTGGCATTTGCTCTCAATGAAGATCTGGAGAGCTCGTTTTTGGGACTTGCAATGGATTGTGCATCTGTTATTTGCTGTCGCTCCTCACCTAAACAAAAAGCGCTTGTAAGCACTGTTATTAGATCTATATTTTACTTTTTAGGAGGCAAATAAATGCAAAAAAAAAAAAAAAGCGAAGAAGAAAAGAACTACGCACCCTTGGCATCTCAAAGTGTTGACATACTCGTGTAGACTGAATATTTCTAAGCTGTGCAGGTTACAAGACTGGTGAAGATAGGAACAGGCAAAACAACGCTTGCAATTGGTGATGGGGCCAATGATGTTGGGATGCTTCAAGAAGCTGATATAGGAGTTGGTATTAGTGGCGCAGAAGGGATGCAGGTAATTATTGCTTCTGTAATCGTAATATATGCTTTGTATAGTTATTGCATTTCCATTTATACCCTTCTATAAATGTTAGACATACAATACCAAAATTAAGAAATAAAACCAAAAGTCACTTTAGTTAGGGGTATAATGGAAAAATGTCATTAACTTGCATTGGTTTTCTAAGTGGCAAAGAAGGGACAACTAAAAATAGAAATGTCGCCAACATAAATGGGACTGAGGGAGTAAATATCCACAACTTTTAGTTGTACTCTCTCTCTCTCTCTCTCTCTCTCTCTATATATATATATATATATATATATATATAAATATATCCCGTGCATGTGTACGTGTGTGGATTCTGAATTTGGTTGGTTAACAATGAGTGAAATGCCAACTCACGAACTTTAACTGTTTGGCTTGGTAAATGGATCCTGATATACTACATGTGCCATCTCTTTTAATCGTTGTCAACTATACCCTTTACTAACTTATACTCCCTTTGTCCCAATTTAAACTTCAAAAATGTGGGCACGAGAATTAAGGAGAGCTATGTTTTTATTATGAAATATAGAAAGTGGGGTAGGGTGTTGTGAGTATAGAAAGTGGGGTAGGGTATTGTGAGTATAGAAATTGGGGTAGGGAATAGTATGTAGATAGTTGTTGTGAGTATGACATGTGGGGCCCATTAAATAATGAAATATTAAAACTTTCCTTTTGGGGTTTTTGACGTATTAAGTGGGACGCCCAAGGGGAAGTTTTTGAAGTATAAAATACGATGGAGGGAGTATTATCTGTTCCGGAATTTGCTTAAATTGATTGAGTGTATATGGGAAAAAAGTTTGTCAATCTAAATGTTCATAGCCATCTTCCATTCCTATTACTTGCATAGTGTTAAGATAAATCGGGAAGAGGTAAGAGCTTCACTAAAATTACTTGTTCCTCTATCGGGAGTCGTCTTTAGCTTCTCTTCTTTCAGTGATAAGTGAATACAAAGTTCTGTATTGCTGGGAACTTCAAAGATTGAACTTAAGACCACCTCATGCTCATCTCTTTTTTTGATGCAACTATGCTACTGCTTTCAGTTATTACCTTTCTTCTGCCACTTGAGAGAGGTTAAATCTGTGCTCTCGTATAAATTACTCTTCGAAGCTTAATTTTTTTTTTTTTTAATTTACAGGCTGTCATGGCAAGTGATTTTGCAATAGCGCAGTTCCGTTTTCTTGAACGGTTATTGTTGGTACATGGACATTGGTGTTACAGGCGGATAGCTATGATGGTAAAACAAATTATATTTCCACTTGTATTCCTGTTTCACTGTAAGATACAAGAGTTTATCTAACCTGACAGTTAGGTGACATATATATCCGTTCTTTGAATACAGATATGCTACTTCTTCTATAAGAACATTGCGTTCGGGTTCACTTTGTTTTGGTTTGAGGCACACGCTTCTTTCTCTGGGGAACCGGCTTATAACGATTGGTATATGTCATTCTACAATGTTTTCTTCACTTCTCTTCCTGTCATTGCCCTTGGAGTTTTTGACCAGGATGTTTCTGCAAGACTTTGTCTTAAGGTAAAAGTCTACCTGCTACCCTACTTAAAACATTACATTGTAGTACATTGATTATTTGATTTATCAGTAAAATGTATGTAACCCCCTAAATTATGGGTTGAGTTTAACTTCTCCCCCACATAAAATTGAAGCTCTATGCCCCCTCAACTATATTATTGTCTTCAGTCAGAGCTTTTGCCTTGGAACTGTTGGTTGAGCTGACTTAAAAGGCCCAAGTGGGCTCGCAAGGCATTCTTCAAGTACTTTTATGACCATAATTCCCTGCCACTATGTTTTAAAAGTTTGTGTTGTGTGTATGACCATAATGTCGTGCTTTTCGAGACTTAGTGAGTTTCACTCGGGCATTTTTCATCAACACAAACAACACCACCTTGATAAAATGTCCGAATAAAAGCAAAAATATAGTGGAGGAGGGCAAATTGCTTCGATTAGTAGTTGAGGGGGGTGCAATTGAAACTCAACCCATAGTTTAGGGGCTTATATATAATTTACCCTCAAATCCATTTGGCGAATATTCTAGTTTTCCTGAATGTGAGTATTTTACTTGGGAAATTTAAGCAGAATATAGGACTAATCAGGGGAGCTGTAGTAATCATTGGCGGACCTGCCCTTAAGATTTTGGGGGGGGGGGGGTTGGGGCTTTTTATTTTTTTTTACTAGTGCAAATATTTTGATAGTTTAGGCCTTTAGTGCAATTTATCGAAACGTTCCCCCTTGTGTGAAGAGAAACATACACAAATTTATTTTTCCCTCTTTTACTTGGTGAAAAATCTGCCGCCACTGGTAGTAATAATCACTTTTTTCTTCAACATGACTAAGGAGTTTTTTTTTTTTTTTTGACATAAAAGTCAGACTGAAGTAAACATTAAGTTCATGCTTCTGTAGTATCCAATGCTGTATCAAGAAGGCGTACAAAACATCCTATTCAACTGGCCCCGCATACTTGGATGGATGTTCAACGGAGTTTTAAGTTCCATGATAATCTTCTTCCTCTGCAAAAACTCCGCAACCCCTTATGCCTTCCGTTCCGATGGTCAAACAGTTGACTACGAAGTTCTCGGAGCCACAATGTACACATGCGTAGTATGGACGGTCAACTGCCAGATGGCACTTTCCATAAACTACTTCACATGGATTCAACATTTCTTCATCTGGGGCAGTATCGCCTTTTGGTACGTATTCTTAGTAGGTTATGGGTACGTTTCCCCAGTCTTATCCACAACAGCTTACAAAGTCTTAGTAGAAGCTTGTGCTCCGAGTCCGTTCTATTGGATGGTCACTTTTCTAGTTGTGACAGCCACTTTATTACCGTACTTTTCTTATAGATCTTTTCAGACAAGGTTTAATCCTATGTACCATGATATAATTCAAAGACGGAGATTAGAAGGGAGATTAGAAGGTTCGGAAATGGAGGGTTCAGATGAGTTGCCGGTTCGGGTCAAGGACAAAATGGTCCATTTAAATGATAGATTGAGATTGAGCCGGAGGGAGGTGTGAAGATGTAGATATAAGGGGATTGTTTTGGTTACTTGTGTACATTATCGGAGTTAGAAATGTCGTTAGTTGATTAGTGAAAAAGGTAAATTTAAAGGGTGTGGTTTGTGTAAAATGAATACTTACAGGTTTTTAATATAAATCAAAGGTATATATTTATATAATATATCATAGTTATCATTTCACTTGTTCAAGTGTTCAGGTGTTTTTTTTTTTTTTTTTTTTTTTTTTTTTTTAAAGTTCAGTTTTGGGTTCAATGATTTGGGAATTGGTTTTGGAATGTAGCTATGTAATCACTTAAAAATGTTAAAAATGGAGTTGGTCTCATGTGAGAACAAGGGGATCCGTCTCATGCATGAGACGGGTCGACCCATGAGTGACAGTTCATGCCTTTTAAAACAGGTATTACGTTTAGAAAAAGTAATAGTTACCATCTCTTAATGTAATGACTGTATACATATAAAGTAACATTGTTAATAAGTAAACGTAATATCTGTTTTAAAAAAACAAAATCTCGTTTTTACCCATTTTTTCAAATGTAATACAAACTATATGTATTATATTTGAAATGTAATAACTTATTTTAGTTATAATAAGTATTACTTTTGCCGAACGAAGAAAACATAGGGAAAAACACTATTACTTTTCTGTATATATGCATTATTTTTACCCATTTTTTCAAATGTAATACAAACTATATGTATTATAATACAAACTTTATGTATTACATTTGAAATGTAATAACTTATTTTAGTTATAATAAGTATTATTTTTGCCAAACGAAGAAAACATAGGAAAAAACACTATTACTTTTCTGTATATATGTATTATTTTTACCCATTTTTTCAAATATAATACAAACTATATGTATTACATTTGAAATGTAATAACTTATTTTAGTTATAATAGTATTACTTTTGCCAAACGAAAAAAACATAGGGAAAAACACTATTACTTTTCTGTATATATGTATTACTTTAATGCATACAAACTATTACTTTATATGCATACAATCATTACATTATGTTATAGTAACTATTACTTTTCACAAAACGAAAAAAAAAAACACAATTTAAAAATTAAAAAAAAAATGTCATCTTAATTGAAACTATTTCTACTACATCACAAATGGAGGAGATTAGAGTCCAACTTGGATTTGTCGTTAAACCCAGTAACAATCACCTGACAGTGGTATTGGGATAGATGACCAAACGGATTAGACATCGAAGCAAGGGGAAGATTTTTTGTCAGGGGTTTCTGGGGTCAAGAGCGGCCGCGCTAGTGATGTGCGCGACCGCGCTCTTGTACCGAGACTGATGCTCGGAGGAATTTCTTCGAGGGCGACCGCGTTAAGTGGTGTTAGCGGGTTATGTTGATGCGGACTTGGCATCTAGTGATCTTGATAAGAGGAGGAGTACTACGGGTTATGTGTTTACATTGGGTGGTACGACAATCTCCTGGGCTTCTAAATTGCAGAAGATCGTGGCGCCGATCATTGGGAAGGCAATATGTGGCAGTGATAGAGGCGAGTAAAGAGATTGTATGGTTGCAGAACTTCTTGGGTGAACTTGGGAAGACGCGAAGTGGTAACGTTCTCTACAGTGACAGTCAGAGTGCAATACATTTGGCTAGAAATCCGGTGTTTCATTCGAGAATGAAGCACATTGAACTGAGGTTTCACTACATCAGACATCCCTTGGAGGAGAAGATCTTGGGGCTAGAGAAGATATTGGGATCTGTAGACACCCCATTCTGAACCAATAAATCATGATTACACTACTCTTCGTCTCTCTTTTGTGTTTTGATGAAAGCACATTAGTTTCGTCATGTTTCGTTAAGTTTCTAACTAACCTCGTTAGTTTTGGACCTAACTGACCAACGGAATAAACTGAAGAGGGCAGAATTGTCCACAGACTGCTTTGTCTCGCACGAGATATCATATCTCGCGCGAGATATCCCCTCGACAGGATGTGCAGAAATCACTCTCCTTCTCCGTTTCAAACTCTTTTCTTGATAAACCTCATCTAATCCGGTTCTTCAATCAGAATTGAGTTCTGGAAGCTTCCTAGGAGTGTTTTACCTCTCCACCTCTACCTCCTAAACCCCTATAAATACTTGGTGACTTCCACTGTTTCAAAGGTCCAGATTTTCACACAACACACAAAATTTGTTGGTTTCTCTCCACGAAAGATTCCTTCAAATCACTCACAAAACCTCCCTAAAATCACCTAAAGTTTGTTTATCAACCCTGTTGATCAATAAACATCCAAACCCGAATCAAGGATTGAGGCGAAGCTCTGTCCGCATCAAGATTTGACTCTCATATTGAGTCGAAACTCTGCCCAAATCAATTCTCGATCGAGAAAACATCTTAGAACCATGTTCTAAATCAAATCCTTCCTAAACTAGGTAAACTCCTATACTTTTACTCTTTTCTTCTTAATCTCTCTCTATTGGCTTTTAGAGTGGTGTAATCCCATCAAAAGGATTAGCCTAGAGTCCCTTCAATCGATGAAGGCGATCTCGAAGCGTACAATCCGACATTCCTAATCAAGAAATTGATTAGGGTTTTCTTGTTCTTTATTTAATTAGTAAATTAAAAAGATTGATAATACTCAATTGGCAAGACCGATCTCCGGATTGGGTGGAATGGATGCTCCTCGACCTACCCATTCGATAACTTAACCCCCGAACCCTCAAATCTCTTTTTCAAAACGGTTTTCCTATGTTTCCAAACGAATAATATAGGTGGCGACTCTAAAAAGATAAAATTCTTTCTCACAACGCTACAGTGGCGACTCCGCTGGGGACAATTAATTAAGAGGGTTAGACTTGCGCACAATTGAGTTTTATCAATCTTTTTATTTTTCTGTAAAAATCTGATTTTTTTGGATATTTTAAAATTTTTCGACACTGTTTTCAAAAAAAAACTGTCTGAATACTTATTCCGCGCGAGATATACTAATCTCGCACGAGATTAGTACACGGCAGAAAACGAAAAGATTCCATCATGTGTTTGGCGGCGACAGCCTCAATAAATAAAAGGGTTAACCTATTAAAAAAAAAAATGAAAAAAATCCCTTTTCCATAGAAAAGGCGGTTGTACTTAAGATCCAAAGAAGCTTCAGTTGACCTTTTTCCCGTTGACTGAATATTTAATAAAAAAAAAAAAAATCAAAAACAGTTTTCGAAATTTTTTAAAATAAAAATTCCAGAAAAATCAAAATAAATATTATTATTTTGCTTGTGCTAACTCTATTTTGCATGGTAGAATAATTTTAATTACTTAAACTATATACCTGCGTGCGATTGGTTTTTTGATTTAAAGTCCGGTCCATGGAGGATTCGGGAGTTGTAATTCACTTATTTATTTCTCTCTCCTTTAAGTGGAACTACGACGGCCTGAGTCTTCCTAAATTGGGAGAAACGTAGGCAACCACTTGGTGCGGCCATTATCTGTTTTCTTTTGTTTTCAAAAAAAAAAAAACTTTCTATTTTACTCTATCACCTAGATTGACTCTCACACACGCGCACTCATATATAACTGTCATTGCACTACATACCCTCTATAAACCCGGGACCCACACTAAGGACGGATGACGGTAACCACCTAGTCGCCGGTCTCTCCGAAGTTGGATCATCCCACTCCGCGTATTCAATCCATCTAGATTGTCATATCGCGGGGAGCCTAGCCTTCCAGCCCTGCATCGCCACATATCATGTAGATTGACTTTTTAAGACACTCCTTGACCGGTCGGTTTGATCTTGGAGTCCTTGTAATCCCTTGTCAAGATCGTTTTGTGCAATAATCCACGGAAAAGAAATCAATAAATTGTCGCTTTGGAATTGTCCCTTCGGAAACGTCCCTACGGTTGTCCTTCGGATTTGCCCCTAAAAAGAGAAAATTTTCTCATCAAAATTATTGCACAAAACTTGATGTTACTTTGGATTACTCCGACCCCTAGGTCCCTAGGTTTGTTTCTTGAACTTTAGAAACCCCCAAAACGGATTTTCCGTCCGACCAAAATTAGGATTAAAATCAGAAAATTGTGACTTTCCGTGGTGAAGTCTCGCGCGAGACTACTTGTCTCGTACGAGATAAGTGTTCGGTCTTTTCGTGTTTTGGCCAAAACCTTCAAACCTTCAAGCCTTCATTCACCCTATTCAACCGACTTGTTGGGACTCGATCATGGTTTAACACGGTTGCTACACGTCTAGGTTCTTCGCCAAAGCTCGACACGATGTCTGCTTCTCCTTCTACCACCGAGGCCGATTTCAACGATGCTAAGGTCCAACTCATCGAAGCCGTGACTAGGTTGGATGAACAAAGTAAGCAAATTGATGAGCAGAATGCCCAAATGGCCGCCCTCATGAAAGAACTCAACGATCTGAAAGTCAAGAAAGGAAGAAAGCAAAAGCAGAAAGTGGAATCCTCCTCCGATGAAGAGGAATCCTACACCAAAGTGAATAAGAAAACCAAGAAGTCAAGCAAGAAAAAGGAAGAATCCGATTCATCCTCTTCCTCATCATCCTCCGATGACGAAGGACATACCTCCAAGGGCACTAAAACCAAGAAAGAAGGCAGTGGTGAAACTACTAAACTTGGTGACCATGTTACTAAGAACTACCTCGAAAAGAAGCTTGCGACTCTTGACACTTCCAAAGGGTCATTCGTTCCATTTGATCCCGATGCTCTTCAACAATCCATCACCAAGTTTCCTCGCAAGTACAAGACACCCGATATTGCCAAGTTCAATGGTACTACCTGTCCTCGAGCTCATGTTGAGACCTACACTTGGGCCATGCTTCCAATGGGCGTTGATAACACAATCTTGGCCCAATGCTTTCCTCAAACTTTAGAAGGTGCTGCAAGGGATTGGTACATGTCTCTTCCTACGACTACAAGGCTTGATTGGTCATCCGCATGTTTGGTCTTCCAAAGGCAGTTTGAAGACAACTCCACCTACCGCCCTACTAGGAGGGATCTTGAACAAACCAAACAACATGCAAATGAGTCATTTGCTGAATTTGCTAGAAGATGAAGACTCAAACTCACTGAAATCGTCGAAAGGCCTGCTCTCAAAGAGCAAATCCACATCTTCCTTCAATGCCTTCGTGATGAATTTCAAGAGAAGCTCGCCGGTAACTACTTTCCTAGTTTCAATGAACTCCTCGAGTCCGGAATTAGGGTTGACGACTTCCTAAAAAGCAAAAAGAAGGAAAGTACTTTCCGCTACAACAAGCCCACCACAAGTAAGGATGCTTCAGTCAACGCTATTGCACTCAGCCGCCCCAACACCGGAAAGTATTCTGCTGTCCCTCCTCCCGAAAAGAAAAAGAGGCACTACGACAAAATTGAAGGAATCACTCAAGAAGAACTCTTCGATGTGCTTGTCCAAAATGAAAAAATCAAACCAAGGGAAGGTGGTCCTCCGAAGGATATGGGTCCGAATCACGCTCATCACTTATTCTGCAAGTACCACAACTTCACCGGCCACGACACCAACTCTTGCCACCACTTGAAGGACATCATACAAGATCTCTTTGATAATGGAGATCTAGAACGTCCCAACGTCATCACCAATCCTCTTCCTCGTACTCCATGAAGAAGATGAAGCTCCAAGAAGAAATCTACACTTACCACTTTGGGGCTACCACTATCCTCTCCATTTCTCCTTTGATAGAAGTAGATTAGGTTTTAAATTTCCAAGTATGAACTCGAAGAGTCGTTCTGTCTTTCTAGTACTCCTCACCTCCTCTAGTTTGTGTCTTCTAAACTATCGAGTCTGTTCTTAAATTTCTCAATAAATTAAAGTAATTTCTTTTCCTAAACACTTTCCCTAAAGTTGTTCTACTCATACAAAATAATGGACCCTTCATTCCCTAAATCATCACAAAAATAGAAACTTCTAAGCGAGTTTAAGAAGAAAGTCGTCCTTAGGAGGCTTAAGGGCTAAACATTACCCCTACTGAAAGTCAAAGATCAACAAGCGAAGAAAGCCAAAGGCGCTGCTGTCAACATTCATCCCAAAAAGAGTGGGGCTACTCAACTCAAGGCTTTGAGAGTACAAAAAAAAAAAAAAGCTCGCTAGGACGAAACTCCTCAATTCGTCCTAGGCAAAAATAGAGCATCGAAAAAAAAAAAAAAAAAAAAACTTTCAAGCCTTCATCGCCCCACAACAAGGATGGAATTTCAACAAAGGCAAGAAGGACTCTCCCACAAAGAAGAGGAGTCAAGTGGCACCAACAAAAGAAAAGAGGATTCCTCAATATCCTCCTACGTCAAGTGAAGAAGACTTTCAGTATCAAGAAAAATGTTTATCCTTAAGTCATACTAATGATTGGCTTCCTTCTCAAACTTATTTAGAAACTTCTAGATGATACACGTTCCATTAAAAGGTAGAACAACTTTTCTAGATCTTTGAGCCAACTAGCGTTTCTTGCCGAGTCTAGGGGATTCCTGTTAGCCACTCTCATACACACTCTTGAAATCCAAGCATCAAAACTGGGGCTTCCTAACCTTTCCTCCCCCAGTCAATCTCTACTTCAACTCTTCAAAACAATCAAATCTACATTAGGGGCTTTCCTCTTTGATTCTCACTCTCATCATTAGAGAATACACTTCTCCAAAAAGTCAATGCTTGGATCACCTTCCAATGAATAGAGTCCGTCTCTCCTAAACTAACTTGAGATCTCATTTCTCTCCTCAATAAGATTTTCTCTCTCTGAGTCCTCTTCGAGCACACATACTTTTCAAAAAAAAAATGGCTCGCTAGGTTGAAAACTCGTAAAGAGCGGCCTAGGCAAAAGTTAGAGCACAAAAAAAAAGAGAGAAAAGGAAAAGACGCAAAAGAGATGCCCGCTAGATTGAAAACCCGAAAGGGCGGTCTAGGCAAAAACCAGGGTGCGCACTAAGAAAAAAAAAATCAAAGGTCAAAGGGAGAGTATTCTTCAACCTTCTTCATCGAACATCATTCGATCTTCTTCAAATCAAAGTTACAAGGAGAGTCTTCTTCGATCACCTTCAAATCAATAGAACAGCTTCACAAGCCTGTTCACAAAGTCATCTACCACTTGCAAGCAACTTGGGGCTTGAGACACCAAAGGGCCTTGGACATAAAGCCATTACGACAGTCGTCAGATGTGTAGTCGTTTGCCTCCTAGAGACACGACTCAAGGAGAAGTAAGAATGGAGATTCGCAACAGACCTAGATGTGTTCACAAAAGGATACTCATCAAAATTCTACAACAATTCAGCCTCGCTGACTAGCAACAAATTCTGCACAAACCTGATTTGGTCCCAACTTGTCAAACACAAGTTCACTCATATATTTCACCCCTCTCAAATACAAATCCATACACATGTCCCTACATGTCTGTATACCATACACTCATACATAAACTTACCACCAAAATGTCCGACCGGCCATTTACACGAACAGACGTGAACACCACCACATAAGTCCAGTTAAACAACTAAAATCTGGAAAATCTATTTGGAATCTTTATTGTGCTGACAGGTACAGAAAGGTAAGAATCATTCGGGTCTATCCGAGACCATCGTGCATATATCCTTGCATTACAGGGGCCGACAGAACCTTCATCTCAACCGACAACTTCAAGTCCGTGACCTCGGCAACACCAAAGAAAGTCTCGATGGCAAGAACCTCAAGTCCGTGACCTCGGCGACATCAACAAAGTCTGTGACGACAGCAACTTCAAGTCCGTGACCTCGGCGACATCAACAAAGTCTGTGATGGCAGCAAACCTCAAGTCCGTGACTTCGGTAACAACTTCAAAGTCTGTGACGGCAGCAAACTTCAAGTCCGTAACCTCGGCAACAACTTCAAAGTCTGTGATGGCAGCAAACTTCAAAGTCCGTGACCTCGGCAACGACAACAAAGTCCGTGACCTCGGCAACAACAATAGCAACGTCAGTAACCTCGGACGGCGCACTTCAACAACTTCATCAACAAACCGGGTATCTTCAGAATTGGGTCAAGTCTTTTGATTCCTCAGTATGATTTTACCTTTTCAAAAAAATCCCTCTTCGATTTTCAAAAATGCTTTTCAAAATACCTAAAATAGCCTTTTTAGTGTTTTGGAGTCGAACTACGTTTGGTCTGATTCTCTCTTAGAGATACGTAGGCAGCCGTGCGGCACGACCATCCCAATGTTCAGAATGATGTCTTTTCTATCGACGACACTTCTTCTTTCATAAGACCTGTCGCCGAGGGGCTCTGTAGACACCCCATTCTGAACCAATAAATCATGATTACACTACTCTTCGTCTCTCTTTTGTGTTTTGATGAAAGCACATTAGTTTCGTCATGTTTCGTTATGTTTCTAACTAACCTCGTTAGTTTTGGACCTAACTGACCAACGGAATAAACTGAAGAGGGCAGAATTGTCCACAGACTGCTTTGTCTCGCACGAGATATCATATCTCGCGCGAGATATCCCCTCGTCAGGATGTGCAGAAATCACTCTCCTTCTCCGTTTCAAACTCTTTTCTTGATAAACCTCATCTAATCCGGTTCTTCAATCAGAATTGAGTTCTGGAAGCTTCCTAGGAGTGTTTTACCTCTCCACCTCTACCTCCTAAACCCCTATAAATACTTGGTGACTTCCACTGTTTCAAAGGTCCAGATTTCCACACAACACACACAATTTGTTGGTTTCTCTCCACGAAAGATTCCTTCAAATCACTCACAAAACCTCCCTAAAATCACCTAAAGTTTGTTTATCAACCCCGTTGATCAATAAACATCCAAACCCGAATCAAGGATTGAGGCGAAGCTCTGTCCGCATCAAGATTTGACTCTCATATTGAGTCGAAACTCTGCCCAAATCAATTCTCGATCGAGAAAACATCTTAGAACCACGTTCTAAATCAAATCCTCCCTAAACTAGGTAAACTCATATACTTTTACTCTTTTCTTCTTAATCTCTCTCTATTGGCTTTTAGAGTGGTGTAATCCCATCAAAAGGATTAGCCTAGAGTCCCTTCAATCGATGAAGGCGATCTCGAAGCGTACAATCCGACATTCCTAATCAAGAAATTGATTAGGGTTTTCTTGTTCTTTATTTAATTAGTAAATTAAAAAGATTGATAATACTCAATTGGCAAGACCGATCTCCGGATTGGGTGGAATGGATGCTCCTCGACCTACCCATTCGATAACTTAACCCCCGAACCCTCAAATCTCTTTTTCAAAACGGTTTTCCTATGTTTCCAAACGAATAATATAGGTGGCGACTCTAAAAAGATAAAATTCTTTCTCACAACGCTACAGGATCGGAAAATCCGGCTGACATGTTGACTAAGGTTGTGAACCTTGATAAATTGAAGTTGTGCAAAGCTTCAATTGGGCTTGGAGAATAGAAGAGGAGGATGGCACTACCATGATCGAGGTGAGCACTAGTAGGATACCAAGGATGAGTTGAAGAACGGATACGGGGCTTGTATGTGTGGTTGATCTCTAGGTGGGAGATTGTTGGGATAGAGGACCAACCGGATTAGACATCGAAGCAAGGGGAAGATTTTTCGTCAGGGGTTTCTGGGGTCAAGAGCGGCCGCGTTAGTGATGTGCGCGACCGCGCTCTTGTACCGAGACTGATGCTCGGAGGAATTTCTTCGAGGGCGACCGCGCTGAAAGGGAGGGCGTCCGCGCTGACTGGCCGAGGCTGGGCGTTGGAGTTACTGGATAGTAGCGCGACCGCGCTAGGCACAAGAGCGACCGCGCTGGACCCGATTTTCAGCAGTTCAGGATTCCTTGTTTGTTTAGGTTTTGGTTTGTTCCCTAGTCATATATAAGTAAAGTTCCGCCCCCTCTTTCATTGTAATACAAATTCTACATACATAGTGCAAGATCCTGGCTTGGTAGTGCCCCCAGACGTAGCCAATCAAATTGGTGAACTGGGTTAACAATTTCTTGTGTCTTTTATGTGTTTTCTGATTTCTTGTGCTTTGTTTGTGTGCTCTAATCGTTCTTGTAGGTTTGCTTGGGTGTGGAGGGCCAATATTCACAACAAGTGGATCTTCCTCCCCAACTCAATCGCAGACAAACGAGCCACGGCCTTCAACGCAAACGGAAAGGAGTAAGAGTCAAGCTTTAACCCACTAAGTCGAGCTTTCTCTCTCTCTCTCTCTCTCCTTTCTCATTTGGCCGGCGACCATGGGGCCTCCTCCGGCGACCTCTGACCTCCCCACCTTCCGGCGACACCTCCCACTCCGACCACCCCACCGACGATGACCCCTCCCCCACTCCGACCTCCCTCTTCCAGATCTATCTTCTCCGACCTCCTGACCTTCCATATCTATCTTCCCCAACTCCGATCTGTTTGGGAGATGAACTGGGCGGGTTTGGGAGGCGAGAGGTCGCCAGAAATGGGCGGGTTTGGGAGGCGAGAAGTCGCCGGAATCTGGGGAGGTAGAATCGCCGGAATCGCGTATATAGGGAGAGAGAGAGAACGAAGCTTCTCTGTAAAAAAAAAAAAGTTATTTTGAATGAGGGACATTTTTTGGCGGGTCATGGATCCGACCCGTCTCATGGATGAGACGGGTATTCTTGTTCTCACATAAGTTTTTGTCTTAAAAATGTGAATTCTGGCAAATTAAAAGGCTTTTACTAAATATTAATACTAGTGTTATCCTTTTTACTTTAGCCTAATCTATCTAGTGTTTGTGAAATGCTGTAAAATATTAGAGCAGCTTAAAGGGGTGCTCTCGAGTTTTAAAGTGAGAAAAAAAAGGGAGGGCAAGGAAAAGGAAGGAAAATAATTTAATTTCTCTTCTTCAAGGTGCTTTTTTTACGGTGCAAAAAAAAAAAGGTAGGGGAAGGAAGAGGAAGGAAAATAATTTAATTTCTCTTCAAGGTGCTTTTATAATGCGCTCCCGAGTTTAAAAAATGAGATAAAGGAAAAGAAAGGGAAATAAATGTAATATATTTTCCTTTCTAATGTTGCTCCCGAGTTTTTTTATTAAGGAAATGGGAAGAATAGAAAGGAAAATTTCTCAAAGTTTTCTTCCTTTTAAATCATTCCAAAAGTGGGATGAAGAAGGGAAGGAAGGAAAGATGGAAAGAAATGTAAAACAAGTGTAATTTTTTTTAAATTTCCTCTTATTTCTTTTCAAACTCGGGAGCATGAGGAGGGAAAGTTGTTTGTTTATTTTCCCCTCCTTCCTAACTCGAGAGCACCTTAGGAAGATTTTAAATTCCCTCCCCTCCCCTCCCTTTTTTTGCTCTCCCTTGAAAACTCGGGAGCGGAACCTTAAGTTAGGAAGAAAAGGGAAGAAAAAAATATCGAATTACATTTGTGCCTATAATGAAAGAAAAATAAATTTATATTTGAGTGATAAAATAGATATATCAAAAAAACATCTTTTAAAAGATTTCATTTCCGTCTCTTTCCTCCCACTTTTGGGAGGATTGTGTTGGAGGAAATGCTCAAAAAAATTCCTTCTCTTTCCTCCCATTTTCTTCCAAAAAATCTCGAGAGCAAACTTAGCAAGAAAACTATTTTAGATTCCTCTTTTTCCTTTAATTTCCTCCGTTTTTAGCAAGAAAACTATTTTAGATTCCTCTTTTTCCTTTAATTTCCTCTGTTTTTAAAACTCGGGAGCACACCCTAAATCCACACGGGCCTTGTCTAATTTTTGTTGGGTTAATTTCACCACCTATCCATGAAATTTATACAAGTCTCATTGTTCTTTAGGTTTGGTTTTGTTTCATTTTTCCTCTTTTATCAATTTTACATAAAACTAAATAATTATATTACCCCCCTAAATGACTATGTTCTGGAGAAGCGAGCTAAAATTATGGTTTACTCTTCAATACAAAGTCCAGATTATATTGACTATGAGGTAAAATAGTATTTTTAGTGTACATAAAATTGATAAAAAGAAAAAAAATGGGACAAATTACAAATAAGGGTATAAAGTATAGGAGGTATCGGCATTGCAAAGTTATCAAAAGTTAGCAGTTAAGAATTCTTTAACAGAATTATTAGAAAACACCGTTAAATCTTGACATGTCCAAATAGAACCGGGAATCGACGGAACCGGTGGGTAGAACCGGAACCGGGAACCGCCGAGAACCGGGAACCGCCGAAACCGGAAACCGAACGTAACCGGGAACCGGATTGAAACGGTTCGAATACGAATCCACCATATATATTGGAAACCGAGGAACCGGCGGAACCGGGAACCGGCGATTCCGAAACCAAGAACCGGCGATTGATCAAGGTATGTTAAATGTAATATTTAGCATTTATTTAGTATTTGTATTTGTACTTGTAGTGTAGTGTTATTTTATTTAAATTAGACTAGAATTTAGATAAATGTTATAATATAGACTATAGAGGTATAGGCTCCTTTTGTCTACCCTTGAATTATAAAAGGGAAAGACTTGGTTGTCCCCCTCATTGTAATATTTTCAATTATATTAATAAAATTATAAGGGTGCCGCCCCTTTTTTTTCCTAAAAATATTGTTAAAATTTGTATTCTATCTTTAATAATATACTAACCAAATTTTGTCCACTTCTCATTCTTTCCAAAAACATACTCCCCAAGTGAAAAAAAAAAACAGATTAGTTAGCGTCTTTACTGTCTTAAGAGGTTTGGATTAAAAAAAAAAGTTAGATGGTGATGGAACCGGTGGAACCGTTGAAATCGGAATCGGAACCGGCGGATAGAACCGGGAACCCGGAACCGGATTAATATGGTTTGAATACGGTTTCGGCTATTTGGGAACCGGGAATCGGAACCGGAACCGTTTGGACATGTCTAGTTAAATCAGACTCTTAGTTGCAAATAATCAATAATTTCAGACCCTTATTTGCTAATAGTTGATAACTTCGAACCCTAAATTGTTATTACTTAACGACGATTTCTAACGATTCCGTCAAAACCCCTTGACTGTCATATTTTGATAAATTTAGATCCTTAATCGCCAAAAAAATGAAACATTGAACCCCCAAACTTTGAACCCCTACTTGCAATTTGCCCTTTATAATGATTCTGACAAAGTTGATCTAACGAAAAAAAGAAGTTAATTCATTTAGGGACGGAGGAAGTAATATCTTGTAATTTTTTTTGGTTTAATTGGATTATGTATGCAAATGTGACCCAATTCCATCATTTCCCTCCTAGAAGTGTGTTAAATGAGGGAATTAGAGCAATAGTATTATTAAAAACCTTAAACTTGCAGCCATTGCAAATTATAAAAAAAAAAAAAACCTTTTAATTTAGCTAATGGAGGGAGAGTAATCATTTCCCACTAGCAATTGGATTTGCATAGAAAGATCTACTATTAGAGACGCACTAACCGTACATTTTAGAAAGTGTTGTTTTGGCCGCGCCAAAATCCAATTTTGCAATTGCTACAAAATAAAATAAAATGGACATCTTTTATTCTAGATGGACTTACATATGCTTAATCACTCACTCTACCACATTTCATTTCTATGCATTTAAACACATGCTTGATTTTCCACGTGGCAATTAAATCCAAAAGTATGCCCGTCCTAAAAAAATTTATAAAAAATCATTGCCTCCATCCCCCCCAAAAAATGTTCATTTTTCTTTTAAATTTGTTCAAAATTTTGGGAAAGAGGTATCATATTTTTTTTAAAATAGAAATTAAAATTTATTCAGAGATTGGTGATGTACAATTTAGAAAAATAAATTTCACTTTGTCATTTGTTATAATAGGACGGAGTATTTATTTTGAAAAGTGATAAAATATGAGATTTCACCTTAAAATAAATTGGTGTTAAGTGGAGTAGTCCATAATCTTTATATATATGTTATAGACGATGTTTATCAAATCCCGATATAACATAATACTCCCTCCGTCCCGTTCGAAAGGGCACAAATTTCTTTTTTGGGTGTCCCATTTAAAAGGGCACAACCCCAAAAAGGAAAGTTTTTATTATTTTTATACCCTTCCTACCTCACTCATTCTCTCTCATACTTTACTTTTATACTCACAACATTCTCTCTCCTAACTATTCCTCCCACTCATTCTCTCTCCTATTTAATTTTTCATACTCACAACATTTAACCTTTTTCTCTTTCTTATATCACTTTCCTTATTCATTTCTTAATTTTCGTGCTAGGAGGCAAAATTGCCCTTTCGGGCGGGACGGAGGGAGTATCTCTTACAAAAAGTAGCAACCAAAGCTTTTGGATGTTAAATTTAGAAAGTGTCATATAGGATAGGAATGAGACGCATGCACTTGATCTAACTTTCCCACCATTCATTTTAGTAGGTTTCTTATTATTAAAAATTATAATCACGCTTTATTTTAGCGTGACAATCAAGTGTTCAAGTTAAAGAAATTACGAAATTGAAATTTCTGTATTTATCCTGAATTTTAGTAGGTTCAAATTCAAGCGCTATTTACAACACAAAATCTGGGGAGAAATGCGTTTCTCCGTCGCTTATGGAGAAACGGGGCAACGTTTGTCGCGCGACATACTTAGCCACAACAACTGGATATCCTTTCCAAAGTTCGGATATCTGTAACATTGAATATGGATATCCAGAAGCTTTGGAAAGGATATCCAGAAATCAAATATTTTTTCTGGCTATCCTTTCCAAAGCTTCTGGATATCCATATTCAATGTTCTGGATTGAATATGGATATCCAGAAGCTTTGAAAAGGATATCCAGAAAAAATATTTAGTTTCTGGATATCCTTTCCAAAGCTTCTGGATATCCATATTCAATGTTCTGGATATCCAGAAGATGATGAAAGTGATATCCAGAAACTGGCTAAGTATGTCGCGCGACAAACCTTGCCCCGTTTCTCCAGACGCGATGGAGAAACGCGTTTCTCCCCGAACCGACTCTATTTACAATCTACATCAGATGAACACATATTTAAAGTAAGACACCATCATTTTGGCTGAGTTCATATAATTAATAAATATTGTGAAAAGTTGTAATTGTATTATTTATATAAAAAGATTATATATACAAAAGTTTGAGTAATGCCAAATCTATTCTACACTATTTTTTTTTCACTACTCACACACACACACATGAGAAGAAAAATAATACTAGTACAACTTGTAGGAAAGTAAATATTACACAGAAAATTTTGGGAGAAACCTGTTTCTCCATAAGTTATAAAAAATCCTGTTTTTAAATATATCGACTTGGTGTATTAAAGCCTAAACTCATTCTTTTAAGACCTAAATTCACTATTTTATTTTCTAGCTTAAATTCACTTTATTAACGCCTAAACTCACTATTTTATTTTCTAGGCATTTTAAGCCCTAAATTCAATGTTTTAAAGTCTAAATTCGATATTTTTAAGAATGAAAGTGGATTTTTTATAATTTATGGAGAAACAATTTTTTTCTAAAACTTACTCAATATTACAAGGAGAAGAAAAATAATACAAATTGTATGTAGGAAATATAAAATAATACTCCATATCAAGAAAAAATCTTGAGATATCCTTAATACATTCCACTAAATAATATTTCCTCAAAATTCTGCAGAACAGATCTCCAAGACCTAAAAATGAGATTATTAGCCTTCCACCTTTTCTAGATCTCTAATGATATGATAACTTAATGGCTAAAGTACTTTAATGAACCCACTTGCACTAACTAACAAGATAGCTTTATTAAGAATATTTCTGATTAAGACTTGCAGAAATACTAGTACAGAAAATAAAGGTGAAAAGGAGAATCCCTTTTTTTTTTTTTTTTTTAATTAGGGGGATTAAATTAATTAGTTGTATTTTCTAATATATGGTTGACCTTCTCATGAGTTAATTTTTTATTCATTTACTTAAATTCACATGCTAAGGTGTGACGATTATAAGGTTAATGAAGTCATGACTCACGATTGCAAACCAATATTTTTTGGTTGATTCTTTCCTCTCCCCCTCCCCCTCCCTCTTCCTCTTCTTTATAAAATCTCAGATTATAAATTTTCCAACACAGTGTTCCACCAAATTAATGGTCAAAGTCTAGAAGAAGAGGACCCCCAATCCCTTCCGAGAAAAGCTCAGTACGTTCATTCTCTTTAGTCCATTCGTCCCAAAATAAATATTTATAGTTTTAAAATTTTTCACACAAAAAAAGCAATAAATACTTATCAAATACACTAAATTATTCTTTGAATATTTCTAATACCTAGTCAATTAAATGATTTTACAATTACAATTGTCTAATTATAAATAAGGATAGTTCAGAAAAATGTGATAAAATTTTATTAAAAATTGTAAAACTATAAGTATTTTAAGAGAAAAAATTTCAGATAAAACTGTAAAAGTATTTTGAAACTTAGTATCTACGAAATCTCTGTAACGTCATTTGTGCTGTGTTATTCCTTCATGTAGATATTCTTCTAGAAAGTCCACCATGACCTCCTAGCTGTATTTTAAAATAGAGGTGGTCTCCCATGAAAATAAGGAGATTCGTCTCATGCATAAGACGGGTCCACCCATGACCCATGACCCATGTGACAAGATCGTTGGAGTTGAGAACAACCATGGAGCCAGAGCCGGTCCTAATGGAGTATATAGACCCGTACTGTTCCGCCCATTTCGTAAACGTCTTGTGAGGTTTCTAACCCAGGAATCTCTGCATCAAATTCAATTGATTTTTTTTTTTTTGCTTATTTTTTTTAGTTTTAATATTATTTTTTCGGCTTTTCAGTGGTTTAGAAAAAGTAATACTCCCTCCGTCCCAATAGTAGCTTCCCATTTTGCCATTTTGGGTGTCCCGTTAATAGCTTCCACTTTCCTTTTTTGGCAAAGGAATCTTCACTATTCCCTCCACTCATTCTCTCTCCTCCATTATTTTAATACTCACAACACCATTATAATTTACTATTCCCTCCACTCATTCTCTCTCCTATTTTCAAATTACACTCACATCATTTTTACTTTCTCCCAATTCCTTAATTTGCGTGCTGCCCAAAAAATGGGCAGCTCTTATTGGGACGGAGTAGTAGTTACCATCTCTTAATGTAATGACTGTATACATATAAAGTAACATTGTTCATAAGTAAACGTAATACCTGTTTTAAAAAAACAAAAGCTCGTTTTTACCCACTTTTTCAAATGTAATACAAACTATATGTATTACATTTGAAATGTAATAACTTATGTATATGAATGTAATAGTTTATACAAGTAAATGTAGCATTTTGATAGATGAAATTGTAACATATTTCTATAGATAATGTAATACTTTTACATGTATCATGATAAATTTGAACTCATTGTAACTTGTTGTTTGAAAACATATAGATATCTATACATATGTGTTACAATTATGTACAAATACTATTACATATAAATAACACGTTTGTTAGATTTTAGTTATAATAAGTATTACTTTTGCCAAACAAAGAAAACATAGGAAAAAACACTATTACTTTTCTGTATATATGTATTACTTAATGTATACAAACTATTACTTTATATGCATACAATTATTATATTATGTTATAGTAACTATTACTTTTCACAAATCGAAAAAAAACAAAATATAAATTTTTTTTTTTAGGCATATTAGAGGCTGCTTTGTCAAAGGAAATTAAGAATAATTTGTCTTTGCTGCTTCGTCGTCTTCTCCAGGTTTTTGGAAACCAATGACGTAAGATTTGGATCCTCAAATCCCAGCTCTAGACCAAGTCTGCATAAGATAGATAAACAAAATTGCTTTTACTTAACTAACCCTGTAAATAGGACTAAATTTGAAACAAAAACGGAAAACGTGGTTGAAGCTGGTTCAATGGGCTGGGTCATGGGTCAAAAATGATCCGTCTCTTCCATGAGACGGATCATAGTGTTCTCACATAAATTTTTGTCTTTAAAATATAGGATTGCGTTCCTTTAAGTTATGCATTCATTCAATTTCACCCGTGTCTTTAACCATTTTTAATTTTGGCATACTTCCTCCGTTTCAAGAAAAGTGTCACCATTTTAGGTTTGGCATGCAAATTAAGAAAAAAAGTGGGAAGAAAAAATGTTGTGAGTGTAATTTGAAAAGAGGAGAGAGAATTAGTGGAGGAAATAGTAAATTTAAAAAGTGTTGTGAGTGTAATAGTATTTTAGGAGAGAGAATGAGTGAAGGGAATAGTGAGGGTGTAATAGAATATTAATAAAATATTTCCATTTTAGAAAATGTGATACTTTAAATAGGACGCTATTTTAGGTAAAAAGTGTAGGATTTCATAGGATTAAGATGGAGGGAGTATGTCTCATATCTAGATTGTCATTTCGACATTTCCCACATTCAGTTAATTTGACGATGTGTGTCATTTTATGAGTGGAAACTAGTGTTTTCATGATTTTACTCTTCTCATGCTATAAAAATATGTAAAATTTAGACACATATTCTTCTTTTTTTTTTATATCCAGATTTTTCAGTTTTGTCGGACTAAGTTTTGGACCACCAGCCCCTCAGTGACTGGCGGAGGTAAACCGCGAAATATGTCCGAAGTAGTCAGGGTGACAGCACCTCTTATACTCCTGACCCCAAGAGAACCCTCCTACATGGCACTTACATCACTCTTACATCACCAATTAATTGGCTGCTTCAGCTGCTCCTGCCAAGATTCGAACTCCCCATGCTGAGTGTTAGGACCTAACTTTGATCAATGTCTCAGTTAGTTGGTTTTGATAAAGAAATATATATATAGAACAGGGTTTATATCAAAAGAGAAAATCTGTTATATTCATCTTTCAGTTTATCTGACAGCTATGAGTATGACAGTTATGATTCTATCTTATACATTGGTTACATTCAATCAATAAACATGAATCATATTCCCTATCTTAACTATCAAGATCATCAAGTGCATCTCAGTCCTTATTAGAGAACATCTCTGATAGCTAAGCCTTATATGATCTGACAGCTTTGACTTCATTCCTCTGATAGCCATCACTTTGTCTCAATCTCTGCTACCACAATCTCAACCAAAGTGGAACCTGGATCTTCACAGCTGTCAAGTTCACCATTGAAGATCAATGAAGACCACTGAAGACCTTCTCGGAAGCTCTCGGTTCAAGCCACGGCTCAAGCCGGCTCATGAAGACTGCAAGTGGACAAGTGGGGCAAAGATCGAGTCAAGGCTCATTAATGTAGCCGCTAGTCATATTCCAACGGCTACATTGAAGGGTATAAATAGAGGAGTTCATCCTCTACACAAACCACTCTTGAAAAATACTCTTTTCACAGTCCAAAACCTTTCCCTTACACCCACACACACCTCCCGTAATCCACACACACACTCATCAATCCCTACCCTTTAAACCCTGTTCCAAACCAAAACCCTCACCCCAAAACCTCTGCTTCAACAACAAACAACCCTAGTGTGTTAATTCACAAATTCCAAAATTCTAAGACTGTACTTTAGGTGTAGAATCAGTTTGTAAACACTCAAGACTGTACTTTGAGTGTATTAGTTGTTTTGTAAAATCTTGAGACTGTACTTCAAGTTGTAAAAACACTTAAGGCGTACTTTAAGTGTATCCCTAGTTGATTTGTACTAATTAGGAAGAGGAAGTTCAAGGAACTTGCCTAAATCAATCATTTGTAATTTTTGTTGATTAAAGATTATAATAAAATTGATCTCACTTGTCAAGATTGACAGTGGGGGTGGATGTAGGAGGAGTGAATTCTGAACCACTTTAAATTCTCTGTGTTATTACATTTTTGCAATCACATTCACACACTTGCATTATTTCTTTGTGTTCTTTGTCCTATCATTATTTCAAGCCTCTCTTATTCCGCTGCACAATTCAACAATCATCTGACAGCTAAGCCAAATCATAGCTGTCTGATCATCTGCATATCAACAAAGGGCCTTTCAATTGGTATCAAAGCTTGTCTTCACATTCAAAAGTCTAACAACTTGTGAAGGATTCTCTTCAAACCGACCATGCCTCAACCAAGGAGAAATAATGAGAAAGACATCCCACACATTGATGACTGTGGATCTTTTGAGATCTATGCATCAAAAATAAAAACATATCTTGATGTAAACAGTATATGGAACTGGTATGTTCTAGAGAATGAAGTGTCCTACCCAACTCAAGTAGATACTGATGGAGGACCTAGTAAGATCAAATCCCCGTAAACATGGTGCAGAAGGCGAAAAGCAATTGATAAGTGCAAACTTGAAAGTCAAGAACATTCTTCAAAAGAGTGTAAATGACTCATTAGCACAAGAAATTGCTAAGGAACCAAATGCCAGATCGGCATGGGCTCTCATTCAAACTAAGTTCACTAAACACTCCAAAGGTCGTGACACAAAACTTGTATAACTTGCTTAGGCAATTAGACAACTTCAAGTTCTACCCTGGAGAAAAAGTGAGTGTTGCTCAACCAAGGTTTGAGAACCTTGTTAGATCTATTGCTGACCATGGAAAAACCTTTGAACAACAAGATCTCTGCCTCAAGATATATTCAAATCTTCCTCAAGAATATGAAAAGGTAGCATTACCTATTAGAGAAGGATCTGAGTGGAGCACAATGACAGGTTGAACAATATTTTGGAAAGCTTGAAGCTTATGAATTGGAAGGTATGATAAAGATTCAACCAAATCCCTACCATTTCACAAACTTTAGCTTTAAGCGCCAAGAAACCGTACACAAACCAATCACTCACCAAGACATTGAGACCATTGTCAACAATGCCCTTCAAAAGATAAACATCGCTCCAAACCCAATCGTCAAGACAGATCTCCCAAGAAGACATTCCAAGTCTCATTTCCATGGCTGTCAGAAATGTCATGAAATTTCAAAAGAAATATTTTGACAAAAAATACAATCCTTCCACATCTAACTCTCAACAAGACAGCTACAAGAAAACAATTGATTGTTTCAACTGTGGAAAGCAGGGATATTACTCATCTGATTGTCCTGAACCAAGGAAACCTAGGGACAATCAGACAGCTAAGAAGATGACCTACTCAAAAGAGATCATTCACAGTTCCAAGTGCATCTGCTTCAATTGCTCCAAAAATAAACATGACAAAAACAAGGAGCAAGTTATGATAGCTGACTCATCAAAATTCAGTGATGAAGAGTATGTGTCAAGTGATGATTCTGACAATGAAGGAGAAGAAGCCATGATATGCCTTATAGCTGAAGATGAGGAAGAATCAGACAATGAGGAAGAAATGGAAGCACTTGCTGCTGCAGATGAACTAAAAGAGGTACATGATTTTAACTCCTTAAATATTGATGGTTTCAAACAATTAGTTTGCACTCTTTTAATTCAAACCAAAAAACAAAAAACTAGCTTTGCTTCACTGGTCAATGAGAACATTTTCCAATCCTCAACCATTGACACCCTTACAAAAACCAATTCTGAGCTTGAGAAAGCATGTCAAGGGCTAAGAGATCAATGCATCATGCTTGAAAAACAAAACATGGATCTGACAGCTGAGACATCAAGTAATCATGAAAACTGTCAAAAACTCAGTAATCTTGAAAAAGAAAATGATGCTCTTAAAAAGAGAATAGACTCATGGAACATGTCAAGCAAAGCATTATCCCTTTTTACCTACACCCAAAGGCGTCCTAGTGACAAAACAGGGATTGGTGCTGATAATCCAACAAAGAAAAGTGTACACTCCTCCCACCGGTGAAAGGGCCATTGAAAAAATGGTGCTAGAAAATCTAAGCTCGCAAAGACTATCAAGCTCAAACCTATCTGTTCAAACCAAAGGAAAATCAAAGGAAATCTTGGGTGGTCCTAGTCAGTCAAAGGAAGGACCAAGTAAAAGTCAAGGAAGCAAGTATATTTGGGTTCAAAAAGGAGCCAATATACGGGAAGAAGTCAAGCCGCAAGAATGTGCTAGTCACCAAGTCTGTCGACGCCCAAGGGTTGATGACAGACCAAGGCATGATGCATGCGGCCAAGGCTCCGACAGACAACCAAAATCTTCCAAACAACAAAGAACCCCAAGGCAACAAAGATTTTATAACAAACATAGATACACCAAACAACAAAACCTCAATGGCAATACTCAAATGGTAGAAGCCATGCAAGTCAAAATGACTCTCCCGGATCATCCTCTTCAAATAGCTTTCGGTTTCAACCCCAATACAACAATCCAAACCACTTCTTCAATCCATCCCAATCCACTGTCCCTTACACCTTACATGATGCAAATCATGTCATATTATCATACCCTAAACCAGCTTCTTCAACAAGGGACCAATGAACAAAGCTAGGGTTCCAAAGAAAACTAATCCTTTGGACCCAAAAGAATAAAAAGGGGTACCATAAAATTTACTTTCTGTTTTAGGGTACCTAGGAAAGGACTTTGGTATTTAGATAGTGGTTGTAGTAGACATATGACCTTCAATAAAGACTCGGTTGCAACAATATTCCTCTAAAAATGGTCCAAATGTAACCTTTGGTGACAATTCCCAAGCTAAGGTCAAAGGATCGGGAAATCTTATTACAAAAGATATCATTTTTACAAATGTGTCTTATGTAGAGGGTCTCAAACACAATTTGATCCGCATTAGTCAAATCTGTGATAAGGGATATCATGTTGTTTGCACTAAGGATAAATGCACTGTTAAAGATAAAAGCAATAAAGTCATTCTGACTGGTTCAAGAAAAGGAAATCTCTATTGCTTAAACTTAGAGATTGTGGAGTCCTCAAATGCTCACTGCCTTCTGTCTTTTAGTCAATCTGATATGTCATGGCTTTGGCACAAAAGATTGGCTCACCTTAACCATAAAACCATCTCCAAGCTTGCCAATTCAAATCTAGTCAGAGGTCTTCCAAGGATCCCATTCAAGAAGGACAAACTTTGCAAAGCATGCCAATGTGGGAAGCAAAAGAGATCTTCATTCAAGCACAAGACCAGATTGGACACCTCAAGACCCATTGAACTACTCCATATGGATCTCTTTGGACCCATAAGGACTAGATCTTTAGGAGGAAAGAGATACTCCCTTGTTGTGGTTGATGACTACTGTAAGTACCCAAATCTGGCTCATGCCTTCCGGTTAAATTTTCCGACAATTTCGGTAAGTTTCCCGGTAATTCCCCGGACCTTCCTAGTGTTCCGGAAATATTTCGGAACTGTTCCAAAACAATTAAGGGCTGAAGGGGAAGCTTCCTAATTAAGAAACACGTTTTTCTTAATTAGGAAATCTTCTAGAATGCCACCTTGCATGTTTCTAGAAAAATCTGGGTCGGCAGCAAATGTAGCCACGCGGCCTCTTTTGCCGCAAATGAAGCCATGCGGCCTCTTTCGCTGACCTTCTAGAATGCCACCTTGCATGTTTCTAGAAAACTGGTCGGCAAAGAAATGTAGCCACACGGCCTCTTTTGCCGCAAATGAAGCCATGCGGCCTCTTTCGCTGACCTTCTAGAATGCCACCTTGCATGTTTCTGGAAAAATCTGGGTCGGCAGCAAATGTAGCCACGCGGCCTCTTTTGCCGCAAATGAAGCCACGCGGCCTCTTTCGCCTTTTTCCAGCTGCCTATAAATAGAGGCCTCCTCTACCCATTTTAGACACACAAAAATCATCCACCATCACACATAATACGTAAAATACACTCCCAAGAGCTTTGGAAGTCCAAGAAGGTGAAGAAGAAGGCCAAGAAGCCACCTCCCTCCTCCTTGAAGATCCCAAGATCAACTCCTCTTCCTAGCTCCATCCAAAGAAGAAGAGGAAGCCATTGGTAACCTCGCACACCCTAACCTTGCATCCTAATTGCTCTATGTGATTCTAATTACTCATTGCATTTCATATATTGCATATTATCTTGCTTGGGACTTGGTAGATTAAAGATCATATCTTTATACCCCCTTCCCCTTTGCATGCATTAGACATCCTTTGTCATTAAAAATGTAGTCTTTATCCATAAAGGTGCATCCTTTGCACCTAAAACCCCCATTTTCCAATAAAAATGTCATCTTTATGCATCATTTGCATATAAAAATACAATCTTTTCAATAAAAATGCATCCTTTGCATAAAAATCATGTCTTTACATTCAAAATGCATCCTTTGCAATAAAGATCACTTCTTTAAATCAAAAAGCATCCTTTGCAACCCAAAAATGTCATCTTTTCACTAAAGTGTCATTTTTATCATACATTCCCCCATGTCCCCATTAATAACCTTGGAGCGGACCGGTGTAAAAGATCCTATCTTTACATCGTTCCTTCCATTAAAGGTTCATGATCTCTTTAGAAAGGGATACCTTCGAACCCTATATCTCCGATTATCACTTAAGATGAGTATGAAGCATCTATACAAGCTCGACCATCTTAAAGTGTAGGATTGATGGGCTAAGGACCCTCCTTTTCTAAAGAACCTCATCTTTGACTACAAAGAGAGTCATTCTCTCGATCACGCAAGTCCCAAGGTCTAAAAAATGCGATGATCACAAGTCCAAGATGAGGGCGGGATCATAATCCCGAATACATAAAATCCAAGAAATCCCGAGCGACAACCAACAAATGATTTGTACGTCCGGAAGACGACTTGGGACATTCCCTCCTTATTTTCAAACACATGCACACAAGAAAGCACGCAAGCAAGCACGATTAATGAAATCATGGGAGACTTGCTCCGACAAGGCACCTTGGGTGAACGCCAAACGTTCTTCCCAAGGGGTAACTTAACCTCCGAACCCATAAAACCTTTTTTTCAAAGTTTTGATGTAATCAAAATGGCGTGGCGACTCCGTTTTTCAAATTAAACCGGATGTCTTCAAACTCGCGTGAATCCAACAGAAACAAAATTTGGGCACACATTCACAGTTTGGCGACTCCGCTGGGGACATCCCAAAGGAGAAAAGCTTTTATTTTCAAAACAAAAATCGATACTCGGTATATAGGTGGAAACCACTTACCCTTCCTGTACACTCCCTGACGTGGGAGTTGGGATAACCGGTGGTTTAACAATCCACGTACCAGTATCCTTTTTCGAAAACAAATTTTTGAAAAAAAAAATCAAAGAAAGCTTTTCCCTTTGAGCGGGTTAGACTCCCATCGCCGATTTCATTAATCATGCTTGCTTTCTTTACCATGCATTGCATCATTTGCATCTTGGAATTTGTGCATACTTTGAACGGGAAACAACCCGAAAAATAGCAAAAGGAGTGGAACCTGGAAAATTGATCCATGCAGTCGTACGGCTCAATCCTCATTGGATTCTCGACCGGCGACCTCGGGCAATTCCACCAGAAAATCATGGTTAATCTGCGAGTCCTAGCGGCTTGGGGCTACTCGGCTCCATGATACTGGGCTCCTTAAAAATTTACGATGCTTACGTGTTGCATTTTTCCCCGTCCCGAAAATCATTCCTTTAAAACACATTTACGAAAATCTCTGTTTTAACTCAAAAAAGGAACATTTTTAGGAGACCGCACACTACGCGCCTTTGATATATCCCGTACACTTTTGCACGCACGTCCTTCAAACCCGAGGGTGGTTCCAGTGCGATCACGGACAACCTTACGATGCTCCCGGGCGCGCACGGAATCATCCCAACCTCCCCATGACAGCCAGTGTCGACCAATGCACAGTCCGTGTCACACGTTTCAAAAAACCGTGACTTTTGGTTGGTTTTTGGTCTAGTCCGTGTCATATTGCCCAGTTGCATACCAACGTAAAGGTCAAGCCTTAGCTCATAACGGAAGCCAAGATTTTCGCTCAAGCGAAATTCTGCCGAAATTCCGACAAGGAAAAATCGGTGGGATCTTGACTCCGACATTGACTATTGACCTTGACCCGCACGGAATGCGTAAGAGTTAAGACCGAGTCTTTGCCAAAAATCAAAAGATCTTTCGCTCAAGCGAAGCTCTGCCAAAATTCCGACAAGGAAAAATTGGCAAGATCTTGACCGGCATTGACTTCGATTCCGACTCACGCACTGCGTATGCAACGAAGTTCAATGTGACACTGTGTCATCCGGCTTTTTACTGCCCGACCCATGCCTATTATTCTCTCGGACATTACCGAAAGTCAGAAACCGTCATTCGCTCAAGCGAAACTCTGCCAAAGATCCGTCAAGGCAGAGAGACGAGACTTTCCCGGTATTGCCTTGACTATAATCTGCATCGCTCGTGCGTTGAAAGGTCCTATGACCCGCTAGACCCGATAGGAGCGTTCTTTACTCTCGGTCGGTGGGATCCGCGTGCCCTATAGGACCCTCGCCCGGGGCTGTCCACCCTGGGAGGTCGAAATACAGGTGGAATACGAGGGGCTTATAGACGTAGTGACGGAACCCACTGATCCAGGATCTAGAGTAGTTGCGAAAAAGAAAGGCAAACCCCCTTTTCCAACCAAATAGAAATAAATAAAAGACATTGTTTTAAGTAAATTTGAACAATTAATGTAATCATAATTGCATTTTCCTATCTCTGAAATCCCTAATCGAGATCTCCTCGGTCTGATTTCTGATTTTTCTATTCCGACCTTTCATGGTCAAACCCTAGTCGAGACCTCCTCGGTCCGATTTCCGATTTTCTATTCCGGTCTTTCATGGTCATATTCCTAATTGAGACCTCCTCGGTACGATTTTCGATTTCTCATCTCGACCTTTCATGGTCAAATCCTTAATCGCGACCTCCTCGGTCCGATCTCCACTTCCAATCTTGACCTTCCAAGGTCTCATCTTTTCCGATCAATTAGGATTAGGAGAAAATGTGTTTTGAGTAAAAAACTTAAGCGATAAGTGCATGTTACTTGAGCCTTCAGCCCAAACACTTACCTTCGAGTCTAAACCTTACCTTATCTCCGAGCTTAAACCTTCCCTATCCCTTTCCCGCAGCGAGAAAAAAGTGTGCGAGAATACCGGGTCAGCAGCTTTTCAGTGCAGAAAACCTTAGGCAGAATCGTCAGAGAGTCAGAATGGCAGATTTGACAGAAAACAGTGAGGGCACAGGAAATCAGATGATTAGGAAGGAAGAATTAATCCTGGCTTTGGAAAGCGCCCATAAGGTTCATCAGGAACAACAAGCCATGCTTATTGACGCACTCCGTCGTCATGGAGTTCAGGTCACAGTTGAGTCGAACGGTTCTCTGGTGGTAGTCGAAGATGAGACTTCAGAAACAGTGATTTCAGTCCCTTCATCCTATAACCAAGTCCCCCCGCCTACAACCAATACCTTCCTCCATCCACATATGATCCCTTGTCAAGGACCACTTCTCCTCGCCCTTTCCAACATCCCACTCATCCGGGCTCCATCGCCCTCGCCTCCTCGTAACGGATTGGGCTTCACCCCACCTGTTCCTCGGCCCAAAGAATACCCGCTTTACGCTCCGGCTTCGCATAATCAATTTGAGTTATGTGGCTATGTTATGAAGCCCCTACACCCACCTGAGTGTGATCATGAGTTGCCAAAGGATGATTCAAGTCTCCAGCTGTCACCTACCGGGCTTAATGAATTCAGCCGTCAGTTTGCTACTGTGTTTCCCTCCGCCGATAAAAGTCTTGTTGCGATTTCCAATAACTCGAGAGTCCCCGTTGACCCCCATGTGGCAATATTGAACAAGTGAAACAAATGCAAGAGAAGTTTGACTTCATGATGAGTATCAATACTCCCTTGACCCCAGACGTCGAACCAAGCAAGGAAATGACTCCACCAAACATGACCCAATGCCACCAAAGACCAAACAAAGAACCGTACCCATGTCGCACCCGCTTCCTCACAAAGGAAAGAGTATCGTAGCCTCCTTCAGCCAAATCCAACAATGGAACCAACTGGACAATGGAACTCCGAGTCTTGAGAACAACAATGTCTCCCGAAAACTCCGCAATACGGATATGCCTTTAAGCAAGATTCTGGAAGAACTGATAAAAGAAAAGCTGATAAAGCCACTGGAGAATTGGAAGCCCAGAACCCCAAGATTCGGTTGGATGAGTCCAAGCACCGTCTTTTCCATCAATACCCCGGGCGCAACACCGATGATTGCACCTATTTGAGGCATGAGATCCGAAGTTGATAGAAAATGGGAAGCTCGAGAACTTCCAGGGGCCAAAAAAGAAAGCTATGGTAAGAGGTCGATTCAGGATGTACAAGGTCAGAAACGTCAGTCTGATGATTTCGGGATGCCCATGAGCAAAGTTTTCAATGATTTGGTGAAACGAGGCCTTCTCACACCTCTCGAGAATTATAAGCCAAGAAACCCCAGTAGAGTTGACAGGACCAAGTTCTGCGAGTACCACAAGCATTTTGGGCATGTGACAGACAAGTGTGTGGATCTGAAGAAAGAAATTCAGTGGCTGATCTACGAAGGAAAGCTCAAGTTACCTGGCAGTCCAACCCACGAAGAGTAGCTAGACTAGGGTCTACTTATCCTTAAGTAAGATTAAAAAAAAAAAAGAGAAAAATAGTCTCTCAGTCAACCTTCGTAGGTTCTAGTACTTTTTCCCTTTTCAATCAAGTCCTCTACGGACATTGTATTTAATCTTCAATTTTCTATAAAAGAGTCTTCTTCTTTTCTTACTAGACTTAAGACATTATTTGCACACCTACATTACATTTAATGAAATGGTTTTATTTCATATGATCACTTGCATTGCTCAACAAATAATCTCTCGAAATAATTCACGTTCCGATTAATCAGTGTGAGAAAGTCAACTAATGCCTTCCCCATACACTTTCCTTACCTCACAAAAAGCCTTTATTAAACCATACACTTTCCCAATCATGCCCTCACCTTCACCTTGACCAAGTCAACGACGGCGGCATATTCAACGGACAACAAAAGACCACTCAGCTTCGAAAGATTGACCCCGTGTCGACAACAATCTAGGAGCCTGCCTTAGACCTCAAGGATGTCAAGCAGGGGCTTGCCTTGGCCCTCAGGTGCTTCAAAAAAAAATGTATTGCAAAAAGAGTAATACACAGCTAGGCTGAAAATCCCAAAAAAAAGGGCAGTCTAGGCAAAAAACAGGGTTGCACATAAAAAAAAAGAGAGAAGGAAAAAATCTTGGTGCAAAAAGAGTAATGCCCAGCTAGGCTGAAAATCTCAAAAAAAGGCGGTCTAGGCAAAAAACAGGGTTGCACATATAAAAAATAATAAAAGAAAATGAGGCCAAGGACCCAGCACCACCAATCAAAAGCTTGACGGACAAGCAAAAATCAAAGCTCAAAGAATGAAAGTTGTCGATAACAATGGGGCGGTCGAAGCAAAGCCAAAAACATTTCATAAGCCTGTAGGCATGTGCAAATCCTTTCTCCCCCAATGAAAGAGGAAGCAATCAGAAGCAGCCGTCCAAGAATGACTTGGTCAAGGAATCATCCCGAGGCCCACGCCTCATCATCTCATCCTAGCCTTTTCACTAAAGGAACCACAAATCCCATTTCCCAAAACAGTCCGGCCAAGGCCGAACTACGGCGACCTGAGCTCCTCACAATGAGGGGAACGTAGGCAACCAGAAATGGTCCGGTCATAAACATATCCAAATCCCAGAAAATCTGGTCCCATCGAATGGCCTTTCCCATAAGCATATTCAAATTCCAGAAAATTCGGTCTCATCAATGACCTCTCTCCCATAGACACAGTCAAAACCCAGAAAACCCGGTCTCATCAATGACCTCCCTATACACAAACCTTTCTTTCACACCAGCCAATCTTGATCCGCGGCATTGGTTGACTTTCTCCTCATGACTAATAAGAATGTTTTTTTTTCATATCGAGATTAGTGGTTGAATAACCCGAACATCAATAAAGGGTTTTAAGCAATCTTGTGATCATTGTAAATAAAACAAGTTTTCAGATGTCTTGACAAGTCTTCCTTTTCTACATCTTAATAGTGCTAAATACTGATTTTCTGTCAGCAGGGGCTTCCATACACTTTTACCAACCTTTCTACGCTTATACTCTCTCAAAAGAGTCAGACCCAAAGCGAGCTTTTGTGCTTACATCGAATAAGGCCATCAAAATAACACAAAATCGGGATTTATTCCCGCCTTTCAAAAAAATATGCCCCTGCATGTTTACATTTCTAAAATATTTTCTTTCACATCTTCTTAAGGTTGACTGATTGATTAAATAAAAAAAATAAAAAAAAAGAGAAAAAAGGATAGGTTTTCCCTCTTCTGCTACAATTCGCATTAGGGCTGCCTCGAAACTCTCCAAGGTTGGGACTTTGTCAAAGCGTTCCTTTAAACTGGGGCTTCTTTAGCCATTTTTGGGGTTCGCATCATGTTCTTCACTAGGTCCCTAGATAAATTCGATTTTGGTCAGATCAACCTCAGGATCACTTTCGCATGTATCAATTATATTGGGATTTTTGCTAGGTCACCAGACTGGGGCTTCGCCAAGTCACTTCGCCTACTCAGTTCATTCAACCGGGGCTTTGCCAAATGAAAAGATCTTTCCTTGCTTTAGTAAGACATGGGGCTTTGCAGAAAGTTTTTCCTCAGACCGGGGCTCCGATAAGTCACATCCATCCCTAGAAGAGAAGTTTGGTCACTTCAACATCTGTTTTGGTTGTAAAAGCCTGTTAGCATCAGCTTCAAATGCCAGAGTGTGAGAAAGGAACATTCATCGAGACTCGAGGTTTAAACCCAGTCTCAGCCCAAGAGGGAATTCCAGTCCACGTTGACAACATCTCAAAGAACAACAACGTTTCAGCCCGCGCCCAAGGGATACAACCCCACCGTTTGAAACCCGTCTTAAACAATTCCCAAATACATTCCATATGTACATCCGGACTGGCCCCTACCATGAGAAAAATCATCCCTAGGCTCAAGTAACGTGCCAATTGCTAATGATAACGTTTTCTCCCAAAAGCGCCTTCGTTACTTCCGTTATAACGAGATAACGCCAGGCGACAGTTTCCTAATTGTCAAAACGTCGAAAATCCTAGACATCGTTCCTAACTGTCTAGGTAAAGCTTGAACTACGATCAAGGCTTGATTCCTCCGGGATACGTAGGTAGCCTTTCATAAAGGTTCAGCCATCCGACCACATTGGTCACCTTTTCCCTTCTCCATTCTCCAATGGTGCGTAAGCTTTTCATAAAAGTCCAATTTTATGACCATATTGGTCACCCCTTTTGATTTGGAACATTCCTATGAAGGATTGGTTGTTTGACCTCCTAGGTCACCCCGTTTCCATCCTTATAGGAAGGGACCGAATATCTCTTTGCCATTGTCCCAAGGAGGCCAGGTAGGTGATCTCTTTGATCCCCCAATTCCAACCTGTGACTGCAGTTCCATTCCAGTTCCAAAGGCAATGAAAAGCACAGTTCAGGCTTATTAAGTCGCGCGACATAACAAGCCATGTCGTGCGACATAACAAGCCACATCAGACATCAGACATCAGCAACTTCCTGTTCTCCCCAGGGCAATCCCCGACTTGTCAATAGCTGCAAATACCACCCATCCACTTCTCAGATGCATAGGGGAGGGTTCATTTACCCCATGTACACCCATTGCATTCATATTCAAGCCAAAAATCCATTCAAATCATTCATATTCAAGCCAAATACCATACCATTGTCATTTCATAAGTGCGTGCAACAAAAGGCTAACAATGTACGTACAAAATGAAATAGGCCAAGTCCAAAAGATGTGCATAGCAAAAATAAATGACATGTTTTCCCTAAAAGGGTACAATAGCCAAAAAGTCATAAATGTCTAAGGGGAAAGGGGGCTACTCTGAATCCTCTCCATCACCCTCTTCATCATCCTCTCCCTCATCTCCATCCTCGTCGTCATCCTCAGGCCTCCTCCCTCGGCTCATCATCGTGGGTCGTCCGAAGGTGCCTCGTAGGCTATGGTGCCCGTGCGATAGTAGTCGTCAAGCTCCGTGATGACGACAGAGTCAAGCTCGTAGTACGTAGCGCGTCTCGGCTCCCCATCCTCATCATCATCATCGTCAATCTCAATGGGTCTCAGTAAAGAGGCACATTTGCAGTCTTTGTCCGAGGCGTCGGTCCTCTAGTGCTCCCGTGGGTTCCCACGTCATCGAGCGGCTCTTCTTCCTTCTCGGTTGGCTGTGTGGAGAGATATCAATCGAACCCCGTGACCGGCACCGATTCTTCAAAACTCATGCCTTTCTCGGAGCTTGCCAATCATGCCCGCGGCACCGGTATATGCCTGGTCAAGTGCCTGTAAGTTCGAGCCGACACTGTCCTGGCGAGACATAACAAGTGTCAAAATACAGTTCTTGATAAAAAAAAAAAGGAGATGCAAGCAATCCAAAGAGATGTAAGGAGCAATACTTACAGATCTAGAACCTCGCGGGAGCACCAGATGAGGATGAGTCTGTGACATATCAATGTGAGCTCGCCTCATGCGACCGCCACCCTGATAATCAATGAAAGTCGGGGGCAAAGGAGGTCTAGCCACGTAGCCAGTCGAAGGCCCCGCGCTATGAGCGCCATAACCAACCCTGGTCTGTGGGGACTGAAGATGTCTAGCCACGTACAAAGTATAGTCCCCCTCCCGTGTGTAAAGATGTGCCGCCAAGCCTACAATCAGAGCATCTACATTCGCCAACTGGCGAGGCAGCCACATCCTAGCTGGAGGATCATCAGGGATCCGAGCGTGCCTATTCGGCCCATGCTGTCTATACACTCTCTCTCCTAGATACAAGGCGTCTCCAGACAAGCCCACTAGCAGCTTGCGACACTCTGTCAAGTGCGCAAAGATGATCCAAATCCAGTGTCATCGTAACGGCTACCCAGGGGAACAAGCTCATCCTCCGTGGAATCCCTCTCAGGCATGTCGGCGTATCATGATACGAGGCCGTGATCCCGCACCTCGAACCTCCGGTGTCCGGCCCGTTTCTGGCATTCTTTGTCCACCGACGAAGAGCAGAAAAGTGGTGGCAGGAAACTCATCCTGTATCCGCCACTCATAATGCCGAAAGTACTCGAAGGCCCAAGCCTGAAAAGGAGAAGAAGAAGTCAAAGCAGGAAAACAAGGGATATAATGAAATGCGCAAAAGAAAAGAGATCAAGGTGAGAGAATACCTCGAAAGCTAGATGAAAGCAGGTGAAGTACTTCGCCTTCCCTACCGACGTCATCTAGGCCGAGATACATCTCGCCTAAGCTCGCCTCCCCCGGGGACGAGATTCCCAGACAGTATCCCAGGCTCTCAAAAGCTCCAATAGTGAAACAAAGGCAAGAGAGGCGCCGTTAATGAACAGCATGTCGGAAAAGCCCACCCATAAGAAAGCCCTCGCTAATCTCCCGGCTCTGGGCTCTCAACGGGATCATCTACCACAATGTAGTCCTGCTTCGCCTCAATCAAGCCATGCGGCTCGCCCAACTCATATCCATTCCCTTCTTGTTACGGGGAACGAAGCCAAGTAAGCCCATAAAATCGGCATCGCAATCGGCCGGGGCTCAACTCCTGTGCAGGCTCCTCTAGGTAGAGCGGCTCATCCGTAAAGGGCGACCCCGTAATTATCGCAAAATCCGGCGGAGTGACCGTCGCTTTCACCCCAAGAGAAGTGAAACGAATGTGTAGTCTCCCACCAATACTCTCGAAAGCTCTCACTGCATCTACACTCCTCGAGTGTCTCCAATGGCCTTCGCCATCTCGAAAATCGTCCTAGTCCAACAAAGCATAAATCATGCCCTTAGGCGAGTCTATTCGGTCCTCGCTACCCGGCAAGCTCGCCATAGCCTCGCCAATCGCCTCTGGAGAGCCACGGGTGCGTAATTTCGCAAGAAAACATGGCACAAGTATTAATATTTCGTGCTATTTCGAAAATCATCTCATGCAAAAATGGGTCAAAATGCATCAATGAATGGCATGCATTACACTTCCTGCATCAATCTATGATTTCATGCCAGTTTCATGATTTAATTCATAAGCCCGGTCTGAAGGCATTCAGCTTCAAATCAATTTCGCCCAAATTGAAAGAAATTTTCAAGAAACCCTAGGTTTCTTACCTCTTCCTTCTTCCGAACATCCGAAGTATGCTCATCGAGCTGTGGGTAGAAATCTCCTCTTGGTGCTTCCGGAAGAAACGGCCGTTGATTCCTTTGCACCCCCTTTCTTCGAGTAGCTAAGTTGGCATGTTGAGAAGCCCTCTTGGTCGGATAGAGCCTAGGAGGCATTCTTCAATTGAATCGGACTGAGAAGTGTTGGATTTCTCTCGATTTCCTTCGAATCTCCCTCTCTGATGTTCGCCCTCTCTCTTCTCACTGTCGCCTCCCTCTCAATTTCAAGTCTAATTAAATTTCAAATGGCGACTGTGCGAATTTTAAAGAAATCTGTTCACCTGGCCTCTTATGTCGTGCGACATAATAAGCCTCTGTGGCTTGTTTTTACAATTTTGCCCCTGAAGGCTCAATTTTACAATTTTGTCCCCCGTAGGCCTGTTTTACCCTTTATGCCCCTGGCATTTCCAATCATTTTCAATTAAATTTTCCCTCCAGTGCCCCGAGGCTTATTTTACAAGTTTACCCCTGTGGCATTTTATATGCCTTTGGCATTTTTAATTCACTTCTTTTACAAAAATTATCAGGATACGTCCTACTTTCTTTACAAAAATCATCGAGTCCTTCTTACTTCTTTAGTCTCTGTTATTTCCGTCATAAAGAAATAACGTCATCTAGTTTTAGTCTCCGTTATTTCCGTCATAAAGAAATAACGTCATCTAGTTTTAGTCTCCGTTATTTCCGTCATAAAGAAATAACGTCATCTAGTTTTAGTCTCCGTTATTTCCGTCATAAAGAAATAACGTCATCTAGTTTTAGTCTCCGTTATTTCCGTCATAAAGAAATAACGTCATCTAGTTTTAGTCTCCGTTATTTCCGTCATAAAGAAAATAACGTCATCTAGTTTTAGTCTCCGTTATTTCCGTCATAAAAAAATAACGTCATCTAGTTTTAGTCTCCGTTATTTCCGTCATAAAGAAATAACGTCATCTAGTCTTAGTCTCTGTTATTTCCATCATAAAGAAATAACTTCATCCAGCTTTAGCTCCCTCTATCTCCGTCATAAAGAGATAGCGCCGTAAGCTTTGGTCTCCGTTATTTCCGTCATAAAGAAATAACGTCATCTAGCTTTAGCTCCCTCTATCTCCGTCATAAAGAGATAGCGCCGTAAGCTTTAGCTTCCGTTAGAATGAAATAATGTCAGGTGACAACCTCCATTAATTGTCAAAACTTCAAGGATCCGAGACATCGTCCTTAACCTATCTAGTGATGCTCGAACTACGGCCTGGCTTGATTCCCACTCGGGATACGTAGGTAGCCTTCCAGAGGTTCAGCCACTCGACCACCTTGGTCACCCAATCCGTCTCGGCATTCGCCAGATCGGATCCTTTTCTATCGACAACCCCACTCGCCTTGCAAGTGACGTTGCCGAGGGGCTTCTGTAAGTACCCAAATCTGGCTCATGCCTTCCGGTTAAATTTTCCGACAATTTCGGTAAGTTTCCCGGTAATTCCCCGGACCTTCCTAGTGTTCCGGAAATATTTCGAAACTGTTCCAAAACAATTAAGGGCTGAAGGGGAAGCTTCCTAATTAAGAAACACGTTTTTCTTAATTAGGAAATCTTCTAGAATGCCACCTTGCATGTTTCTAGAAAAATCTGGGTCGGCAGCAAATGTAGCCACGCGGCCTCTTTTGCCGCAAATGAAGCCATGCGGCCTCTTTCGCTGACCTTCTAGAATGCCACCTTGCATGTTTCTAGAAAAATCTGGGTCGGCAGCAAATGTAGCCACACGGCCTCTTTTGCCGCAAATGAAGCCACCCGGCCTCTTTCGCCTTTTTCCAGCTGCCTATAAATAGAGGCCTCCTCTACCCATTTTAGACACACAAAAATCATCCACCATCACACATAATACGTAAAATACACTCCCAAGAGCTGCTGAAAGTCCAAGAAGGTGAAGAAGAAGGCCAAGAAGCCACCTCCCTCCTCCTTGAAGATCCCAAGATCAACTCCTCTTCCTAGCTCCATCCAAAGAAGAAGAGGAAGCCATTGGTAACCTCGCACACCCTAACCTTGCATCCTAATTGCTCTATCATGGATTCTAATTACTCATTGCATTTCATATATTGCATATTATCTTGCTTGGGACTTGGTAGATTAAAGATCATATCTTTATACCCCCCTTCCCCTTTGCATGCATTAGACATCCTTTGTCATTAAAAATGTAGTCTTTATCCATAAAGGTGCATCCTTTGCACCTAAAACCCCCATTTTCCAATAAAAATGTCATCTTTATGCATCATTTGCATATAAAAATACAATCTTTTTCAATAAAAATGCATCCTTTGCATAAAAATCATGTCTTTACATTCAAAATGCATCCTTTGCAATAAAGATCACTTCTTTAAATCAAAAAGCATCCTTTGCAACCCAAAAATGTCATCTTTTCACTAAAGTGTCATTTTTATCATACATTCCCCCATGTCCCCATTAATAACCTTGGAGCGGACCGGTGTAAAAGATCCTATCTTTACATCGTTTCTTCCATTAAAGGTTCATGATCTCTTTAGAAAGGGATACCTTCGAACCCTATATCTCCGATTATCACTTAAGATGAGTATGAAGCATCTATACAAGCTCGACCATCTTAAAGTGTAGGATTGATGGGCTAAGGACCCTCCTTTTCTAAAGAACCTCATCTTTGACTACAAAGAGAGTCATTCTCTCGATCACGCAAGTCCCAAGGTCTAAAAAATGCGATGATCAAAAGTCCAAGATGAGGGCGGGATCATAATCCCGAATACATAAAATCCAAGAAATCCCGAGCGACAACCAACAAATGGTTTGTACGTCCGGAAGACGACTTGGGACATTCCCTCCTTATTTTCAAACACATGCACACAAGAAAGCACGCAAGCAAGCACGATTAATGAAATCATGGGAGACTTGCTCCGGCAAGGCACCTTGGGTGAACGCCAAACGTTCTTCCCAAGGGGTAACTTAACCTCCGAACCCATAAAACCTTTTTTTCAAAGTTTTGAGGTAATCAAAATGGCGTGGCGACTCCGTTTTTCAAATTAAACCGGATGTCTTCAAACTCGCGTGAATCCAACAGAAACAAAATTTGGGCACACATTCACAACTACACCAGATTCACTTGGATCATTCTTCTTGAATCCAAAAGTGACACCCTTAGCTGTCTGACAAAGCTGTTCAATAAAATTCAAAATAAAAAAGGGACATCCATTGTCAAGATCAGATCTGATCATGGTAAAGAATTTGAGAACACAGGAGTAGAAGAGTATTGTGATTCAAAAGGCATTGATCACAATTTTTCAGCCCCAAGAACACCCCAACAAAATGGTGTTGCTGAAAGGAAGAACAGAACAATCTGTGAGGCAGCAAGAACAATGTTTGTCAGAACACAATCTCCCAAAATATTTTTGGGGTGAAGCTGTCACTACTGCTGTGTATGTTCAAAATAAAACACTGATCAACAAATTCCATAAGAAGACTCCATATGAACTATGGAATGACAAAGTTCCTACCATTTCCTACTTTCACAGTTTTGGAAGTAGATGCTTCATTCACAACAATGGCAAAAACAATTTGGACAAATTTGACTCCAAATGTGATGAAGGAATCTTTCTTGGATACTCTAACACAAGCAAAGCTTATAGAGTTTACAACAAAAGAAGACTTGTTGTTTAAGAATCAATTCATGTTGACTTTGATGAAAACAATGATCAAAGTGTAACTGAATTGTGTGATTTTGATGAAGGTTTGGGAAACCTTGATAATCTCCCTGAAGCATCTCCCATTCTTGATTCAACTGTTCTCCATCATGAACAAGATTCATCAAATCTTCCATACATGGTTCCAAGAAATTCATCTGACAGCTATCTGTGCGCATGCGGCCATGACCAATCCCACTCCCATCATCAACCAATCCAGCCAACCAAGTTAACAAAGAATCACTCCCAATACCAATCCAAATGATGAGGAAGAGAATACTCAAAAGAATAGTCATCCTCGATCGACATCTCCCAAACTTCTTCCTTAGCTGACAGCCAACCCTTAGCTGACAGCCATCCAAATTCATCATGTAATCCATCCACTAGCCATCTTCCATCTCCATCCAATAATCCTCTTTCTCCTCCCAAAACCAATGATGAATCCACCATTACTCACATCATTCCACCCAATAAAGACCTTTACATCAGTCTTCAAATTGATAAAACCCCAGCCTGGACAACATCCCTTTTCTCATGAGTGCATTCATATCCCAAGTGGAACCAAAGAAAATAAATGAAGCACTCCAAGATGCTGACTGGATAGAAGCCATGGAAGAAGAACTAGAGCAGTTTGAAAGGAACAAAGTGTGGCAACTTGTTCCTAAACCAAGAAACCAAACTGTCATTGGAACAAGATGGGTTTTTAGAAATAAGATGAATGAAGAAGGTGTTGTTGTAAGAAACAAAGCTAGACTGGTTGCTCAAGGATACAGACAAGAAGAAGGTATTGACTATGATGAGACTTTTGCACCTGTTGCAAGACTTGAAGCTATTAGGCTATTCCTTGCCTATGCTTCATTCAAGAAGATGAAAGTATTCCAAATGGATGTCAAGAGTGCATTTCTGAATGGAGTCTTAAATGAAAAGGTTTTTGTATCTCAACCCCCTGGTTTTGAGCACCCAAAGTTCCCTGATCATGTGTACAAATTGGACAAAGCATTGTATGGGCTTAAACAAGCACCAAGAGCTTGGTATGATACTCTATCTAGATATCTCCTTGGCAAAGGATTTACCAAGGGCCATATTGATAACACTTTGTTTATCAAGAAATATGGAAATGATCAGTTGCTCATCCAAGTCTATGTTGATGACATCATTTTTGGTTCATCAAATGAGGACTTGTGCACTGAATTTGGAGATATTATGAAAGACCAGTTTGAAATGAGCATGATTGGTGAGCTTACTTTCTTCTTGGGTCTTCAAGTCAAGAAAATGAAGGAAGGAATCTTCATTAACCAAGCTAAATACACAAGGGATATGATCAAGAAGTTTGACATGCAAACTGCTTCCCCTGCCAAAACACCCTTGTCAACCACAACCAAACTCCATGCTGATCTAGATGGTCAAAGTGTAAATCCAACACTTTACAGAAGCTACATTGGATCTCTTCTTTATGTAATGCCTTCAAGACCTGACATTATGTTTAGTGTCTGTCTTTGTGCTAGATTTCAAGCAAATCCCAAGGAATCTCATCTCTCTGCTGTCAAGAGAATTTTAAGATATCTCAAAGGAACCCCTGATTTTGGCTTGTGGTATCCCACTGAATCCCCATTCTCTCTAATTGAATTCACTGACTCTGACTATGCTGGATGCAATCTAGATAGAAAATCCACAAGTGGTGGATGCCAGTTTATTGGCTCAAGAATCATTTCATGGTCAAGCAAAAAGCAAACCTCAGTAGCCACCTCAACAACTGAGGCTGAGTATATTGCTGCAGGCTTGTGTTGTTCTCAAATTCTCTATCTTAAAAGTCAACTTCAAGACTTTGGAATTGAATTATCCAACATTCCCATCTTCTGTGACAACTCAAGCACTATTGCCATGACAGAAAACCCTGTCCAACACTCTAAAACTAAGCATATTGAGGTAAGACATCACTTCATCAGAGACCATGTTGAAAAAGGAAATATCAACCTTGCAAAAGTTTGTACTGAGGATAATGTCTCTGATGTTCTTACTAAGGCAATGGATGAAAAGAGATTTGAGATGTTAAGAGCCATGCTTGGAATGATAAATATGCCAAAATAAAGAGTTGTACTTCATAAATAAAGGAGGCTTACATAATTCAGGGCAATGCTGTCACAATGAAGCCAAACAGCTATTCCCTCAAAAACATTTCTGATAGCTATCCACTGATAGCTATCCATACAAAAGTCATGAAAAACAAAAACATAAACAAAATCATAAAACAAACCATGAAATCCCTCTCTCTTTCATCTCCCTTCTCTCACCAAAAACTTCCTTAAAAGCCAAACAATCTCCAGATCCAGATCTCCTCTTCAAGTCTTCACCTTAGCTGTCAGACATTCTTGGGGAATGTCACTGTTTCTCCAGATCCTCCTCCAGCACTCATTCCTTCACACCTTGCCTCCTGTGTAGATTGCAAGGTCTGGTGATACCTTTGCAACCATATTGGGTGCCTCTCCAGGAAGGGATCAATTGAAGTGACAGAATATTGAAGTGAAGGACTTGCTCTCCTTGGCCACCATTCTTCAACTGCATCATATGGTTGAAGCAATACCTCCATTGGTGTCACAAAGCTAAATTCTCCAGAATAAGACCCATTCCCAGCAACTACAAGTGGTTGGCTAGCTCTTGACTCTTCTCTCTCTACTGCAGGAACTCTGGCAGGGCTAAAACAACCAATAACCTGGTTGAATAGGTATGAGATTGTTGAAGAAGGAGAGACATGTACTCCAGCAAAGTTATCTCCTCTCCCCTCCAACAATCCAACCCCGGAGAGAGTGAATCCTACTCACAGGAGTATACAGCCTTCTCAGGCTTAACCTTCTTCTTGACAGCCTAAGCTCCTTTCCATCTGTACGAGCCCTATCTTGCTTAACCAATTCCCCCAATGTATAAACCCTCTCTACCTTACTTTTTCCCTTACTGGACTCACCCTGAGCAACCTTGATAGTCTTTCCAAAGAGCCTTATTCCCTCTCCCTCTCTACTGTCAATTTTCTCTCTAACAGCTACCTCCTTGACACCATAGTCCTGATCTTCTCTCACTCTCTTGTTCTTACCTCTGTCTCTCACTCCCTCTGAACTTTCAACTACATTGAAGGACTCTCTCTCTATCTCAATTTCATCCCTCAAATCTTCCTCACAATTCTTCCCAAAAACCAACCTTTTCTTGCCGTTTGAGCCATATTTTTTGGATTAAACTTTGAGGAAAATCTACCCATTTGTGTTTGTAAAACAATCCGAATAATTTTCCTGCGAAATTGTCATTGTTTTATAGGCAAGTTTCACCTAGCTATCTCAGAACTGACCATCATCATTCAAACTAGACTTAATCACAAAGTTTTCTTTCAACAGCCTAGGTTAAAGCAACTTTTATGTGATTTGATCGTGTTAATTGCTCACAATTGTCACTTCCTTAGCCATCTCTTCACCTGCAAAATTCTTGAAAAAGAGAATGTTCTTCTTGTGCTCTGTGGAAGTTAATGCCTCAACGTGGGGAAGGGCAAAAATCACTGTTCATGTGAACAGTTACTAAACTTTGAAACCCCCAATGCCCATTAAAACCCACTCTCCACTCATTATTTGTCTCTCTCTCCTTTCGTAATCACCAAAACCCCTGTTTCATTAAACCTCTGTTTAAAATTCATCTCTTTTCCTCACTAATCCTTCATCGTATTCCTTCAACCCTAATTCCTTAATCATCAATGGCAAGCATCAAAAGCAAACTACCCGGATGCTCACAAGCATTTCATAAAACCTAGCTTCTATGCGTCTGAAGTGGGGATACTCCTCCAAGAACTTCTTGAGGGCAATGAATTTCTGAAATTCATGGGAGCAAGACCTCCAATTTATGAAGAATCGTGCAGAGAGATTTACCTGGTAGGGAAAAAGGAACAAAGATAACAATTCAATAACCGCCACCATAGACAATGTGGAGATAACCATTACTCAGAGATGGTCAAGTGATGTCTATGAGATCCCAAACAAAGCTGATGTCTTTGTGAAGAACATATGGGATAGAGGGTCAGACAGATTGAAAACTGTGTATGAGAAATTCTTTGGGGTTAAAGTTCATGACTTTAAGAGTGTGCAGGACAATGCCATGGTGAAGGACAAAGCTGACATTTTTAAATCAACTCTTATGGATGTGGTCAACAAAGCTATTGATGGCAAGCAATCTTCATTTGATCAAATGGGATCAAATGAATGGAAGCAAATGCTGAGCCTATTCACCAAAGACACAAACTGGTGCATTGTTCTTCTTCACAACTTCCAGCTTGCAGTCTCAACCTCCACTCTAAAGTTCAAGAAGCAAGGTGGAAAGATGAACAACTTCAGATTCATGAGTGGAATTCTTGATGTTCTAATTCCTAAACTCAATCCTCCTCTACACAAGAAATGGTTGAAGACTGTGAAGCTGTCAGAGACCAAGTGTTTCAATGACAGAACTTTTGCATTGAAACAAAAGAAGGGAGCTGTGATGAGAGCTGGAGATGATATAAGTATCAGTAGTTTTGTTGAAACACAAGAGAAACTGCAAGCAGAAACAAGAAAGAAGATTGAACATTGGAAGGACTTGATAGCATTGGCTACAAGTAGAAGAATAAAGAGGGGTGTGCAATCCAATGTGAAGAAGACTGGATTGTTGAAAAAGACTGTGGTACCTCATAAGGGCAAAGGCAAGGATGTTCAGGTAGCTGACAGTGAAACTACCTTGTCTGACAGCCATGATAAGGCTAATGAAGAAAGAGGTGCCATTGACAGTCATGAGGTTGACACAATGGGTCAAGCTAATGTTGGTGATGATACCATAGACCCTCAAGAGCTTCAGGCAGCCATCAACCTATCCAAAGCTGTGCACAAAGGCAAGCAACCTCTGACAGCTATCCCCACCAGTGCATACTACCGTATCCAAGGTACAATCCTCTTTATCCATTCCTTCCAAATCCTTGCCAAAGAAAAGAAAACTTGAAAAGAAAGCTCCCAAGGCCAAGAAAACCAAAATAAATACCCCTTCCCTTTCTCCAAAATCCACTACCGCTACCCAAGAATGGACAAGTCATCAACACCTAGCTCAGTCACCAATGACCATTGAGGCCATCCTTAACCTTAAAGCACAATCTGAGAAGCAACCTTTAAGGGGGAACACTGATGAAAACATCCCCTCTACCCAACCTGAACAGTTAGCCAAAATCTTAAGAGCCATTGATGCTATTGAGTTGGATGGGAACCCTGATACTGAAAAGGCTGCTCTCATTTATCTTGAGGATGTTCTTAGTAAAGAGGAGACTGTGATTGCCATAGATGAACTTAGGTCTAGGATTATCAAGAAAAGAAGTGGACCAGAGAGTCATCTAGTAATCCAAAGGTGACTATGGATGAAGATATCCCAATCACCCCTTCCATTCCCGAGACCGAGCTTGTGAATGAACCTACCCCAACCGTTGAAATTGATAGGGGAATCCCGATAAGACATCTCGAGGTCATTCAAAGTCTTAAGAAAGTTGGTGTTGAAATTGATCCCAATCTTGTCTCAAAGGGAGAAACAATCCTTAATGCTTGCAAGGGACTTGTGTTTGATGGAACACCGTAAAATGAGGCAGTCCTTATATCCATTCTTGAGCAAAAGTTGACCAAGGGAGAAGTTAGGGCAGCTTTGAACCTTCTAAAATCCCAATTTTGCTCTGATCTCCTCAAGCAAAGTCTTGATCATTCATCTGTCTCAATCCCAATTTTTTCAACCCATACCTCTGCTCCTTCCAAACCAATCTCCCCAATCCCTGAAAATGAATCAGTTGAAGCCTCCCCTCAGAGTCCAATTCTAGCTGGACAAGGTCAAGATGTGTCTGACAGTGATCCCTTGCCTAACAGTCCTGACAGCCCTCCAAGCCACTCCATTCCTCCAACTCCCAATCAAGCCTACCTTCCCAAAAAGGAACCTTGGATGCTTAGCTGTGGCATTGACTTTTCAATTTCTTCCATCAAAGTAGCAAAATCAAGGTTAGCCAATGTGACTCATTTCCCAGAAATTGCAAACCCCTTTACCTATCCAAAATCTTGGGAACTGTCAAGAAATGGTTTGATTATGGTGGCTAGAAATCTTGCAGGTTTAGTTTTCTTTGCCTATGAAGAATGGAGAGTGTCAACGACTTCTTCAACCTCTCATTTTGTTCACCAAATCCCTTCATTCCCAAAATTCATCACTCCCAATACACTCATTGATTGGGAAATTCTCTTTAGCCAACTTCTCTCTCCATCACTCAATTCTTGTCTCTTCATGCCAAAAGGCCTAGTTTTCACTTTGTGCATTAAACTTGCCAAATCATTCTTTCTCTCTCTGTTTGAACAGAAGTATGCCCTTATGCTTTTGATAAGCAAGATTGTCAATATCTTTCCCCCAACACTTAATCCAGGCATTGAGCCCTATCTTTCACCCTTCATCTCTATTGATCCCATTCTCTTCAACTCTCCAAATGAAAACTCCCATTTCATGAAACTGATCTCTATTCCTGAGATCAAAGAGTTCAGAGCATCCATTGCTGTCAGCCAAAGCAGAGCTCATACTGTTATTGATCTTTCATCAGACTCTGACAGTGATGATGATGATGATGATGATGATGATGATGATGATGATGATGATGATGATGATGATGATGATCTTTCAAGCCCACATCAAGTCTCTCCCATTATCATTTCATCTTCTACCATTCCCAATCCTCCTCAACAATCCTTTCATATGTCCCCTATTCCTCAAGCCCCAGTGCATATGTCTCCTGTTCCTCATCCAGATCCATCCCTTGTGCCCAAGATAAGCAAGAAAGCAAGGAACAAGAAGAAGCATCTGTGGGGTACAATGAGAATAAGAAATGATCAGATGCCTCTCACTAGAGCACAACTGAAAGCAAAGGAAGATAAGTTCTTCAAGTATGATGAGAGGATGACTTGGGAATGGAACAATGAGTTCTATTACAGAGGAGTTGAACCTGAAATGAGAAGAGAACTGGAGGAAGAAAGAAATGAGCTCCTTTCAGCAAGACAAGAAAGAGAAGAATTTTATGATCAACTTGCTGATGACTGAATTGTACTTTCTTAACATTTTTTTGTGGTTGAAACAATCTTTTGTTTGGTTTTGTGTTTGAATGGCTGTAATTTGTGAACTTTTCTCATTTTGAGATCAAATCCAAGTATTTCAAACTCATTCTGATTACTTGTGCATGATATGAATTCCTGAATTACTTCTTTCATTTATATTTCTATTATCATTAAACTATGAAGACATGTTCTAAATAGATCTTCCTTTACCAAAAAGGGGGAAATTGTTAGGACCTAACTTTGATCAATGTCTCAGTTAGTTGGTTTTGATAAAGGAATATATATATAGAACAGGGTTTATATCAAAAGAGGAAATCTGTTATATTCATCTTTCGGTTTATCTAACGGCTATGAGTATGACCAGCTTATGATTCTATCTTATACATTGGTTACATTCAATCAATAAACATGAATCATATTCCCTATCTTAACTATCAAGATCATCAAGCGCATCTCGGCCCTTATTAGAGAACATCTCGATAGCTAAGCCTTGTATGATCTCGACAGTATGACTTCATTCCTCTCGATAGCCATCACTTTGTCTCAATCTCTCGCTACCACAATCTCAACCAAAGTAGAACACGGATCTTCACAATGCCAAGTTCACCATCAAGACCAATGAAGACCATCAAGACCTTCTCGAAGCTCTCGGTTCAAGCCGCGGCTCAAACCGGCTCATGAAGACTGCAAGTGGACAAGTGGGGCAAAGACTGGGCCAAGGCTCATTAATGTAGCCGCAATAGTCATATTCCAACGGCTACATTGAAGGGTATAAATAGAGGAGTTCATCCTCTACACAAACCACTCTTGAAAAATACTCTTTTTCACGCCCAAAACCTTTCCCTTACACCCACACACACCTCCCGTAATCCACACACACACTCATCAATCCCTACCCTTTAAACCCCGTTCCAAACCAAAACCCTCACCCCAAAACCTGCGCTTCAACAACAAACAACCCTAGTGTGTTAATTCACAAATTTCAAAATCCTAAGACTGTACTTTAGGTGTAGAATCAGTTTGTAAACACTCAAGACTGTACTTTGAGTGTATTAGTTGTTTTGTAAAATCTTGAGACTGTACTTCAAGTTGTAAAAACACTTAAGACTGTACTTTAAGTGTATCCCTAGTTGACTGTACTAATTAGGAAGAGGAAGTTCAAGGAACTTGCCTAAATCAATCATTTGTAATTTTTGTTGATTAAAGATTATAATAAAATTGATCTCACTTGTCAAGATTGACAGTGGGGGTGGATGTAGGAGGAGTGAAATCTGAACCACTTTAAATTCTCTGTGTTATTACATTTTTGCAATCACATTCACACACTTGCATTATTTCTTTGTGTTCTTTGTCCTATCATTATTTCAAGCCTCTCTTATTCCGCTGCACAATTCAACAATCATCTGACAGCTAAGCCAAACCATAGCTGTCTGATCATCTGCATATCAACAAAGGGTCTTTCACTGAGTTTGCAAGCCCAGCAATGCTGCTTCTTTTACCACTCGGCTGTGCCCGGGGCTATTTAGCAACATATTCAATTTTGCTTGATGATGGATGATGAGAAGTTGCAAAATGGATGAACGAGCACGAATTAAGTAGGTCATTTATCTTATAAAATAGGAAATGTTATCAAATTTCATTCATTAAAAATTTAAAACGACAAACGATAAAATCACATTTCAGGCCAACGACAAAAGTTTGGGATAGATGCATGCAACGAGCATTTAATAAGCACTTTCCTAATATCTGCATCACAATACTATTTTTTTTGGCTCCCTGATCCCACACGCACACATCTCCTATAAATTCTTGCTTATATTTCCATTTTCATTTCATAATCATCCCTCCTCAATTTTGAAATCTCTCCCTCTTTCTCCACTATCAAAACCAACCCTAACGGACGAAATCAAATGGATAATGATATGGTTGTTACCCTAAGCTTTAGCAGCTACTCCACCAATGGATTAGCTTCAATCGCTGTCAAAGTCACCAATGAATTTAACCACACCTTGGAAGGCCTGTTCGCTGAAGACGACTTTGAATTCTCCTTAGATTATGACGAAGCTGATTCAGTTATCTACGATCACGATTTTCTCAATCGTAGTAAAATTGGGGAAAATGATGATTTCTCCATTAAAATTCCATTGAAACAGTTGTTTGCCTACGATCGTGAAGAGTACTGTTCATCTAGTACGTCGTCTTCGTCGGAATCAGCTGCCGAATCGGAGCCAATGACTGAAATTCGGACGTTGGAATGGAAGAAGAGCAATTCTTTCACTAATGGAGGACGTCGGAAATCAAAAGGATGGAATAAAATTTGTGATTTGCTTCGCCGGAGCAATAGTGACGGCAAGGATGGTCGGAAATTAGGTGCTACGAAAATAAAGGCTCCATTGGCGACGCCTATGGAGGTGTTTTATGTACGGAGTAAAGCTGAGAAGGAGGGAGTCAAGAGAAAGTCGTACCTTCCGTACAGGCAACAACTTGTAGGGTTCTTTGGCAGAAAATATTGAGTGCAATGGCGACAACTTGTAACGTTCTCAAAATGTAATTGCATTATCATTATATTAGTTAAATCAAGCGAGTATTTAGCCAAATTAAAAAGAAGGAAATTTGATGCGTAATTGCAATTTGGTAATCTGAATTTTATAAATGCTTATCAAATTTATAATTTTTATAATTCGATTCATAGATCTATTAAATTGTTGCAATGTGATATAAATTAGATTACTATTAAAATGAAATCAATTTCACTTTCACGTGCTACACACATAACATTATAGGCATAATGGTCTTTTGCATGACATGACACTCACACGTGAACTACGCCTTGTTTTCTACCTGAGTTAAAATACTCGTATGACCCTCAGCCAAGGTTTGAAAGTGAAAAAACCTACTCCCTCCGTCTTGTCGATCTTAAGAAAACTTTCCATTTTTGGCATCCCGCCAATCTTAAGAATTCTCAAAATAGAAAGTTTTTATCATTATTATATTAGGCCTACCCCACCCAATTATCACTAATAAAACTAAATTAAGACCCAGTCCAATTAACCCTCCCTAATTAAATCTGAATTGGCCCAATTACATAGATCAAACCAAACCCATTTTCATCAAACAAACCCCAACCCTATTTTCATTTCATCTCTCTCTCTCTCTCTCTCTCTCTCTCATACTTCTCTCTTTGTAACTCCTTTCATTTCTCTCACAGCGCCGCCTTCACAAACCCTAAATTCATGCCATGGATTCGTCGGATTTAAATGATTCCGACAGTGATCTAGGCTTTCCCCTCAATTTTGATTCATTTCCACCGTTTTTTTAACCAATTATTTCTGGTATAACTGGTCTCTCCGACGAGACACCTCTGTGTTCTAACCTCGAATTTGTTCCTTCTTGGTGTGATTCTTCTATCTCCAACGATGAAACTGTGAACTTCTATCTCCAACGATGAAACTGTGAAAGAGTCGCCGGAGGAGGGTTGTGAGCTGGTGGCGTCGAAGAGACGATTTGGGGAAGAATTTGTTGGCCTATTGTAAGGCTTTGGGACACTGTCACTGTCTCGAAATGTTGGGGATAATGTTCCCTTGGTCAAAAGGCCCTAACCCAGATGTTAGTCCATTTTTTCCGGATACAGAAGCTATTCAACTCATGCTTCAGATCCGAGGAAAACAAATCCAAGAAGGAAAATAGGTCTAATCTCTTTATTTCTGGTATTATTTGAAAACTTAGGGATTTACTCGTGTGTAAGAGCATGTTGTTGATTGTGATTATGGGGAATTTTGTGAAATGATGATGCTCTTTGTTTACTTGAGACACATGTGTTTATGATTGGTGTTTTTATTTGATATGAACAGATTACTATGCTTGGAACTGGTGAAATGTCCCTCTGTTTTACACTTGGTATTAGTAAAATAATTTGACATCTAACTCGATGATGATCATTTTCTGAGAGTCAAATTTTTACAAAAACAAAAACTCCCTTTTTTATGAGAGCGTTCATGTACTCAGAACATTTTTTACACTTAATTTTGGTCACAAACCTAGAAAGGTTACTCAGTGATGATTTTTATCTGAGAGTACATTTTGTAAATGGCCACATGCCTATCTTTCCATCAAACAAAAGAACCCCTTCATTTGAATAAATGGGCCTACTAACTGCACACAAGAACATTACCTTAGCGATGTACCTTTTACTTTGGCATGATCTATGAGGTTCAATTTCTCCTGGACACATGTAGTATCTTTCCATTGCTTTTGCCATGTAAAAACATTTTTCATCAATGTGTATGACATGGAACATGCTCTTAAACTGAAATTTACTAAGAGAAAAATCCCATTTTAAGCCATGATAAACTGAATTTCAGCCTTGCATATTTATTGGCTTCGGTTAATGATGGAGTGATTGGATTCGTGTGAGCCCTGATCACACCCTCCTTTTTCCATCTCCCAACAGTGCTCTTACTCACTCCCAATGCAGCCCCCAAATCTCTAATTGTGCCTCTTTGTTGATATGGAATTGTTTTCATCTTTACTTGATCTAACTGGACAATTTTTTTTTCTACCTGTACTCTTTTTTGAAGTCAGAGACAATGGAGCATTTCCTCCCATTTGACGCCGGACTTTTATCCACATCAAGTACACCGTCGAGCGAGAAACCGCGAACCTCTCTGCAGCTTCCTTGATTTTGCCCTTTGGGAGATTTCCACCAACAGCGTAGGTCAACAAGTATTGGCCCAGATGGTTCCTCTCTTCTTCTGTTAAGTCGGCTCTCCTCACCATCTTTTTGATTTGTGTCTTGGTTATGACTTTGAAAGTTAAGGGTTTGTAAACAGTGAATGCCTTATTTATAGGGGCACTTTTGAAATGGTGGGAAGACTACTTTTGGTGGGAAAATGGTGATCCCCGAGAAAATTTTGAAAATCAGTTTATTTTATGAAGTGAAATGGTTTTGTTTGGTGATCCTGGTGATATTTTGTAATACTAGAATAGGTTTAGATATTTTGTAAACAATTCCAGCTGTAATATTCAGAAAGCACAATTTGATTTGACTTCTCTAGTTTGAATTTTAATTTGGGGGAAAACTGATTAAGAGTTAATCAAAAAGTGAATAACTCTTAATTTTTGACCCACTTGTCCTTTTGGAATAAAATAGTGATATTCCTTAATTCCCGTGCCATTTGAAACTTTCTTAAGATCGACGGGACAGAGGGAGTATTTGTCTCCCCTCCCACCCCACCCTCACCAACTCAATACCATCCCAACCCCACCCCACCCCACCCCACCTACAGGCGGCCAACCCCCACAACAAAGATCCCCAGCTCCCCTTCCCCTTCTCAGCTCGCAATTCACTCGGTTTTTGGGTAATAATCATTATGTAGGAGAGATGGTCGAGTGGTTTAAGGCGTAGCATTGGAACTGCTATGTAGGCTTTTGTTTACCGAGGATTCGAATCCCTCTCTTTCCATCACCTTTCCCCTTCTCCTATGCCCCCCTCCTCTTCACTCTAAACACCAATATGAAGATTTGAAGATGTTTTATTTGATTTGTCTATGTATGCATTTATGTATATGTTTGGATTCATGTTGTTTGATTCTCAAATGTGTGAGTCTATGTGTGTGAAAATATTTCTTCTCCTCTCCTCCCGTACTGTGTATGCGATTGTGAAGTGATTATTATAAATGGGATGGGCCATAAACATCAAGGTAGATAAACAATGACTAAGTAAATAATAAGTAATATTCTGTGTTAAAATGGCGAAGATAACATTGTATGTACTATAGTGCGGCATAGAGCGGAAATTAAATATAGGCGAGAAGATTGGATGGCGAGAAGACAATCTTGCCCCCCTTTTTTATTTTGGGTAAAAAGGGCGTAATTTAGAATAGGCGACCAAGCACGCCTTGTCGCGTTAGAGGGTTTGTCGCTAGGCGACAAACGTGACTGGTAGGTAATAATTGATTGGGGTATCTACACGTGGCACCCCCCCATAATGCACAACAGTGTAACATGATGAGATTGGTAGTACTTTTTACTAACTCTGAAGGTGGTTGACTGACAACGCGTGGGTGAGTGACACGTGTCCCTATGAAGCATGGCCTATGATTATGTTGTGATATAAATATGAGAAAGTGAACATTATCAAGGGAGGTTCCATTCTCTTTCTTTAACTCTCTCTTCTCCATAAATTTAGATAACTCTTTTTCAATCTAAACCTTGGACTGATTCTCACGCCGGAGGGGTTTTACCGGAGTCACCCCCGGTTTAGTTCACTGTTGCTTGCGTGTGTGTAGGTCCCAAGGAGAGCCATCCCAAGAAGATCAGCCGGAGTATCCATTGGAATAGCTGAAGATTCAGCTCCTGATCAACCCCATTTTCCATGGTAGCATCAGATTGACATCAAAGTTCTGATTTGATTTTCATGGGGTGTTATTTTTGAATCTGGATTCGATCGAGGGTTCATTGTTGATTTTGGAGATAAATTTTTAATTTGTGGTAGGGTTTGTGGTATGTGGTGTGCGTGTAGGGGGTTGAATTGTTTGAAATTGAATGTGGGTTTGACGACAACCCATTTGATTAGTTTGGTTTTTTTTTTTTTTTTCCAACTTCATTACTTTCCTTAAATAGACTGGTAAAATAACTAGTTTCCCCTTTGAATGTCACGTAGTTTGCACATTACATCTGTCATGTTAAGAAATTAATTAATGAATAGTTACATTTTATACCACACTGCTGTATCAACTTAACAAACCTAAGGATCATATTATAACAATTACTATAAACTACATAACTAATTATAAAATTTAGTAAAACTTAGGTAACCTAATTGTAATTTTGGACTCATTCCTCCCTCATATTATTTCACCCGTCCCTATATAAATATCTTTTTTTTTTCTTTCTATTTTTTCCTTTAGAATAAATACAACATTACTTAAAATTTTGTTCTATAAACAATTTTCACATTTTACAATATCAAATACACGAACGGTATAAATCGAGATACGAACGTGGATAATGGCCAGGCAAAGACCAATGGATTGGGTCTTGAATATAATTTATACAAGTCTCAATTACGACAAAAAGAGTGAGCTTTTCCTACCTTTGCTTGTCGTGCCTCCTCGTTATTCTCATTATGTCGATCTATAAATACCAGAGCGTATATTGACTAAGACATGTAATTCATGTATGCCGACAAGGTACCCTCTCATTTGCCGAGCAGGGCATCCAGCAAGGCCGACCTATGCCTCATTAGAAAACGAGTAGCTCCTACTCGGTTATCAACAAAGTGAGAAAATGAGTTCCACTATCCTTGCTCCTCTCTTTCTCGGCGTCAACTCAGGCCGACTAAGCATCACATGACGAGTAGCGTGCCTCCTATTTATGCACACGTGCATAATGATATTATCTAGTCATACTCAAACAAGTATTGTGGAAAGTTATAATCCTACTAGAATTATAACCTCCTCACACACAACTTTCTAATCAAATATTGACTCTACAATCATATTTCTATAAATATAAGGCATAATTCACATTATTTTGATAACGCATTTTTTGACTCTGAACTATTTCAATTGATTTCTCTATCTAAATACAAATACTTACTATCACGCCGGATGGCCTTCGCCGGTGGAGCCCCGACTTAGTTTACGTGTTTATTCTTATTTTTCAGGATATTCAATCGTATATGATATAACCTGCCGCTAAATTTATTCTAATACTACGAACGTTTTTTACATCATCAATATATATAATAAAAAACAATATATATATATATAAAAACGTGCATGCAGCCATTAGAAAAGAAAAGGATGAGCTTATTTGTCTTATACATGCAAAGATGATTTGCAGTAAGTGGATATCTTTGTAGAATCTGTAGTGATGAGGATGCAACGCACTAGTTAATAAGCTAATTAATTACGCGTATTTATCTTTTTTCATGATTTCTTTTTTCCTAATTAAGCTAATTAATTACGCGTATTAATAAGCTAATTAATTACGCGTATTTATCTTTTTTCCTAATAAAAAGTGGATATCTTTTTTAATGAGGATGCAACGCAGTAAGTGGATATCTTTTTTCCTAATAAAAAGGGGACAATGGGAGGGATGGATTGTTTCAAGATCCAATTTGAGTCTCATGATTTCTTATACTTTTTTCGCTTAATAATAGTTTTTTCGCCAATAATAATGATAATTTTATTTAACTATTTAAATATATTTAATAACACAATTTCATTCGATCACTATTTTTTAGATTTTCTTACTTTGTCTTTCATCCTTTTCTCACCTCTCATTCTATGTTAACAAACTAGAGTAATTATGAAAGGCTAATGAATTTAACTTTCCAATTATAATAATTGGATTATCTTTATGAAACAAACTAAAATAGTAGTATAGATATGTTTTAAGAATAAAAAGAGTACTACTCACATAATTATAAAATGATTGTCCATTTGAAAAAAAAATATCACTAAATATTTACAACTCCTGAAAACGGTATAGGGAGTCGGTATCCCTACCTATATTCGTTAAGACATCTCGATATAAAGATATTTCGACCAAAGGGTGATGGGATCATGGCATAAAGGCATAGGTATAGGTCGACCAAGGTCAAAGTATACCTAATATGTCGACCAAAGGCCACATATCCCTCATATAAGCTTACAAGGGATATATCTCCCTATATGGATAAGGGATTGGGTCACCCTACCTTTGCTCAGTTCACTCTATTACGACATTAAACGTTAAGTCGACCAATACCATTTACCGATCATTATTTGCCCGAAATACGACTGAATAACACAGTCATAATCATAGTCAAATATGGAAACTTTCAAATTAGGATCCGAATATAATTCAACTGCTTAAAAATCTCCTAAATTTCTTTCCCAATACAGGAAACCGCCTCATACAACTATAAATAGAAGGCATAAATTACATAATTCGGGTAACATAGTCTTTGACTCTAAACTAATTTGATCTCATAAACACCAATGCTTACTCTCACACCGGAAGGCTTTCGTCGGTGAAGTCCCGACCTAGTTCACGTGTTTGGTATTCTTTTACAGGCTATTTAAGTCACTAGGAATATCCGACCCACTGAATTTGGAATGATCTGACGTTTTTGGCATCATTAGTTTGGTTCCATTTGTCGGGAAACGATCGTGATACCCATTGAATAGGCCTGAAAATTTTCTTCATCTCTAATAGAAGACGGACGAACTGCAAGTTTAATGGTTGGGCCTGAAAATCAGCCTATGGAGGATAACAATGAAGCAATTCCACAAATTCCTGGTTGTATTAAGGTCAATGGTGGTTTTCTACCACGTCCTCCGCCTCCTGACAACGGATTGTCTGCGCCACCTCCGCTAGTAATGAATCTGCTTCCAGTGGACAGCCGGTGATGGAAATCCCTCTTGATCACAATCGCTATCGGCGAGGAAGCAGCCGGACCACAGCAAGCCAGGTGAGACGGAATAAAGCCCGTGGGGGTGATGGCCTGCTCCGCCTTCGGACCATAGAACGTTGTTGTGTCGCCAGATGGACACTTTGCAATTCATCTATGAGATCCAGAATGCTTTAATCGAACTGGATCCAGATCACTCATTGTTTGAATTCATCCGACCCACTAGAACTGAAAATTCCCACAGTGGGAAAGTCATGCTAATAGGCAAAGTAGTTAAGGGAATAGGGATAACCATCTCATTGACCAAAAACAAAGTCTGTTCTTTACAACCGAGCTTATGCCATAGATTTGGATGAAGAGAAGAGTAAGAAGAGATCAGACAAAGTTGAAACGACTCAAGCTGGTCCAAACCAGACTTCTAATGGAGGCAACCATAAAGGGAAAAATGGAAATCGAGCTACAAAAAAAGCCGAGGTCTTCACCCCACTCACCAAGCCCATCATGGAGATCATGCAGCTGGTCGGTCTACCTGATCCTCGGCCATTAAGTGGAAAGTCGAAGCATGTTCCAGACAATTCAAAGTATTGTGCATTTCTTAAGGGTCACGAACACGAGACAGAAGATTGTATCTCCCTGAAGAGGATGATTCAAAGGTGGGTTGACGAGGGAAAGCTCGACCATTATGTTATGAGAAAGGATAACTAACGGGGAAGAGATGACGACCACAGGGAAGAGAGAGAGGATCGACCTCCCCGTGCAAAGCTCCATGTCATTAGAGAAGAAGTTATCTCTAACAAAAAATTGAAAGATCAAATACATGAACTGAGTAAAGTCTACCATATCCCAGCATGGGTTCACAAAGAGGAAGAGGTAATCAGATTCTCTCCCAACGAGTTGGCTGGAAGTCGAGCTGCTAGGGAACAACCCCTAGTAATTAAAGGAAGAATTGATAATTGTGAATCTAAAAGGCTCCTCATCGACTCGGGGGCCTCGAAAGATATCCTATATTACTCGACGTTCCAAGAGATGAATTTGAAGGACAGCATGCTAGTCCCATACTCTGGTCAGCTGAAAGGCTTCACCAATCATAAAGTTAACGCCATGGGCACGGTTGACTTGTTACTCAAAATTGGTGAATACCCCTACCGAGCAAAAGTCATAGTAACATTTGTGTTTATGGACCTTGCAAGTGAGTACCATGCTATCATTGGTATTCCAAGTCAAAGGAAACTCGGGTTGGTCGCCTCCTTTCCCTACCAACGGGTTAAGTTCCCTACCCCCACTGGAATTGGATGCGTGGGAGGGACCCCCAAGGATTTCTTGGAGCATGTCATGAAATCCAGAAATACTGCTATAAAGATGGAGATTGACATGCCAGAAGAGAACTTAACACTTTCTAAATCAGTTAAAATAACCAGTACTAGCTCCAGGATCCACCTGATAACTACAGATACCGTGGATGGAGATGATGAATGAACGCTCGCCGAAAATCATTTAAAATGAGAAATTTTTTCTTTAAAATGAAAAGTTTTTCGGTTTTTGGGAGTCGCCACACCGTTTTTTGAGAAAAACATTGAAAAACCTATTTTAAAGAGATTTTGGGTTCGGGAGTCTGGTTACGTGTTTGGGAAGAACGTGAGAGTTCACCCAACACGCCTCTTTCGAGACTTTCAATCAACATTTGGACAATTATAGACATTCAAAGTGTGTGTGCAATATGTGTCAACAAGTAAGGCATGCAAATTTGGAATTTCATTAATGCTATAGGGACTGGGTACAACTTGTGAGCCATGATAGGGGGCCACACCCTTTACATATGATGATTTTTTTTATCAAAAGGCAGAAGTCTGAGACAATCTGCTCAGGAAGCTCTGATGTCGTCCGACACAGGACTTCCCATGAAGGGGATGTCGGACGACAGAAGACCTCATGGTCAGATTGTCTCCTGCAATGACAAAGCCACTCTGGAACTGGAACAATATTATTTCACCCAATGAAGACACTATTTAGTGGTCTAGGTTCAGTTTGGGGGTTGATAGGAGTGAGCAAAGTCATGATTGACTTTTAATGATACGGATGTCATATGACATAGAACATCCGAAGTTGTCTATGTCATATGGCAAACCGCCTCCATCAATAGATAGCACCCAAACAGACCTTAGGCACTCCAAATAGTGGCTTATGAGCCAAACATACTTAGGTAAGCTTTGAGTTACGAAAGGGGGAACAAATCTGACAGATCTGAAGTCCAAGAAAAGCTTTACAGCCATCTGGGAACTACATGTCGTATGACACAGGACCTCTAGAGAGTCCTGTGTCGTCCGACAAGAGCAGCCTGTTTTAGTGCCCTTCAGTCTGTTTGATTTCCCCTTTGTTCCCAAGGCAAACCAAGTAACTTTATTAACTGTAAGCAGTAATATAGTAGTATTATGTGAGTATTATGGGAGGATCACATGGCTTTAATGGCCAAATGTGATAGATCACATGTTTATGGCCATTTTTATGTAGCCATCACCTCCTAACTCGATGGAAATTAACAAAGATCCAAACTTTATTGATGCTAATGTCACCAAATGTTCAGATCTGAGGTGGGGAGAAGTGAATATTGAAGATTCACTTCTCCACCACCTTTATCATGCAAAAACCCCAATATTTCACATAATATCTAAGCAAGTAAGCATGCAAGGTGATATGAGTGTATGGAAGAGTTTATTAAAGAGAGAAAGGGTTTAGTGGCTACCTATTGTAGTCCACAAGGTAAGAACACCAGTAGTATGGTGCTTACCCCTTCAAAACACCAACAAAGGGAACCTTTCTTTGGATCTTGGCTTTTAAGGTGTGTGTGTGATGAGGGAGGTGAGTGTGTGTGTATGAGAGAGAGAGAGAGACTCTATTTCTCCAGAGTTTCCCCTCTTTTACTGATATCCTCCCAAAACTCTCCCAAGGTCCCCCTTAAAATGATCAGCCATGCCTTGTATTTATAGGCAGGCTGATGGGAAGCTCCATGTCGTCCGATAGAGGGAGTTAAACCGCCTTAGTGTCGTCCTATGTCGGACGACAGCGCACTGCTTTTTGACACAGTTGGGCCGAATGGATGGCAGGCCCAATGGGTTGAATGGGCAATGGGATAATTGGACTCAATATTGCATTTTAGCAAATATATGAGCCCAAAAATCAATGCAAAGTGGATCCAAAACATGAGTTCGGGTCGGGGTACTCACAGAGCCCCTCGGCGACGTCACTTCCACGGGAAGTGGGGTCGTCGACAGAATGAGAATCCCGAGCCAGACACGAACGGCGGGGAAATGAGATGACCAAGATGGTCAAGCGTCTGGACCTCTTATAAAAGGGATTCCTACGTATCCCGTGGGGGAATCAAGCCAAATCGTAGTTCGACAAAGATGGACGTTTGTGTCCCGGGGAAATTGACCATAATGGTCATGCGGCTGGACATTTTATGAAAAGGATTCCTACGTATCCCATGGGGGAATCAAGACGAATCGTAGTTCGTCAAGGATGGGGTGCCAATGAAAGGCCATGGGCTTTGTACCCGAAAGTGACTGTTCCAAGGGGAGTCACCCCAGAGATGGGTGTTTGCACCCGAGATTGACTTGTTCCAAGGGGAGTCACCCTGGAGATGGGTGTTTGCACCCGGGATGGACTGTTTCAAGGGGAGTCACCCCGAAGATGGGTGTTTGCACCCGAGATTGACTGTTCCAAGGGGAGCCACCCCGGAGATGGGTGTTTGCGCCCGAGATTGACTGTTCCAAGGGGAGTCACCCCGAGTTTTTGACTGTTTTTCTTTGGGAAGTCACCCGCGGTTTTGACTTTTTTCTTTGGGAAGTCACCCGCGATTTTGACTTTTTTCTTTGGGAGTCACCTGCAAACTTGACTCTTTCTTTGGGAGTCAGCCGCGAATTTGACTGTTTCGATGGGGAGTTACCCCGAGATTTGACTTTTTTCTTTGGGAGTCACCCGCGAATTTGACTGTTTCGATGGGGAGTCACCCCGATAATTTGACTTTTTTTCTTTGGGAGTCACCCGCGAATTCGACTGTTTCGATGGGGAGTCACCCCGGAGATGATTTGACTTTTTTCTTTGGGAGTCACCCGCGAATTTGACTGTTTTGATGGGGAGTCATCCCGATGATTTGACTTTTTTCTTTGGGAGTCACCCGCGAATTTGACTTTTTCCTTTGGGAGTCACCCGCGAATTTGACTGTTTTGATGGGGAGTCACCTCGGGAATTTGACTTTTTCTTTGGGAGTCACCCGCGAATTTGACTGTTTCGATGGGGAGTCACCCCGATGATTTGACTTTTTTCTTTGGGAGTCACCCGCGAATTTTGACTTTTTTTCTTTGGGAGTCACCCGCGAATTTGACTTTTTTCTTTGGGAGTCACCAACGAATTTGACTGTTTCGATGGGGAGTCACCCCGAAGATTTGCTGTGTGGAGAATCTGTACGGTCTTCCGAACCGGGTAGTTTATAGCCATTCCGGGCTAAGGATCTTGATAATGATCTCGAGAAAGATTGAGAGAGATGGGCATTTGAACCCAAATGAATTGGTGAATTTTGATGATAGGAAGTCAAGAGAGACTGACAAAATTGACCAGGGGCAAAAGGGGAAAATCACCCCTTCTGGACTATGGATGTCGTCCGACATGGGGAGTTTCCCAAGCTGTTTTATTTAAAACAGTTAGGTCGTAAGACAGACCCAGGAAATTGCATCCTCCGCCGAACTCAGAGAGAGAAAGAGAGAAAATGTTTGAAAATTTCTCCCTTCCATTTTGATTTTAATCAAAAATTGACAATGCCTCCGCGAGCGGAATCGAGGAGGAATGTGCAAAGATCGTTGTCCGAGAGGAGGAAGCTCGTCGATCGGAACAAACGGAAGAAATTTCCGGAGGGCAATGGGCTTTATCCGGGCCTTAATTTTCATACTTCCACCATGGAACAGAAGGGGGTAAGTATTCTAAACCATCGACCCTTCCCTTTTCCTTTCCGAAAATTGGATTTCTAGGGCTCGAGATAGAATTTAGGGGAAATCGCACCCAAAGAGGAATTGCATGCTTGGCATGAAATGTATTGTTTTGAAAAGATTTTTCTTCTTTTCTTCTCTTGAAAGAATTGGGTGATTTTTGAAAAATGCACATGAATGAATGCATACATTGTTGTGAGTAGGTTCTGATACCTGTGCTGTGCTCACCTGCAGGTTTTGCGGACCAAGGGGTCCCCTGAGGCGATTGCTACTATTTGGGGCATTCTTCCTGGCTCTTCTGATCTGCCGGACAGTCCCAAGGGTCTGATTTTTGCTGCTGGTCTTGGACCGTTCTTCACTGCTGTTGGAGATTTCGGGGACACGCCCAGGAGCGTAGAGCTGGTGCGGGTCTTTAGGCAGTATTGGTGGGACTCTACCCACACTTTTCATTTATCTTGGGGTGAGTCGACCATCACTCCCTATGATTTCACCGCTATCACCGGTCTGCGGTTCACGGGCAGGCCCATCTTTTCTGAGGACCCTGGTGTGCTGAGCCCAGACGCTATTCGAGCATTGACTGGCATGACCCTTCGTCCGAAGGGCAATGGGGTTCCGTTGGCGGATTTGCATTCGGCCTTAACGCATCAGTGTCGTCTCTTTTCCGAGGGTGAGGCCGCAGTTACGGCTGAGCAGCTGGCGAGGGCCTTTGTCTGGGCTGGATTTTCCGACACCCTGTTCTGTAATGCCTCTAGGACGGCATTGACTCTTCTGCTAGAGCCCCTTCGAGATTGGATCCAGGTATCCACTTTTTCGTGGGGCGAGGCCGGTTTAGCTCAGGTGTATAGAGGCCTAGATGAGGTGAGTAGAGGCAGTGTGACCTCTTTGGACTTTTATCAGACTGTGCTGGAGGTATGCTTTTTGTTTTTCGCACATTGACTGCTGCATTGGCTTTTCTGTCATCATTCTTTTACTGTTGCTATATACTGAAAGCTTTCTGTCTTTTGATTTCAGGTATGGGCCTATGAGGTGTTCGGCTGTTATGCCTAGACTGTGCCTGAGAGGATTGCGGCTGATTTATTCCCTGCTATCCGCCGATGGACTTTTGGAGCTAGGGAGAGCCGAAAAGTGGACGGGGTGAAGCCCCGTAAGACGGCCTGTTATCATGACACGATGATTGCCCTGAGGGGCACCCCTGTTGGGTTGAGGCTGTTTCCCTGGCTTGGCAGGTACGGCGGGGATGTGGTTGGTGATGTTGCCCTGGTGACCAGGACGAGGAGGCTTCTGATTGGCCTGGAGGGAGATGCCTTATACTTGGGGGAGAGAGTCTGTAGGCAGCACGGATATGGTGCAGCCGCTCGCGTCCCTCATGATCCTCCTGCGGGGATTTGGCACATTCGGGCCTTGCCTGACTTGGAGCGGCTGCGGACTGGTATTGACACCGTAGAGCTGTCTGATGATGGGGATTATGCTCAGTTTGTCTTCACTCGGCTGGTGACCCCGCAGGTTATGGCTGCTAGGAGGGCAGCGGGGATGCAGATACCGATGCCTCCTCGATTCTTTGAGTATGAGGCTGGGGGTGTCATTCGCCGCTCCTCTTTTGATATGTCTGAGACTCATCCACATCTGCGGCTTCCCCGCAGGACTACCTCTGTGAGCATTCTTTTCTTTTATGCTTTGTTCAAGCTTTTTACTGCTTTACTGTCTGCATTGATTGCTTCTGATTGTCTTTTTTGTTTCCATTGAACAGGTTCCAACCAAGACGTTCAGGGCGGTGGCCAAGGCGTTTACCGGGGCCGTGAAGATGCTGCGCCAATTTCAGAGGAGCGCAGAGCATTGGAAGGGGAGATGCAGCTCCCAGCCGGGTGACGTCGTTCCTCCGAAGAAGAGGCCTAGGCCGACTTTGGCTCCTTCTGGCTCACAGGCGGACGGTTCGAGTCAGCAGCCCCAGCCCGATGGTGATGATGGCGAGGACGACCCTTATCAGCCCCCTTTTTCCACAGTGCCCGAGTGGCACGGATATTATGGTGAGCCCCGGCCTTGGGCCCAGTATGAGGATGATGATGATTTGGATGGCGAGATCCATGAGGCGCCGGAGGGTGGCGACGACGGCCAGGAGCAGAGCGGCTCTGAGGAGGAGGTGGGCAGCGTCCAGGACGACAGCGGCTCCGAGGAGGGTGAGGAGGATGATTCTGAGCAGGATTGATCGCTGCGATCCCCTTTTGTCATGCTTTAGACTCTTTTAGGGAGAGAGAGGAGATGCATGCATTATTTTTTGTTCTTTTGGGTTGTAAAACAAGTATTTTATTGCATTTTGTATTTTGACAACTAAAATATTTGCCTATTTATATATTTGTTAACTCATATGCACAAGTTCGTCCCAAGAAAGGCACAAAATGGTGGTTTTTGATGTGATTGGGTATTTTTGTGATTTTTGTATGTATTGGGTGACGTTCATGCGTCTGCGGGGGTGTCGGATGTGCCGAATCCTCTCCCGTGGGCTTGATGAGTGAAAGGGAGTGTTTATGTATGATTTTCTGGTGTTTTGGACAGGTTTGGGTAGGCTTTTGAGCAAGCATTGAGCTGCTTGGGGTTGCTGCAGTTGCAGCTGCTGCTGTTTCTGATGGGGACTCTCCATGTCGTCCGACACAGGACTTCATGGAGCCTCTATGTCGTCCGACAGGGAGAGTCTGGGGGACACATTTCTTGATCAGCAAGCCCCAGCATTTTATAAAAGGCAGACTCGCAAAAAGCACATTCCAGTAGTCAGAGCAGACTTCAAACTGGTCTTCCACCCCGAAATTATCCCCAAGATTCGACCTTTGACCCGAAATGGAGCATTATAACGACAGATCTAAGACCAAAGAACGTCAATTTCATTCCGATCTCATAAATCTAACCTTCCATCATCGTAGCAACAATAGGAGGGTTATCGACCAACGATATGGGTTGAGATGCATCTGGGCATTAAAGGAGTGGGCGGTAGATTGGAATCTTCTCCGGGCCGCGTCCAGATACTGGGACTGCGAGAGGCATGTCTTTACCCTTTCGTATAATGACTTTACGCCCACCATTGAAGAGTTCCGTGCACTGACTGGGGGAGCTGAGCTCAGGGATGCTGTTTTCCCACGAAATCCATGACCCTTAACTGAGCAGTTGGCAGATTTCTTGGGATTTCACACAGAGCAGGTAACTGATCTGATTCTCGACCTGTCTTTTGTTGACCTGGCCCAGATAGCCCGATTGGCTGTATCGCATCCGGAGCTGTTTGACCCATCCACAGCCATGGATATTTTTATGCTGATTATGATCTCCCTACACTGCTTTTGTGAGTACAATGGGGTGTGCTCGGGTTTACTGCTAGGAGTTGTTAGGCAGATGCGGGGTTCCCGTGGTACCGCATTGATTGAGATCCGGCCTGGGCAGGGAGAGAGAGACATAGTTCCCATTTTGCTGGCAGAGACTTATCATGGGATAGATAGACTGGCTGGAGGGTCATTGCACATGGGACGCGGCAGCCCCAGTCTCTTATCATTGTGTCTCTTTGAGCGGTTGAGACTTATCTCTCCATTACCCGCAGGCGTATGCATCGGCAAAGACCCCGGGGTTACACAGCAGAGGCGAGTGGCTCCGGAGGCTTCACAGGAGAGCTGGCAGAGGCGATTGGCCAGGTATACTACTACTGACATTCAATACTGGGTTCCTGGATGGAGGCTTGAGACCATGAGCGGCAGGCAGGATGACTCTGCTGTAGTGAGGCTGCCGGGATTACACTTCTCATCATTCAGTATCCCCTTGCTTGTTCAGAGGCAGTATGGATACCCACAGCAGGCTATTGATGGGTTCAGAGAGCAGATGGCCCGGGATACCGTTCTTCTCGACATGACTGATGTCCGGACCCTCAGGTTCTTTGCCAGGGCCTTTTCAGGAGCAGCTTTTCCCGCTTACACACTGATACGGAAGACCCGGGGAATCACATACCTATCCACCTTGTATCTGATTTGGTATGGGGAACAAATGGGACCGGTTCAGCACACCATTGAAGTATATTACCGAGGGATCCGAGGAGGAGACCAAACTAGCCGGGAGTTACGTGATGCTGAGGCGTTGACTGACCCAGACAACGTGATCGATGATCCGGCACCAGACTTTGAGAGACTCGTAGAGAGGAGAGCCAAGATGAGGGATGAACCTGAGGTTATGGCTCGGAGGACAGCTTTGAGGGAGGAGAGGGCTGCCCAGGCGGCGCTGAGAGCTGCCGGATTGGTTGACTCACCGACTCGTATTTTTCCTGAGCCGGGACGACGGGAGATAGAACTGTTTGGGATAGCTAAACCAAAGACCTCCCGAGGGCCGAGGAAGACGAAGCAGAAGAATGCTAGTTCGGGAGTGGGAACGAGCGACTAGGAGTAGGTGACCGGTCATTGTATCCCTTGTTGCCGACACAGACAATTTAGATGTTCTTTTTAAAAGATATTATTTCTGCTAATGTTAATGAGTCGAGAGTAGACCGTGCTTGAACTCATCAATGAATGTATTAATGTGATGAAAGTTGAAATTACTTCAGAACTTAATCAAGACACATTTTGGTAATCACGAATACAACTGTTGACAGGATTTGGTGATTTTTATGTTTTTTAGACCGAACCGCGAACGGCTGCCTACGTTCCCCTTTTACAGAATGGACTAAGGGGCTCAGGTCTCCGTAGTTCGACCCAATTAACTTTGTGTTTAAGAAAGGGATAGATAGAAGGGGGACAAGTGGTGCAACCCTGTTTTTTACCTAGACCGCCCATTTTTTAGGGTTTTCAGCCTAGTTGGGTATATTCTTTAGCACCTAGCGCGCCCTTTGTTTTACACGGACTGCCTTTTGAGAGGTTTTCAGTCTCGTCTGGGTACATTATTTTCGCGCTTTTGTTTTTCTTTTTCTCTCTCTTTTTTTTTATCTTTTTTTTTTAGAGGGGAAGACTCGATTCAGACGTAATAGCGGCGTAATCTGTCGCCGTTCACCGGGTGCATGAAGGGATTACCATCCAAATCTGTCAACTTCATTGGTCAGCCAGAGAAGATCTCTTTTACCAAATACGGGCCTACCCAGACTGGCGCCCACTTGCCTAAAGGACTGAATTGATTCGGCGGCTTTTCTTTTAGGACCAAGTCACCCACTTTAATGTCGCGGGGATGTACCTTCTTGTCAAAGGCCCTAGCCATGCGCTTCTGATAAGCCCGGATGTGCTCCTTTGCCTTAAGCCTTCGCTCGACTAGAAGAGCTAACTCGTCATGTCGACTCTGAAGCCAGTCTATCTCGTTGACTTCATTTTCAAGCAGAACCCGAAGAGAGGGTATCTCTAACTCAATGGGCAAAACGACATCCATTTCATATGTCAAAGCGAACGGGGTTTCACCGGTGGCTGTTCTTACTGAAGTGCGGTAGTCCCATAGTGCCAAGTAAAGCTTCTCAGGCCAATCCCGGCTCCTTTCAGCCATCTTTCGGATGATCCTTTCCAGGTTCTTGTTCGCGGCCTCGACAGCACCATTGGTTTGAGGGCGATAAGGGGAGGACTTATGTCGCTTGATCCTGAATTCCGCGAGCAGTTCGTCGGTATGTCCCTCGAAGTGTGACCCATTGTCTGAGATAATCTCATTCGGAACTCCGTATCGACACAGAATGTTTTATTTTATGAAACGGGCTACCCTTTTGGAGTTCAGGACCTTGTAGGATGCCGCTTCAACCCACTTGGTGAAGTAATCCACAGCGACCAACACGAATTCGTGCCCATTGCTACCGGCAGGAGTTATCTTCCCAATAACATCGATCCCCCAAGTTGCGAATGGCTAAGGGGTGCTCATACAGTAGAGATCATGGGGAGGTATATGGTTGAGATTGGAGAACCGCTGACACTTATCGCAGGCTCGCACAAACTGAATACAGTCAGTCTCCATGGAGATCCAATAATAACCCATCATGAGTATATTGAACATCAAGGCTCGGGCGTTCATATGTGGTCCACATGCGCCACCATGGACTTCTTCCATGACCTTTCTGGCCTTAGACTTGCTGATGCAGAGTAGAAGTGGCCCTCGGTGCCTTTTCTTCCATAAATCATCTCCCAGAATAACGTTCTATGCAGAAAACCTTTTCAACGCTTATAAACTTTTGGCGCGGAGACCTTCTTTTAGCCTACCATCCTTTTCTGTCGGGAACGAGGCTTCGCCATGCTTAAGGTACTGGAAGATCTAGCTGTACCATAGGTCATCGACTTTTTCTAGCTCAATCTAACAACATTAGGCAGGGTTCTCGCGCCTCCCAACTCTGAATGGCTTTACTGACTTTCCCTCTGGAATTTCCACCAAAGAGGCCAAAGTGGCCAGGGCATCCGCGAACCTGTTCTTGTCCCTGGGTAGATAGTGGAACGTGACTTCCTTAAATTGGTCGATCAGGTCCTCCATGAAAGCATAGTATATTTGCAAGTACTGGTCCACGGTTCTCCACTTATTGGATACCTGATTGATGATTAGTTGAGAGTCTCCGTACACTTCCAACTTTTTGACATTTCGCTCCAGGGCTGCCTCGAGGCCAGCTATACAAGCTTCGTATTCCGCGGCGTTGTTGGTAGCCTGGAAATTCAACTTGATAGCTATGGGGGTGTGCACATCCTTTGGATCAACCAACACCATGCCAATACCATTGCCCCTTTTGTTGGCGGCACCATCAAAGAACAACTGCCAATGGTCTGTACCTTCTATCATGAAAATTCCATCGTCTGGAAATTGGGTTCGAACTCGGGCGCTTCTGAGCTTGGGAAATCTGCCAAATGATCTGACAGAGCTTGGCCTTTGATTGCCTTGCGGGTTACGAACTTGATATCAAATTCGGCTAAGAAGAATGACCATTTCGCAAGCCTTGATGACAGAGAAGACTTACCGAACAGGCACTTGATGGGGTCCATTTTTGACACCAGGTGGACTGTGTGTACCAACAGATAATGTCTCAATTTGCTGACCACCCATACCAAAGCTGCACAGGTTTTCTCTAAAGCTGAGTAGTTCAACTCGCTGCCCTGAAGCTTCCGGCTGACGAAGTATATGGCATTTTCCACTTTTGAATCTAGCTTTTCTTGCTTGTGACATGGCTCCAATGTATCTCAGAATCATCAAATATAGCAACAAGGGCTTGTCCTTATGTGGAGGACACAGGATTGGGGGATGGACTAAGTAGGCCTTGATTGTCTAGAAGGCGTTCTGACACTGTTCGTTCCATTCAACTTCCTGATTCTTTTGGAGCAGCTTGAAGATCGGCTCACAGATAGAAGTTAGCTGGTGGATGAATCGGCTGATATACTGGAGACGGCCCATGAAAGCCTTCACCTCTGTGATTGTCGTCGACGGCTTCATCTCCATGATGGCTTTAATCTTTCTTGGATCAGCTTCGATTCCTCGTTCTGTGACCATATATCCCAGAACTTTTCATCGGACTACGCCAAAAGTGCATTTTGCCGGGTTCAACCTCATCTCATGCTCCCGCAGCCGGTTGAAGAACTTCCTCAGGTCAATCAAGTGTTGACCATCTGATCCTTTGGAATGAACAATCATATCATCAACATAGACCTCGATCTCCTTATGGATCATGTCATGAAAAAGTGCGATGGCGTCGCTCGGTAAGTGGCGCCGGCATTCTTCAGGCCGAAGGGCATAACCGTATAGCAGAAGGTCCCCCAATGGCTGGTGAAGGCAGTCTTTTCCTGATCTTTTTCGGCGACTTTAATCTGATTGTAGCCCGCAAAGCCGTCTACAAATGACTTGACTTCGTAACTGGCAGTAGTATCTACCAACAGATCGATATTGGGCAAGGGAAAGTCATCCTTCGGGCTAGCTTTGTTTAGGTCTCTGAAGTCCACACAAACCCTGACTTTGCCATTAGATTTGGTAACCGTCACTATGTTGGCCAACCACTTGGGGTGTTCGACCACTCTAATGAAACCCACTCTGAGCAGCTTCTCTATTTCTTCTTTGACCTGGAGAGACCATTCTGGCTTGATCCGGCGAAGCTTCTGCTTGACTGACCTGGCTTCTGGGTCTAGGGGTATTCGGTGCTCGACAGTTGAAGTATCCAACCCGGGCATGTCTTTGTAGGACCAGGCAAATACATCCACGTACTCCTTGAGTAAATCAATGAGGGCTTCCCGTTCTTCCCCGGTGAAGAAATTGCCAATTTGTGTTTCTTTGGGTTCTTCAGTAGTTCCCAAATTCACTATAGTTAATACCTCATCGGCAGCTTGGGCCCGATTGTCGTCTCGGTCAAAAACCTGCTTTATATTATCATTTAAAAAGTTTTCATCTAAAAATTCTGTGTCCTCTTCAAATGAATCATTATTAACCACTTTTAAGTCATTAAGATTTGTCTTAGTTAACTTATCATTTGTTAAGGTGGCAATTAAGGGATACGCAGAAAGGTCAACCATTTCATTCAACGCAAAAAGGAAGACAGAGTTAAAGACACGGCGATGATCATCAGCCGTGAGAGTATCAGACCTATCTAGAGACTCGAACTCAATAACAAAAGACTCTGAGGACTGACTCAGGATTACAGGGACAGACTTAGACTCGGACACACCAGGACGAGGGGTTAGCCTGAGCTTTTCAACCATAACTTCCCGGCTGGCGATTGGTCCCTTGAAGGAAGTCCAATTCCGGAGCGGCATCTCTGAAGTGCTGACGAATGTGCGCGGGTCAATCTCTTTGTCCTCACCAAACTCGATCACTGATACGTAGTCTTTCCCAGCCAGAAGATCAGTCACAGGTACATAATCATCCCCGGTCAGAAGGTCAACCATGCCGAAAGGATCTTTAGCAGCCCCGGCCACCAGCAGTGCCTCTTCGCATAAGTCAATCAACGGTGCTTTCATAAGTGGATCAGCCCCGGCGGTTTCTGATAGATCGGCTTCTTCGAACAAAGCTACGACATCTTCGCCCATATCGAGCTCGTTGGTTTCGTCGACTTCCCCAATCATAGGCTCGACCACAGATAACTTCCTGAACTGGTCAGTGAAATCGGGACTTCCCCAGAAGTGATACTGGCTTTCGAAGGTAGTCACAGCCCCTGGAATGTTAGGCTTGTTAATGATAAACTCCTGGATAGGGTTGCTTTTCAAAGCAAGACCTTTCATCTTCTCGAGCTGGCCCTTGGGGCACACAAAATCATCACCCTTTTCTTTGACGAAGTATTTTTCCAAGGAAGGGTGGTAAGGACGGAGATTAGGTTTGACATATGGCTTTCCAGCAGCACTAGCCTTTCTCTTTTCTGCGGCTTCAATCCTGTCGGCCTCTTTATCCTTGGGGGTCTTCCCAACATATCCCAGACCTTCCCTGTCCTTTTTCAGCTTTAATTCTTCAAGCTTGTGGGTACCCTGCTGACGTCTACCCAGACCAAGCCCCGGAATGTAGTTCATACGTCTCATCATCACCATAACTGGAGGGATCTTATCAAAGGAAGTTGTTAGGTCGATTGCGCAGATCTGGGCTTTTGGGCTCTCGACCCTGAAACCGCTCAACATCAAGTTGGCTTCATCGTGTTTAATTTCCATTACCGGCCTTCCCTCATCATCGGTGCCCTCGATGGTAACACTATCTCCATAGATGATGGTCAGCTCGCCATCTTGGACGAACTTGACGCATTGATGCAAGGTTGAAGCGACCCCATTGATTTGGTGCAGCCACGGCCTTCCTAGCAGAGCGGAGAAACTGACCGGAATGTCTATCACCTGAAACTCAACTACCAGAGGTTTCTTGCCGAACCACATAGTTAACGGTATCACACCCAAAACCTTCCTAGACGTGGAGTCATACGCCTTTATGGTTTGGTCGGATGGCTTCAAATCAGTGGCCTTAATATTTAACAGGCTCATCATTCTGGCAGGCAATACGTTCATAGCCGAGCCGTTGTCCACCATTACGTGGGGAAGTCGGCGTCCATCTAACTAAACAGTGATGTGCAGAGACTCGTTGTGATTGGTTCCATACTTTGGCAAATCCAATTCTGTAAAGGTGATGATATTTCCGTACTGGGCGGTGCCTATCAACTGGCATGCTTCGTCAGGGGTGGAATTTACGGACACCATTGTCTTAGATAGGGCTTCCTCCAACTTCAACTTGTGAGGATAAGAAGAAGTTAAGATGGACTAGAGAGAAATGTTGGCCTGGGTTCGCTTCAACTGTGCGAGGATTGGGTCGTTCTCCGTTAAATCCTCTTCGACTACCCCCTTGGCGTACGGATTTTTACCAGCCCCGTCTCCCGGAACAACTGCTTCTTTGTCTTTCCCTGATGATCCGGCAACATCAGTTCCCAACATTTTTCCTGACCTGGTGAGCAAATTCACCTCAGCTTCCCGGTCCTTGTCGTGATCTGCACCAGTTGCTTTTAATTCTGACCAACTTATCGGAGGCCCTTGTGTAGCATACGGCCAAGCTGCTTGTCGAAATTGATTAACAGTGATTGCTGAGCTTGAATTTGTGGCGCGCTTAATCTCTTCCCAAGTGAGGGGAGTAGATTGGGAATTGGGGGAAATGTCATTATGCTGGACATCATTTGCTAGTTTTGCTGCGACTCGAATATCATCCCAAGACAACATATAGCAGAAATGAGCATTCGATTCATCATCAACATTGATTACATCATTGTTTGCGGGCACAACAGCCTCAAATTTACTCACACCCTCGTTGAGACTAGCCTTACCAAATTCTATGACATTGACAAACTCGATCATGTTGACCCTGTTGTTATTGTTAGGCAGAGGATTGGTGACGATGTTCGGCTTCTCAATCTTGTGCTGGTCGATCAGACTCTGAACGATCCTCCTCAGTGTGAAACAACTGTTGGTAGTATGGCCCGAATTCTGGTGGTAGCGGCACTTCAAGCTACGATCCAGTCCCGGGGTGTTAGGAGTAGGGTAGTTCTCCAAAGGTTTGATCATTCCTGTCCTCATCAAACCATCAAATACCTCTTCGAGCGGCATCCCCAAATCATCATATTTCGACTTCTGAGGCCGTCCTCCATCACGGCCGGGTGGCTGATTGTTCTCCCCTTGAATGTAGTTGATGGTGTTAGAGACCGCAGTTTCTTTGCCTTTCGAAGCAACAGGGGCAGAGCTTGGAACTCGATAGCGGGGAGCTGGAGCATTACCAGGAGCAGGAGTTGGAACGATGGAGTAGGTAGCATTCTCACTTTCGGCCCCTGCGCTCACCATTTCTCGCAGATTCGGGTAGTATCCCCGGCCAATGGCTTCCCTGACAGATGGTTTGACGCATGAAAGGAAGATGGACTTTTCGTCAGAGAGGGGGATCGGGTGAACCAACTCATTAAGCTTCTTGTTCCACCTCTTATAAAAGTCTGTTACGGACTCATCGTGCCTCTGGATGGTGCCGATCAAGTCACTACGGGTGGTGTACCACTCGACACTTCCTTTGTATTTATCCAAAAAGGCATCACTGATCTGGGACCATGTAGCCCTCGCTTCCGGTTTAAGGCCCAGGAACCATCTCAAAGGAGAGTCATCGAGGGATAAGTGAAAGTAAAGGGCTAGCATCTCTTCGGTGGCCCCTTTGGCACCCATTGACATGATGTAGCTGTTCATGTGAGTTTTAGGGCATGTGGAGCCTTCAAACTTAGTTATGGGGGGCATCTTGAAGTTCTTCGGGAGGGCCTTGGAGTCCTTGAGCTCTACGGAGCTAACCATGCTGGATCCAAAAGTCATCTTGTGCAATTGTTCTTTCACATACTTCAGTTCTTCTTTTAAACTTGAAACCTCGGAAGACGGGGTTGTCCTACAGTCGGAGCTACTGTTGAGGATGGAACTGAAAACTCTGGCGTGGACCTGATTGGCAAGGCAGCCGGAGGAAGACCAAGAGTGCTGGGTATGCTAATATTGCTGTCCACTAAGCCAACTGGCCTGGGGATCTTGTTCCCGTCACTACAAGAAACACAATCATTAGGGTCGGCCCGTCACCGTCCCTAAAAGCCAATTTGCCGTCCCTAAAGCTATTTAGGTCGGCCTTAAGGACGGGACTTTGGGGTCCGAAATAACAGGCGACTCTAAAACTTTGGGACCCCCGTCACCGTCCCTAAAAAGGTATTAAAGACGGCAGTCTTCGGTCCTTAAAATTAATTTAGCGGGAATATTTTGGAGCCAATTTTTTATTTGGGACCCGACCCTAATATTAATTTAGCGCCAATTTATTTTTTTCCCGAGAAATTATTAGGGACATGCGTCGTCGACCCTAATGTAATTTTGCGCCAAAATATAATTTTGGAGGGAAAGATTTAAGGTCGGCTTTCAACGACCCAAACAAGCTTGTATCCCAAAATATAAATCTTAATCATCAATATTAACTACTCATTATCAAAAGCAAATTTGAAATGTTTTTTAACATTTATCTTGGGACGGACGGACTAACACAATAACCATAATCAATTCAACGAGGTACTTATAATTATAATGAGAACTAAACAAATAATCCAAAGTTAATCAGCTACATCATTCAAATATAGGTTTTTGCCAAAAAAAAAAAAAACTAGATCCAGTAGAACTACTCAAATTTTCATTGTAAAAAAATACTCTAATCTAAATAATTAAGTCTCCAACTAGTTTAAATAATCCAGATTGCATACTATTGAAAAAATTGCCTCAGCTAGAAGTTTGTTCCTTGATAACACTCTTGCAATAAAATTCACGTGTCCTTGCTATTGAATGAAACCTGGAAAAAAAAAGTGCAACACAAAGTATAAAATAAGGATTAGTCTTCACATGGGATTCTAATGGAGAAGCATCACATGCTTTTGCAGCATGTGATGCAAAAGCATGTAGGAAAGCCTCATCAAGTATTAAAATTGAGGGGTCCCTGAGAAGTGCCCGTGCAATTGCAATACGTTGTTTTTGTCCTCCCCTGAGCAAATCATCATCAACAAGAGTTTTGTAGCCATTAGGCAGCCCAATGATGAAATCATGAGCATATGCTTGAATGACTTCTAAGAAAACTAGTCCTTTCGTACACATAAAATAGAATTACGTAATTCCAGAAGGATGTGGTCTCTACGAAATCATTTTCCATTAAGAATACGTAAACAAAAGGAAGAGCAACTGTAATTGATTTTTGATATCAAGACATTCTTAAAACTATAACTACGATAATTTGGAATTTTTGCTATAGCAATCGACATCTTCTTGATCATTATAATCCTTAATCAAATCATTCAAGCAACATCCTAGCAGCTAAAAACGCATGAAAGCAGCCACAATGTTCCAACCTTTTACCCCTTAAGTTTTTGGACACTTGAGAACATATTATTACTGAATGATAAACCTCGAGAAAAGGAAGCTACTGGTATCAGATAGTTACCTGCCACGAGTCATAAGCAGCATTGAGAAGAAATAGTGGGGTTTTGATGTGGGCAATTAAATTCTGGGGAAAGAAACACTGAAAAGATAGAAGATTCATAACAAAGAGAGAAAAGTGAGGTCAAGAGCGAAAACGAAATATCAGATAGTCATTTTATGGTGAAAAATATAATGAAGCTTACCGAAGTTGGATCAAGATGGTTGGTGCAAGTACGAGGTAAGTTCTTATGCACTCCCTGTCATCCAAGCACAAAACGCACGTAATAAGAAAGGCCAGACAAGAAAATAAAAAATATAACAACAAATAACTTGAAAAGTGGTCAGTTAATAGCAAGTTTCATATGGCCAGATTTTACTGTTGTAAATCATGTGCACTAAACGGTCCCTGATTTACAGGCGCACGTGTAAATCATGTGCTCATTGCAAGTATAAGAGTAAATTAGAAAAATCAGCCTTTCTTGGGCATGGCTGGGAGCCTAGTATACATTTTAGTCATGGACTGGAACCCTCTAACATCGCCTGAACGAAGAAGATTACCTGTAGCAAGAGTCAAATGTTAAACAAAAATAATGCAATCACGCATGAACATAAGAAGTAGGAATATATCTGAAACAAATCATTTTGTGACTAAGGCTTTGTTATTGTTGTTGTTTTTCTGACATAAGTTTCCCTCTATTTTTCTATATCAATGCAGCACTAGATTTGCTGAAAGAAGAGAATGTTAATGCCATAATTGGGCCTCAAAAATCTTCACAAGCCAGTTTCTTGATAGAAATGGGAAACAAAGCTCAAGTACCCATAATTTCTTTCTCTGCAACAATCCCTTCTCATCTATTCCCTCTTCCAAATTCAACTAGCTACTTTATTCAAACTTACCAAAGTGATGCTACTCAAATTGGAGCCATTGTTGCCATTGTAAAAGCCTTTCAGGGGCTACAAGTAGTTCTTATATTCGAGGACACAGATTATGGGCATGGAATGCCTCCCTATTTGGCTAATGCATTGCATGATATCATCCAAACAAAGGATAAATTGAAAAAAATAATAATAGAGAAAATGAAAATCAAGAAAGAATTAAAGACCCACCGTAAAAGTACAAGCCCTAGATGTTCTCGATACCCCGAAACCGCAATTGTTGCCAAGATTCGACCGAGGCTCGAAAAACAAAAACAGGGCAAGATTTTAGCTATAAGTTGATTATTCAAGGTGACATTTACAAAACAAATTAAAAAAAAACAAAAAAAATAGGACCGCTATTAACAAAAAAATTCATTACAAATAAGTAGAGAGAGAAAATACCTTGACGATTGCAGAGAACGGCAGATGAAATCGAACGAAACCAACAACGATCGCAAAGAACGGGGATGAAATCGAAAGGACGCGCGATTGCAGAGAAGAACGGCGAAATCGAAGGAACCAACAACGATTGCGATGAAATCGAAAGGAAGCCGGTTGGTTTAAAGGCAGTCAATCGAACGGAACCAATTTGCGGCGAATGTGCGGCGGTTGAAAACGATTAGAGGGGTGTAGAGGGAAGGTGCGGGAGAGGTATAGGGGGCGTATGAGCAGGGAGGGTTTTGGGTTTTTTTTTTTAATTTCATTTATTAGCTGACAAATAAATAGGGATCCAATTTGCTGTCCTATAAAATTTCATTGTGGGAGCTGACTTATTAAGTGAGTAATAGGGACTAGAGAATTCTCCCGTCCCAAAAAATTAAGTCCCTAATAATGACTTTTTTTGTAGTGCGTACATGTCGTAACCATTGAATTGGACATCGGGATTCCGGGGCCCAAACTGTACTGATTGGCTGCCGACCTGACCATGAGCAGGGGACCTGATGCTGGTGCACGGAGCTGAATACGGGGTCGAACCGTACAGATGCTGGGTGAGAGGAGAACAAACCGCAGGCTGAGGGATGTTGTTTTGGAATTGGGATTGTGGATATTGCGGGATCTGATCCTGGCAAATCTGGCTTCCTGACATGCGATACCCGTTCTGCTGTTGATTGGACTGATCATGAGGAGCAACAAACTGACCACCAAAAGCTGGGTTGGATGGCTGACTCGCGTTGCCATACGGACTTTGACCCTGAGTCCCAAACTGATTCTGAATATACCCAAACTGCTCCTGGTTGACACCACTAGGCTGCTGACTCTGCCCAAGCTGATTCTGGGGATATAACACAAACTGGTCCTGAGCACTGACCTTGGGAAGGAGCTTGATTCGCCCCTCAGCCCGTATTGCCCACCATAAGTAGATACTGGGACGGGGGGAGGTCTTGACATACTCCCATGAGTTGGCATCGGGAAAGAGCTAGGCACACCATAGGAGACTGGTGGGGGCACATTGTGAAAGCCTTGCCTAGGTGAGTATGGGGGAACAAAACCAGTGCCGGTGATAGTAACATCGGGCTCTTCCCTGATTTCTTCATACGACCCATCGGGGCGACGGATTATGGCGACGCCTTGCATGCGCATTACTTCGACATAGCGAGCCCAACCGGCCTCCTCACGGGCACGAGAGGCTTCGAGAGCAGCACGGAGAGAAGCTTCCTGAGAGAAGTTGAAACCTGGGTGAGGGTCTCGGGGGTGTCATGTGAGGACCCATGCCATAACCACTACTTGGGGAGGCATTCAAAGCTACGTTCGGCCCCGCATTATGACCTTGATCTGGCCCTACACCTTGACTGGTATTCCCGACTCGAGCCGGATCAACACTCGCATTCGGACCCAAACCCGCTGAAACTTGTGAATCTGCCATTTCTGAGACTGCTGAAAACGAACCCCTGACTGGAGAGAAACTGATTAACCGATCGCCCGAAACTCTGACCCAATACTTGCTCGCTGAAAGGGGAGAGAACGGCTTTAGGTAGGGGAGAGGATAGGCTTAGGACGGACTCATGCATATGCTCTCTTTTTTTTTTTTTATATATTTTTATATTTTTTTTATAAAAATGATTTTATTAATCCTAGTGTAAGTGCTCCAATTTGAGCTTGTTAGAATTTTCGTTAGAAAATTAACGGAAGTTATAACATTTCTAACAATTCCTAACTATCCTAACATTTCTAACAAAGTGAGGGTAAAATGGGCATTGTTATTTAAGGTTAAACCTTAAAAAGAATCTCAAAAAGAAAAACAAATGAAGAAAACCAAATATAGCAATGCTGGAAACAAAAACTGGCTGGTCAATTTGAATTTTGAAAAAGATTATTCTTCTTGTCCAAAGCCGAAGCCGCATTTAATGAACAAAGGCACGCCGCCCGATCCTATCCGCGCGGACAAGTATGTAATTTTCAGAGGGCTATAAATTGAGCCCTCCAAATACAAAAATAAGAAGGAAGAACACAAAATGCAACGAACCTCTGAGGCGAAATATAGAGAGAAAACAAAGTGAGAATTCTCAAGAATTGTCACCTTTTTCTCTCCAATCTTTCCCAACTCATACTCATCCACTCACTCTCATATTAAAGCCCTAAACACTCATACACTCAAGCCAAACACTCAAGAACACAAGGAAGATTGGTAAACCCTCCTCTTCCTAACCCTAAATCTCATCCATGCATGCATCTTCAAACTACAAAATGTAGTTCTTTCATCTTTTTTCTCTAGATCTAAGAAGATCACCATGGAAGACCATCTCCATGGATGATCTTCTACAAAGATCAACATTATTTTCAAAGCTTTTCTTTCTTACTTGCAAAAAATGCACTTTCAAAACCCTAAAAACCATTTTCAAGCACTCAATCTTGATTTCAAAGGGTAAAATCCCCCTCCCCAAGCAAATGAAATGCTTAGTCCTAATGTACCCCAAGGATGGTTTGGTATAGATGATTCACCACTAAAATGTCTAGTGATCACTAACCAAAACCTAGGGAAATGGGGACAAGCATGGATGCAAAACCCCCCTTAAAATCATATTTTCTTTCTTGAGAAGTTGCTGTCCAGTAGCAATTTTCTCAGACCTCAGTCCATGGTCTTAATTTTTGGACACAGATGAAATTGGAATTTGGTGTTGACTACAAAACACTTTTTGTAGCCAACATCCAAAGCTTTCCAGACATATTTTTACCTTATTTTTTGGGTGAGTAAAACTCCTCTTTTCAATTTTTCTTTCAGAGGCTAGTTCATCAGTTTCTGGGAATCCAGATCTCATATCTGAGGTTTCCAGAAGGTTTTGACCCCTCAAATCTCCTCCAAAATGGAAATTTCTTTCACACAAAGTTTATTCAAGGAGTCTAGAGAAACTTTCATTCTCTGGGTTCATCCAGATTATGAAGTTTTAGGACCCTTGAATCCATTTCAAAATCAGGTATCTGCTGCCATTTCCTTCTGGCAGAAGTGACTTCTCAACTTCAAAAGGTTTTTTGAGTACCAAATCTCAATCCAAAAATCTTCCAAAAAATCATGGGATCAGTTTAAAGTCTTAAAAAGACATCCCAATTTTTACTTTTTCCAGTTTCAACTTATTTTGGCCAAAACACACACACACTCACACACAAATGATTTTCAGCTTGGAAGACTCGTTTTACGAGGCGCGTCGGGTGCACACTAACGTCCTTCCCGACGCGTAACATGACCTCCGAACCTAAATCTCTGATCTCGGGCTTTTTTCAAAGTTTTGGCCCTCAAAATTAAAATGGCGTGGCGACTCCGTTTTTTCCGGTTTTATTTGGTTTTTCAAAGAAACGCAAAAATCGAATTTTTCCCGCGAAAAAGGCAACACATCGTTACAGTGGCGACTCCGCTGGGGACTAAGCTTTTTAATAAAAAATGGTATTCGGTATATTGGTGGAAACCACTAAATTTCCCGTTATCGCCTCCTAACACGAGTCGGGGATAAATTGTGGTCTAACAATCCCACGTACCGGTATCACCGTTTTCAAAAAAAAAAAAGAAGCTTTTGAGGGTCAAGCTTCCGTCCCGGCTTTGAAAATCATTTTTGTGTGTGTGTTGATTTTTTTTTGCACAGTTTTCATGTTGTTTTGGCCGCCTCGGAGAAAGTCAAAATTTTGACTGTCGGAATAATGTCCCTAACTGTCGGAATTTTCGTGCTTACGTGCTTATGTGCTCATAAAAAAAAAAATTCAAAAAAAAAAAGATTTTCAAAAAAAAAGAAAAGGAAAATTTCAAAAAAAAAAAAGAAAATCATGCATCATATTTTTAAGACACATAAAAAATTTCTATTTTACTCAGAAAAAGAATATAGACTGCTTGCACACTACGCGCACGTGACCGTACACTGCACACTACGTCCTTAACCCGGGGAAATCCTTGTCGCGGTCCGTTTGGTCTTATTACGCCTCTCGGATGAGCACAGGACTACCCAAACATCCCATGGAGCCTCGTGTCGACCATGCACTTGTCCGTGACACACTTTGTCCGAGACCCGTTGGTTTTTAGTCCGGTCCGTGTCATGCCCCCGTCCGTGTATAGACCTTTCCTTTCAAGCCTTTGTCGGCATACCGACTCAATATCTTTCGGGTCCCTAATCGCCGCCGAAGTTCTCGCCGGTTTTCCGCCGCGTACTTTGACCAAGATATTGACCGGCGCCTTGACTTCGGCTCGACCGGCACAAATTATACACCGACCCCCAAAGATTGACACCGAGTCATCAAGGATTAATGACTATTCCATGCCTAATTACGGCTTAACCGACGACAAGTCAAGATCAATCGTGGACGCTTATCGTCCAAATCATGCCGACTTTTCGTCGAGCTCCTCGGACATGATCTTGACTTTCGACGTCGCCTTTGTCCGTAATTTACATCGAATGCTCGTTAAGACTCGATTACCCGCCGACTTTTAGGATCGTTTTCTTTCGGTCGGTGGGACCCGCTGCCCTATAGGACCCTCGCCCGGGCCGTCCACCCCGGGAGGTCGAAATACAGGTGGAATACGAGGGGCTTATAGACGTAGTGACGGGGCCCACCGATCCAGAATCGAGTAGTTTGCGAAAAGAAGAGCAATCTTTTCCAACCGATTAGGTTAAATAAAACGTGTTTTAAGTAAACGTGAACAAATAACCGCATGTTGCATGAGCCTAAAGCCCAAACACCTACCCTCCTTCCATTCCTGCACATCTCGAACCTTCGTGTCCTTTCCCCCGCAGCCTCCGCACAAAGCTTGGTTTCGGGCACCGGGTCACCGTTTGATCGGGCTGGGAAGAGTCAAGCGCGTCATCGCCTTCGCCGTTGGTTCCAACTCCGGTTTCGTAATGTCCGCATCAGCCGGTAATGATGGGGATAACGTTGCTCCGTCCTCCAAAATCCCTCGATTGCACTCGCATTGGATCCAGCTTGGTAGAACAAATGAGACTTCGACATGAGGCTCAAATTGATGACCTACTCGGGGGTAGTCGCAAGTCATGGTTTGACTATCGGTCCTCTCAATTCCGATGGCACCTTTACCGCAAAGACAGAAGAAGGTTCTCCTCCTCTTCTTAATAGTCCCGATACATCAAGATGCTACCCCAAGATTCCTATGTTTCCACCGCCGGACTCCCGCCCGCCGACTTACAGGAAACCGGCCCCCAAACAGCTAGCCGTGGACGAAAGAGTTCGGTATACCGTCGCTTGTCCCCTCTCAAGGTGATGATCCCACAAATATCAGCCGAGTGATGAAAATCGGGAACAAGCAAAGAAATATGGTCAGCCATCAAATCCCCGGAAGAACGCTGCAGGTACATACAGCCCGGATTGAAGAGGCCACACGCCACTTCGGGACCTTAACAATATCCCAACCGACCGGGGCTACCTTGAAAGACAAACATGTGCCCGTTCCCCGGACCTCAATATCTCTCATTATCCGGCAGAGTCCAATCACTCGCTACTGATGAGTCCAGCAGCCAGATCCCCGGACCAGTTCCACTCAAAGTCATTCCAAAGACCGTGCTCAACCCGAGGTCCCAAATCCGCCACCACCGTAGAACACATTTGGTGGGATATTTGTGATCGTCCCGATTGCCTTGAAAGGGACTATCAGATCGGATACACGAGGACCGTCCTCCTAAGAAAAAGAAAATTTCCTCCCAAAGAAAATTGAAGGAGAGATTCGAGGCCGGTGATAACGGTGTGGGAACGCTCGGGGAGCCATCTGGGGATTTGATTATTATGTACTCTACTCGGTCCGTCTTCCCCAAAGCAAAAAGGGATAAAAGAGCAGAAAAGCTTTGCCAACGACGGAATTGAGACCTTCGGATACCGCAGTACCGTTGCAACGAAGTCCAACCCCCTCGGGGTCGCCAAGGTTCGCCTTGTCCAGCCTCCCGAGTATACACCGATGAAGAAAACCGACGCGCCTGGGCGCTCCCACTCAATCAACATGTTGACTGGAGATGGCAACCGCCACAAAAGGCATCAAGCATAACCTGTGGGCTTCGGCAAAGACTACGCCTCGCAAGAAAAAGGCACGAAGTGACCGGCTTGATGACTCTCCATCCCGAGACAAGGACCAAATCTATGATCCTCACCTATATGGGAGTATGATCACCTTCTCGCGATGAAGATTTGCCAAGAGATGTCTCCCAACACAATGAAGCCAGTACATCACTATTCGGCTCAACACCATGTCACTCCCCGGGGTATTAGTGGACAATGGATCATCGGTAAATGTCCTTCCCTCAAAGATGATGAGGGCCCTCCGCATGAATGAAAGGCGCGTGATCCCATCTACCCTGACCGTCAAAGCCTACGACGGTTCGTCTCGTCCCCATTCTCGGGGACGGTGACTCGGGAACTCAGTACGAAACCCAAATGGTGCCCGCAAAGTTCCATGTAATGGATATCCTCCGAGTTCACAGCCCTACTAGGGCGCCCTTGGTTGCATCACATGAAAGCCATAGCCTCCACTCTCCACCAATGCGTCAAATTCATCAACCGGCAGGGAGACCTTGAAGTCATAAGGGGTGACAGCTTTCCCTCATAGGGAACGAAGCCGAAACAATAGCCAAGAACGCCCACAGCCAAACACCGGGCTACATCCTTCAAGAGGCAAGTCTCGCCAAAGATCCTTTCGGGAATCCAAAGAATGCCAACTATGTCGACACACTCAAGCGAGCGGACTCCGAAGAAGTTCGATTCATCAAATTCAATTGCTATTTCCAACACTTGAGGCGTACCGAAGGAAATGCCGAACACCGCCATGATACAGTGCACACAAGTCCCCGGTCCTCAATCACAGCATTTGTCGCATTCTCGCAAACCCATTCTTTGGCCTCGCCGGGCGAGGAGATTTTCATGATAAAAGTCAGCAAACACCGACAGACTCGGCTCGAATCTATGAACGTCGTGTGGGACGTCCTCCTTGCTGAACTACCTGCCAAGCCTTTCCGCTCGAGTATGGGACATGAGATTTTTCTAGCAGCTCACCGAGACGCAATGCGTCCTTACATCTGGATTGAGCGGCCGATTGTGACGAAACGGAAGTCCCTGCAATTGAGGAAGATCCCTACATCCACATGCTCGCTTTCGCATGCCAAACACGCTTGATTCTCGGTTCGTACAAAGAGATGATAGCAACGATCGAAGAGGGAGCACAGAGACCATGCCTTTCCCGAGTTGTGAAGCCACCAACAGCGATGCCGCTAAAAAATTGGGAAAACCTCTCAGGCCCGTCCGCGACTAAGGAGGAAATGATCACCAAGCTTGGATTGGTACCCCGTCCCTTTGTGTCAATCTAGGACAAGTCCTCCCAGTCTCTCTCTGTTAAGATCGAGTCTCTAGGGTCGTCCGATGGCCTTACGCCTGAAGACTACGAGTCTGTAGCAAGCACTGTATTCCCTTTCGTTTTCAATGAAATGACGAACCTTTCTGAGTATCCCTTGATTGCCACTTTAACTAATGATGAATTAGTTAATAAAAAATTTTTTTAATAATAACTCATTAGATAAAGAAGCAGACACAAAAAAAAAAATCAAACAACAAAAAAAAAATCTTTAAGCAGGTTGTCCGGGAAGAGGAAAATCGAGCCCAAGCTGCCGAAGAGATTTTGACGAGTGTGAATTTGGGAACTGCGGAAGAGCCTAAAGAGACGCAGATTGGTGATTTCTTTGAAGGAATCGGAAACGATGCTCTGCAAAGTCCTACGAAATCCTCAATTCAAAGAAAGTTGCCCTCTTCATCAAAGAAAACTTCATGTGCAGATACGGGTTGCCAGCCGAAATCATCTCAGATAATGGATCCCACTTCGAAGGGGAATGTGAAAAACTGCTGGCGGAATTCCGAATAACCCGTCACAAGTCATCTCCCTACAGGCCCCAAACCAACGGAGCTGTCGAAGCAGCAAACAAGACTCTGGGAAAATATCATCCGGAAAATGGTTGTCCAAGGCGAGATTGGCCCGAGAAGTTACACTGCACTCGGGGCTACGTAACATCGCCGAACGGCAACCGGGGAAACACCTTTGCCCTCACATACGGAATGGAAGCCGTACTCCCAATCGAGCCGGAAATACCCTCGCTCCGTATACCGCCGGAAAGCCGTATCAACGAGGTCGAATGGCTCCGCAGTCGCCATGACGAATCGGCCCTACTAGACGAACGCCGACCGAAGGCCATGGAACACATCCGGGCCTACCAAGGTAGAATGGCTAGAGCCTTCGACAAGAAAGTAAAGCATCGGGAAATCCGAGAAGGGGATCTCGTTCTAAAAGAAAAGCCCCCTGGTCCCGTATCAACCCTCTCGGCAAATGGGAGCCTCGTATGGGTCGGGCCATATGTCGTCCCGTAAGATCTTCTCCTGGAGGAGCCATGCAACTTGCAGACCTCGACGGGAATCCCTTTGTACACCCAAAGTGAATGGTGACAAGCCGCGCAGATACTACGCGTAAAAAAAAAAAAAAAAAAAAAGACAAAAAAAAAAAAAACAAAAAAAAAAGACAAAAAAAACAAAAAAAAGAGAGAGTGCTAAAAGAGTAATACCCAACTAGGTTAGAAACCCGAAAAGGGCGGCCTAGGTAAAAACAGTGGTTGCACCAAAAAAAAACAAAAAAAAAAAACAAAAAAAAAAAAAGGAGTGCTAAAAGAGTAATACCCAACTAGGTTAGAAACCCGAAAAGGGCGGCCTAGGTAAAAACAGTGGTTGCACCAAAAAAAAAAAAACAAAAAAAAAACAAAAAAGAGTTCACCGTTGAACTACGAAGACCCGAGCTCCTCAAAATGAGGGGAACGTAGGCAAGGAAACGGTTCGGTCTAAAGCACAAATAAAAGCCATACTTTGGCATCAATACAATTGATCGTACCATGAAAGCGTCTCGAAAAACTCTAAAGCAATTCAAATATTCATTACAAGTTAAAAGCTCTTTGACGAGTCTAAGCCCGATTCATTCCTACAACCGGAAACCCGCTAAAAGAAAACTAAGATACATAATCAAACTAATGTGTCCGTCATGGCAAGAAAGGGATACTTGGAAACCTCGTAGTCACTCCAAGCCACTCGCATCGGCCTCTCCCTTCTTCTTCCCCTCCGAGTCTTTCTCTTCGAACCGGAAAATGTCGGTATTCCTCCTACCAAGCTCGGTATAGGAACAGGGTCTATCAACCCGGCCTCCGTCGTGGCCTTAGTAGCCCTAGCGTCATCCCTCATCTCCTCGTAGCCTAGCCGGTAGCATAGGAGCCCTCCTCTCCCGTCTCGACGTAAGCCTCATAGTCGGCCGCGCGCGTCTCCGCTCCCGTCATGAGGATTGGCCCTCGCCTCGGCCCTCCTCCTCTCGAAACAGCCCGGTCCTCCGCACCTACAATGGCCTCACGCCGTCTCAAAATAGCCACCCGAGTCTCTCCTGCATGCCCCTCGTACCAATCCAGTACCAAGTGGTCAGAACACCGTCTCTGACGCCCGAGAATGACCCGAGGAGGAAAGGCATCGTACCTCCATACTCGGGAAAGAAATGGAAACACCGAGGGATCATCCATGGAAACAAGAGCCACCACCCCGGTAGCTATATCATCAAAACCCTCCAAAGGAACCCGCTCCAAGCCAAACCGTCTCAGACCCAGCCGGAATGTAGAAACCGGACCGAGAAAGCCCCGGAAGCATAACCACATGGGACCCGTCTGAAGCACTCTACGAGTCTCCACCCGCCAATGAGGCACCGACCATCTCGATATCTTCGGCCCGGCGACCCGCCATCCAACGCTCCCACGAGCCCCGATCATCAAAATCTACATCAACACCTCTCCCGGCAAAAGTCCAAGGCTCGATCATATCGTAGGTTTCCCGAAGAACCCCCAAACGCTCCATCGCCCACAGTGGTCAAGAGAAACGGGCTGCGCCCTACGCATATACCGTCTCCCGGTAGCTAATGCCGAGAGCATGGAAGGTCTCCCCAAGATCAAAGGAATGACATCTCGCCGCCCGAGCGGCAATGAACAACAACATCCAAAGAAAGCTCGATGACGAGATCCCAAAGGAATAAACCATGAACAAAGTGCCGAACATGCAAAGTGCAAAGGCATCCCAATAGGCGTCATCCACCAAGCCTAGGCCCCTAAATCTGTCGGGAAGACCGGAAATATCGAAATGGTCGGGACCGCGGATCATGCCTCGTGCTTCCTCCGGGGAAAGATGAAGAAGGTTGCACAACTTGTCAACAAAAGAAGCTCCTCCGGACCAAGGAATTGCTATCTCCTCCACCTCCGGACCTCCAAGCAAGGCCCGAAATTCTTCCACAGTCGGAACAATCTCGTTGAAGGAAAGGCAAAAGACATGCCTTCTAGTATCCCAAAACGAAGAAGAAGCCCTTAAGAGGTCATAATCCGGAACCAATTTTTTGAGAGACCACAAGCATCGTACCTTGTACCGTTCTTCAAAGAAAGACCTTCTCTCATGCATAATTTCCCGGGACCAATCCTTGAACTTGTTGAAAAATGACATTTGGGACTCTTGGGACAATTTTGAGGGAGCTTTTCTAAGGCTTTCCATGGTTTTTTCTCTCTTCCTCCCGAAAATAGGCTGTTTGGACTGGAGGTTGAAGAGGATATTTGAATTTGAAATAAAGCAAGACCAGTCCGGACCAAAATTAAAGGACACCGTCGGATGCGGGATTCCTCCGCGCGGATGGGATTGCTTCCCGGAAAAATTCTGCAACCCAAGCCGCTACACCAAAAGAGGAATATTCCGTCCCGGTTGCTCGAAACCTGTTCAAAAACCTCCCCAAACCACCCATATACCAAACACCCTTGCAAAAAAAAAACAAGGCTCATGCAACACTGCATTCATATTGCATTGCAAACATAAATAAAATCCTAAATTATTACATTCCAAAAAAAAAGAGAGTGTGCATAAAAAAAAAACAAACAAACATAAATAAAATCCTAAATTATTACATCCAAAAAAAAAAAATGTGCATAATCCGTACAAATCTAAAACTCAAAAAAAAAAAAAAATCAAAAAATCAATCGGAGTCTCAGGCACCCGATGTCTCCCCCGGCCCCTCTTGCGACTCGGGCCCGCCTCGTCAGGAGCACTGAAAGTCTCGGGCTCGAATCGTCCTCATCTCCGTAAAGAGGCTCGTCGGGACCAACCGGCACACTCGATAGGGTAAACCCGCATCCCCGAAGAAATCGTACCCGAAGGTGAAGGCGTCCGACTCCCGAACATACGGAGACGACCCACCATGCCGCCGCACGTGTCCCCGCCCGTGCGGATCCCCAAGAATGACGTGATCCGAAGGCAAAGGCCGCGCGGTGATCAATGAGAGGAGAAAGAGGGGTCTCGGAAGAAGTCTCCGAGGGAATAGGAGAAGCCTCCCGTCGGGCAGGTGCCGGCCGTGGTCTCCTCGCCCTAGCCTGAGGTGCCCCGCAAGCAACCATCCTCCGTATGAACCTCTTGGCTCCGATCACTTGCTTCGTCAGTGTCTCGACGACCACCTCCGAAAACTGCACAAAAGCAAAAGCGTCAAAAAAAAAAAAAAAGGGGAAGTGATGCTAGAGATGATGAAACAAAAGAAAGAAAAGAAGGGGAAAAGGTGAAGCCATACCTTCATACCCGGACGAGGCCGGAAAGCTCGTGGAAGCCGCTCGGGCTGAGGGATCTGCACCCTCAATCGGACCCCATCCCGGGATGTAAGAAAAATCCGTCCGAGGGTACCGCGGATCCCAAGCCCCTCCTCTCCAAAACCCGAGGCATCCTCGGCCTCCTCAAGACGAACGTCGCATATGGCTCGATCGCCACGAAGTCCGAGAAGTCTTTGGCCTGCTCGGTAATCATCCCAGTCACGGACCGATCGCTCGGATGCATCATATCGGCGGGAGGCTCCACCGGTGTCCTCAAAGGCGAAGTTCACGCCATGCCGGCGCGTCACCCTCTCTCCCGGATAGTAGGCGTCGCAAGTCGGGCCCCTCAAAATCCTCCGCCGCACCTGTCCGGATCTCGGCGCCCTTCGGGTGCGCTACCTCAAAGCGATCCCGGGGGAAGAATATCATCCCCTCATCCGTCTCGGCCTCCGTCAAAGGAAGGCAATCCGCGTACACGAGAGTCGTACGCCCCGGAGCTTATCTTCTCCCGGGCATGCTTGGACCAAGACTGCATGGCCGGATACGCCCCGACGTACGCCTCAGGCTGCCTCCACACCGTGACGTGGAAAAACTCCAACGCCCATACCTGCGAAAGGTAAAAATCCAATCAATCCAGTGCAAAAGAAAAGTGCGTGCTCAAAAAAAAAAAAGAGAGGGAAAGCAAAAAGAGAGCTTATACCTCCAGAGCAAACTCGAAGCAGTACAGGGAGCTCACAGCCTTCCGGCTGTATCTATCAAGAGCGAAGTACAGCAAATGGCCCCCGGCCTCCCCAGGAAATATCTCCAACCGTCTCCATGTCCTCCAAGGACCTCGGCAAGGCAAAGATCGCCGTCCTCAAAGCATGCCCAAAGAGTGTGCTCGAAAAGGTAAACCAGAGGAAGGACCTAGCACCGCTTCGGCGCTAAACCTATCCTCCCCACCTCGTAACTCGCGATGGTCTCCACGATCTTGCCGAAGACCACTAAGATACTCCATCCCCATCCCCTTTTTGGGAATAGGGGAAAATCCAAGAAGAGCCTGCGGATCGGCATCGCGTAGCCATCTCTCCACTCAATCTTGCGTCCATTGAAGGACAGGACCCGTGATCGCGGCATAGTCGAAGGCGTAACGGTCGCCTCGCCCCGTAAAAGTGGAATGTGTGGGTCGCATCCCACCAATGCTGCGCTAGAGCGAACATCAAGCCCTTGCACTTAGGGAACTTGACCAGTCCCCTCAAACACTCGACAAACTCCCAGAGCCCCGTCTCGACAACGATCTGTCTCGGACTCGGCAAAGCTCCTCGGCCCGCATTCGGAAGCCGGTCCCACAAGTCAATCACAGACTCCACCGATCCTCGAGTCTTCATTTTGTTCAGCTGCTCCGTCACAAAACGGTTTCCGCCCTAAAAAAAAAAAAAGAGAGAAAATGTCAAAAGATTGCATTTGCATTTACATAAAAAAAAAATTCGACAAAGATAACAAAGATACAATGAGCATAGCCCCATTTTTCTCGCATGAAAGAAAACAATTTGCAAGTCCCAATGCATTCATCAAAAAAAAAAAAAAAGGATGCATTCCTACGGAAGTAAAAACTCCGTCCCATTTTCAACAAAAAAAATGCATACATGCATACCATCCATCTTACATGCAACGGGAGGAAAAATCCGTCCCACTTTTCAAAAAAAAAAATCCTAAACATACATCTCATATTGGCCAAAATGCCCATTCTTTTCAAACAAAGTGCATGCATTGCATCACCATTCATCAATATCAAAATTCAATTTCAAAAAAAAAAATCATCATCAAGAACATGCAATATTCAATTTCAAAAAAAAAAGAGAAATCACAATTCTTCGAATTTTCACATGTAATTTTCGAATTGAAAAAAAAATGTGGCGAAAATGCCAATTCTTTTCCCAAGCAAAATGCACATTTTTGGGACACTCACAAATTCATTGCAACATTGCATATCATCAATATCAATATTCAATATTCAAAAAAAAAAAATTCAAAAATCATCCAAAAATTTCAAACAAGAAATCGACAAGAGGATCAAGAGGATTCGAAATATACCGTTCGGAGATGCGGATCCGAAGCCCAATGTTGCCAAGCATCGGGGTAATGCTCCTCCGCAACCGATTGCGAAAGATTGTAATGCCTCCTCATCCGGACGAGCTCCAATCGCCTCTCCGCTATGGGACCACGTCCTTGGCCTTGAAAAGCGCCTTCCCCGTGTTCCATTGCTCGAAAAATCAAGAAAATCGGAGGAATTTTGAAGCTTCTAGGGCCAAAAATGGCTGCTCTCCTCGTTTTTCTCTCTCTGCTCTCGACAATCTCAAAAAATTGGACTGAGGAAGAAGAAGGGCGTTGGCCCAATTAATACCCCTGACTTTCCATCCCTATCCGCGCGGATGAGATTGCAAGGGTCAAAATGACCCTTTTGCCCCTTAAAATTTCAGGACTCTGCAATTCAATCCCCAACTTGACAAAGTTAACCAAAGTTAACCAAAGTCAGCCCCTTGTCAAGAAAATTGACCCCGGCAGTAAAACGTAAGACCGAGTGCCCCGAGAAAGATAACGGATCCCGTATCTTTCATCAAAATTGCCCCCGGCAGTCAAACGTAAGTCCGATCTCCCCGAGAAAGATAACGGATCCCGTATCTTTCATCAAAATCATCCCCGGCAGTCAAACGTAAGACCGATTTCCCAGACGAGTACGCCTGATTTTCCCCAGCAAAGGCTAACGAAATCCCCAGCAAAGTTAACGGAATCCCAAAAGCCAGCGAGATCTCGAGTAGTACTCGAACTACGAAAGGGCTTGATTCCCACTAGGGATACGTAGGTAGCCTATCATTAGGTCCAGCCCCTCGACCAAAACGGTCACCCTATCCTTCGGCAGCAGACAAAGTCCACCGAAAGGCCATTTCAAATTAAAGGTCTGAGGCGCCTAAAAAGCCATCATCATCAAGGTCCGAGGCACCTAAAAAGCCATCTCCAAGGTTCGAGGCACCTAAAACGCCATCTTCAAGGTCCGAGGCGCCTAAAAAGCCATCATCATCAAGGTTCGAGGCACCTAAAACGCCATCATCAAGGTCCGAGGCACCTAAAACGCCATCTCCAAGGTTTGAGGCACCTAAGATGCTATCACTAGGAAAGCAATAAATCGCAATCATCCCCAGCAGAGACCAAAAATGGTCATTCCTATCCCCAGCAGAGCGGATAGCCATCAGACCAAAAATGGTCATCTCTTATCCCCAGCAGAGTTTCTCTCCAGCAACCGACTGCAGAACTCGCTCATCAGGTTCGAGGCACCTAAAACGCCATCATCTCCAGGGTCAAAGACCCGAACTACGACTGGCTTGATTCCCATTCGGGATACGTAGGTAGCCTATCGCTAGGTTCAGCCACCCGATCACTCGATCATCCTGCCAAATATGGAGCCTTACTCTTATCGACGACCCCGCTTCCTTCGAAAGCGCCGTCGCCGAGGGGCTACTGTAAGTGCTCCAATTTGAGCTTGTTAGAATTTTCGTTAGAAAATTAACGGAAGTTATAACATTTCTAACAATTCCTAACTATCCTAACATTTCTAACAAAGTGAGGGTAAAATGGGCATTGTTATTTAAGGTTAAACCTTAAAAAGAATCTCAAAAAAGAAAAACAAATGAAGAAAACCAAATATAGCAATGCTTTGGAAACAAAACTGGCCGGTCAATTTGAATTTTGAAAAAGATTATTCTTCTTGTCCAAAGTGAAGCCGCATTTAATGAACAAGGCACGCCGCCCGATCCTATCCGCGCGGACAAGTATGTAATTTTCAGAGGGCTATAAATTGAGCCCTCCAGTCACAAAAATAAGAAGGAAGAACACAAAATGCAACGAACCTCTGGCGAAATATAGAGAGAAAACAGTGAGAATTCTCAAGAATTGTCACCTTTTTCTCTCCAATCTTTCCCAACTCATACTCATCCACTCACTCTCATATTAAAGCCCTAAACACTCATACACTCAAGCCAAACACTCAAGAACACAAGGAAGATTGGTAAACCCTCCTCTTCCTAACCCTAAATCTCATCCATGCATGCATCTTCAAACTACAAAATGTAGTTCTTTCATCTTTTTTTTCTCTAGATCTAAGAAGATCACCATGGAAGACCATCTCCATGGATGATCTTCTACAAAGATCAACATTATTTTCAAAGCTTTTCTTTCTTACTTGCAAAAATGCACTTTCAAAACCCTAAAAAACCATTTTCAAGCACTAAATCTTGATTTCAAAGGGTAAAATCCCCCTCCCCAAGCAAATGAAATGCTTAGTCCTAATGTACCCCAAGGATGGTTTGGTATAGATGATTCACCACTAAAATGTCTAGTGATCACTAACCAAAACCTAGGGAAATGGGGACAAGCATGGATGCAAAACCCCCATTAAAATCATATTTTCTTTCTTGAGAAGTTGCTGTCCAGTAGCAATTTTCTCAGACCTCAGTCCATGGTCTTAATTTTTGGACACAGATGAAATTGGAATTTGGTGTTGACTACAAAACACTTTTTGTAGCCAACATCCAAAGCTTTCCAGACATATTTTTACCTTATTTTTTGGGTGAGTAAAACTCCTCTTTTCAATTTTTCTTTCAGAGGCTAGTTCATCAGTTTCTGGGAATCCAGATCTCATATCTGAGGTTTACAGAAGGTTTTGACCCCTCAAATCTCCTCCAAAATGGAAATTTCTTTCACACAAAGTTTATTCAAGGAGTCTAGAGAAACTTTCATTCTCTGGGTTCATCCAGATTATGAAGTTTTAGGACCCTTGAATCCATTTCAAAATCAGGTGTCTGCTGCCATTTCCTTCTGGCAGAAGTGACTTCTCAACTTCAAAAGGTTTTTTGAGTACCAAATCTCAATCCAAAAATCTTCCAAAAAATCATGGGATCAGTTTAAAGTCTTAAAAAGACATCCCAATTTTTACTTTTTCCAGTTTCAACTTATTTTGGCCAAAACACACACACACACACACACACACACACAAATGATTTTCAGCTTGGAAGACTCGTTTTACGAGGCGCGTCGGGTGCACACTAACGTCCTTCCCGACGCGTAACATGACCTCCGAACCTAAATCTCTGATCTCGGGCTTTTTTCAAAGTTTTGGCCCTCAAAATTAAAATGGCGTGGCGACTCCGTTTTTTCCGGTTTTATTTGGTTTTTCAAAGAAACGCAAAAATCGAATTTTTCCCGCGAAAAAGGCAACACATCGTTACACCTAGGAATGGTTGGAAAAGGGGGACACCTTCTTTTTCGCATTCTACGCTATTCCTGGATCAGTGGGTTCCATCACTACGTCTATAGACCCCCTGTATTCCACCTGTATTGCACCTCCGGGACGGACAATCCCGGCAGAGGTCCTATAGGGCACGTGGAACCCACCAATCGAAAGGAAGAACGAACCTATGGGCATACAGGTCAAAACAAGTCAAACTCGGGGTTTTCAAAACCAAGTCCAAGTCAACGTCTAGACTCGGGAGGAGAGAGGGTCGGAAATATGTTTGAATGTACAAGACCGCAATTTGCAGGTAAGATCCTGGCAGAATTGGGCATGACCTCTCCTCTTTTCGAGTTGAAAATCTGGCATGGCCTCTCGTCGCTTAGTGGCGAAATTTCGGCATAACTCCCGTTAGTATGCGCCAAGAATTCGACATGGTTCCGCATTGACACATGTCGAGAACGCGTCATGACTTCTTACGAAGCCAAGTCGAGAAATCGATATGTACCTACGTCGGGGTATGTCAAAATCTTAACGTGTACTTACGTTGAATTATGTCATAATTCCGACACAAAGGGGGGAAAGTATGCCAAGATTTTGGGGACGGAGTTCGACTCGGACTTTGTGAGAAAATTTTGAAAACCGAGTTTGACAAGTGTTTTGAAAAGTATTGGCCAAAAACCAACCGGTCACGGTAGAAAGTGTGTCATGGACAAGTGTTGGCTGACTCCACAGGCTAGGAGGACTTTAGGCGCTCAAGCGTTAGCGAAACACGTCACTTTTCGCAATGCCGTCCGTACACTCCCGGGTTCTAACTCTATGTGCAGGTAGCGTGCGAGTAGTGTGAAGGTATTTTTTCTAGGAAAAAACAATATTTTTTGCTTTTTTGTAAAAGATTTTTTTTATGCAATATGCAAAAAGGAAAAAACAAGAGAATGAGTCCAAAGCACGACAAAAGGGGACTGCCCCAAATGTCTGAATTTACCGGTAGTTGTAGTCCGGAATCATCCTGCCCTGTTCTGATCGACGGAACAAGCGAATAGCAAAGGGGGAAGCCCCGGCTCCCAAAAATGCCACATACCAAAGCATATAGAGCATAGAAGCATGGCAAGGCCCACATGAGCACACAAAATGACACAATGCACACACAAGAAGAATGTAGAAATTGTCCAAGTTGATTTAAAGAAAGTTAGACCCTCTTAAGAAAAACTCTTTTTTTTTTTTTTCAAAAAAGAAGAAAAATGATACTGGTACGTGGGATTGTTAGACAACAATTTATCCCAAGCCCCGGGTTAGGGAGCGATACAGGAAGGTTAATGGTTTCCACCTATATACCAAATATTGTCTTCATTTTTTCTCAAAAACCAAAGTTTTTCAATGAAGTCCCCAGCGGAGTCGCCACTGAATGAACGCTCGCCGAAAATCATTTAAAATGAGAAAAAATTTCTTTAAAATGAAAAGTTTTTGGGTTTTTGGGAGTCGCCACGCCGTTTTTTGAGGAAAACATTGAAAAACCTATTTTTAAAGAGATTTTGGGTTCGGGAGTCTGGTTACGTGTTTGGGAAGAACGTGAGAGTTCACCCAACACGCCTCTTTCGAGACTTTCAATCAACATTTGGACAATTATAGACATTCAAAGTGTGTGTGCAATATGTGTCAACAAGTAAGGCATGCAAATTTGGAATTTCATTAATGCTATGGGGACTGGGTACAACTTGTGAGCCATAATAGGGGGCCACACCCTTTACATATGATGATTTTTTTTATCACAAGGCAGAAGTCTGAGACAATCTGCTCAGGAAGCTCTGATGTCGTCCGACACAGGACTTCCCATGAAGGGGATGTCGGACGACAGAAGACCTCATAGTCAGATTGTCTCCTGCAATGACAAAGCCACTCTGGAACTGGAACAATATTATTTCACCCAATGAAGACACTATTTAGTGGTCTAGGTTTAGTTTGGGGGTTGATAGGAGTGAGCAAAGTCATGATTGACTTTTAATGATACGGATGTCATATGACATAGAACATCCGAAGTTGTCTATGTCATATGGCAAACCGCCTCCATCAATAGATAGCACCAACAGACCTTAGGCACTCCAAATAGTGGCTTATGAGCCAAACATACTTAGGTAAGCTTTGAGTTACGAAAGGGGGACAAATCTGACAGATCTGAAGTCCAAGAAAAGCTTTACAGCCATCTGGGAACTACATGTCGTATGACACAGGACCTCCAGAGAGTCCTGTGTCGTCCGACAAGAGCAGCCTGTTTCAGTGCCCTTCAGTCTGTTTGATTTCCCCTTTGTTCCCAAGGCAAACCAAGTAACTTTATTAACTGTAAGCAGTAATATAGTAGTATTATGTGAGTATTATGGGAGGATCACATGGCTTTAATGGCCAAATGTGATAGATCACATGTTTATGGCCATTTTTATGTAGCCATCACCTCCTAACTCGATGGAAATTAACAAAGATCCAAACTTTATTGATGCTAATGTCACCAAATGTTCAGATCTGAGGTGGGGAGAAGTGAATATTGAAGATTCACTTCTCCACCACCTTTATCATGCAAAAACCCCAATATTTCACATAATATCTAAGCAAGTAAGCATGCAAGGTGATATGAGTGTATGGAAGAGTTTATTAAAGAGAGAAAGGGTTTAGTGGCTACCTATTGTAGTCCACAAGGTAAGAACACCAGTAGTATGGTGCTTACCCCTTCAAAACACCAACAAAGGGAACCTTTCTTTGGATCTTGGCTTTTAAGGTGTGTGTGTGATGAGGGAGGTGAGTGTGTGTGTATGAGAGAGAGAGAGAGACTCTATTTCTCCAGAGTTTCCCCTCTTTTACTGATATCCTCCCAAAACTCTCCCAAGGTCCCCCTTAAAATGATCAGCCATGCCTTGTATTTATAGGCAGGCTGATGGGAAGCTCCATGTCGTCCGACAGAGGGAGTTAAACCGCCTTAGTGTCGTCCTATGTCGGACGACAGCGTACTGCTTTTTGGCACAGTTGGGCCGAATGGATGGCAGGCCCAATGGGTTGAATGGGCAATGGGATAATTGGACTCAATATTGCATTTTAGCAAATATATGAGCCTAAAAATCAATGCAAAGTGGACCCAAAACATGAGTTCGGGTCGGGGTACTCACAGATGAGCCTATGGCGGTCGATCTAACTAAGACTACCAACACTTCAGAAGTGGAAATAGAATTAGAACCCACAGTGGACAAGGGAAGAACAAAGTGGTTCAATGACACCAAGGTGTTCGGACCATCACTCCTGATGAAGGTGATGAGCAACAGCTAGTCCATCAGACGTCTATCAGGATAGAAACACTTGATAACCCAAAGGCTATAACTTTTCCCAACCTTCAATGATACCAAGGTGTTCGGACCATCACGCCTGGACATAATAGCGGTAATAAGCCTCAAGACTTAACCAACAGAGGGACCCTACCTCGGAAAACCATTCTAGATTCTCAACATGCCGATCACTCCACTCCGTCTTCCACACTCCTCACGTACTGATGGGGTCCTAGTGGGAGTAAAAACTCCCATCCTTGCCTACTCTCCACTCTTGTTATGTGGTTATTCCTACCAGAAACTTTACTGGACACATGATATATAAGTTTGGGACGTTGGGGGTTACTCCTGATGACCATCACATTGGTCGACTCATTATAAGAAACATGGAAAAACTTGTAGAAATCTGATTGGCAGAGTTCAAACCTAAGCTACGGCACAAAACGATGAAGCCGGTCAAATATCTCATGACATTTGTACCAATCATGGCCGACACATCTTGGATATCCTCCAAAAACTCAGATATGAACGAATCTTGGGGAAGTCAAAGGCGAAGTTGGAACTGTTTATAATAAAAGGGAACACGGGTTAAGCTGTAAAAGAACGCTCTTTACGCATCCTTGTCACCTAAGGGTACAGCCGAAGAATAAGTCAACCTGTATTCACTCCTTGGATTTTTATAGCTGTCATACAAGTCCAAGTTATGGGTTCCTCGACCTTTACTTGCCTAGTTGCCTCCCCCTGGGAGTGCTCGGCCTACCCCTATGGGTTGAACCCCGTTGGGACTCGCCACGACCACCTCAATGATGGGCACTAGCTTGTGCCCCTTCCTTAGAAGCACTTACAATCCTGCCCGACGTAGAGGTCCCGACGTCAGAGCGAGCAAATGGTGGATCTCTCCTTCCTCCGGCCATAACTGAAAAAGAAACAATGGGATCAGTACTGGATAGTGAAAGTGACAACGACGACGACGACGAGGGAGCATCCTCTTTCCCCCATCTCAACTACGAAAGTCAAGGAAGGTCTCTCACCTAATATCGGCTACTCCAAATGCCCAACTTTCAGATAATACAGGCTAATGTGGTCGAGGATCTCTGTCTAGCCATTGAATAAGACCACATTGGGACTATTGACATCAAATCTATCAATCCTGAATCGACTTGGGTAGACCACATCATCTTTGGGCTTTTGTTATCTTGTCATAATCTTCCCAATCTCGGCTAAATCCACCATCATTCAAGGACCATGTGTTACCTTTTAGATTCGAAGATTTTAGGTATGGTAACAATAAATGACGTTGGGGTTGCTTCTCCAAATACGAGCCATGACGAAAGAGATAAAGGTTCCAAGAACAATAATGGTGGAAAATGTTAAATCCTAATAAGAACCCTAACTCAAATATGCAGATAACAGAGGGGAGAGGAGAAATTTACTTGTTTTGAAGCTTGAACGAAGATCCGAACGAAGAAATACGCCTTAGATCACTGAAAAATGAAGGTGAATGGAGAACAAATCTGCAGAAATCACTAGAAATTGCAAAGTTTACACCCTCTCTCAATCTCGAAAATTCGTAAAGAGTAAAAAGGAGTGGAACTTTGATTTTTATACCCAGATCTGGATGGGTATGGGCAGGGCCAAACGTGTTGCACGACTCCCCACTAGCTGAATTAAATGCAAATGTGCGTTTCCAATAGGAATGTCGTGTCAATATCCGGCGTGCTCATCAATGCCATTATTCGTTAGTTAAAATGATTAGCCGCCTCAAAATTCGGGAAAACCCCTTCGTTTACGTAAGTCGATGACGAGATATGATGATATCACTTTTTCCTCGACAAAGTCGATCTAAAAAGTTGGGGGCCACCGAAGATTATTAATCGAGCATGACCTATAGGGTCATATTATGGACAAGCCAAATGGACCCAACCCCAAGTAAAAATATTTACAACTCCTGAAAACGATATAGGGAGTGGGTCTCCTTACTTATGGTCGTCAATACATCTCGATATAAAGATATGTCGAAAAAAGTGTAAGGGGATCGTGATATAAACCTATGTCGACCAGCATATAGAGACATAGGTCTAGGTATTCCAAGGCCAAAGTATGCCTGATATGTCGACCAATGCCACCTCTCCCTCATATAAGTTTACTATGGATATATCTCCCTAAAAAGCTAAGGGATTGGGCTCCCTACCTTTTCTCAACTCACGCGAGTACGACATAAATTGTTAATTCGACCAAGGTTATGCACCAAGCATAACTTGCCTGACATACGATGAATAACACAGTCTCAATCCTAGTCAAATGTGGAGATCTTGTAATTAGGATCTGAATAGGATTTAACTCATTAAATCTCTCATAAATTTTCTTCCCAACACAGGAAACCGCCTCATACATATATAAATATAAGACATAAATTCCATCATTCAGGTAACACATTATTTGACTTTAAACTATTGTCAATTGATTTACTGTCATAATTATCAATACTTACTCTTACGCCGAATGGATTTCGTCGGTGAAGCCCTTGTTGGAACTTATGTGGACTTATGTGGTAAAAGATGAAAGTTAAAGGTGTTTATTGAAAAATAGAGTTTTTAGTGAAATTTATGTGTGTGCGCTAAAATGAGCATAACTTTTGATTCCGGATGAACCACGGAACGCACCGCATATCAAATCGAAGCTCTTTTCGAGACGGACAAAAGTCATGGGGCATAGCCCCATGACACAGGTTTTTGTAGTCATAAAGCTCGAATCTTGGCAACCAACCGAGCAACTGAATTCTTATAAATTAATATTAAAATTTTTAATATTATTTATAATTGTTATTTTTTGATTTTTTGGATAAGACAATATGACTGTTTAAAGACAGTTTTTAACTGCCATAAACAGTTATTGTCTGAAAAGATGTGTCTTTTGAAAATCAAAATTTGAAGAGTTGTGATTAGTCAAATTTGAATAAACTTTCCTATATAATCAATGTTTCAGATTGTGTTCAATCTTACAGAATATTTTTCATCTTCTTCCTCCCTTCTATTTTCTAAGAAAGCATTCAGACATTTGTCAGGGACAAGTTCTTGTGCAAGAACTTGTTCCGAAGAGTTGTATCCTCTAGATAGGCGTCCGAATCTGCAGCACAGGCGGGGACGTAATTCTGTCTTAGGACACTGCTAAAGGCAGGCCTCTCTTCGATCAATTTGCAGCGTTCTACAGGTTTTTAATTGAATTTGTAGTTTGATTTTGATTTAAATTACTAATTTTGTTATTATTATTATTATTATTATTATTATTATTATTATTATTATTATTATTATTATTATTATTATTATTATTATTATTATTATTATTATTATTATTATTATTTATATAATAGTAGATTGGTCCTAACAGCCCTATCCTATTTCACGTCTTTGTTCATCTTTTTCGGGATATTCATGTTATCGAGAATATCCGACCCTTTAAATTTGGGTTGATTCGATATTTTTGTTATCATCATTTAACTAATATAATTTTTAAATTTTTTTTAGATTTATAATTTTTTACGCAAAGAGCCTAACAAGAATCCCTCCATGGCTCCAAGTGAGGAGGAGTGGCTCCTCACTCTTAAAATGAACGTCTAGAAGGCGTCACCTTGCAGGTTGCAGCACACCAACGCAGCACTAGGACATAACACAGTAATTACCCATGCACTTTTTCTAGATGTCTAAATTTCAATGATTATTATTTGACGGCTAATATATTTTAATTAATCCACTAAATAACAAGAAACTAGCCATCTTTAAACGGACTACTCTCTCCGTCCCGATCGAAAAGCCACAAAATTAGCCATGCACGTAAAATAAGAAATGTGATGTAGGAAAGAGAAAAAGTTTAAATGTTGTGAGTATGAAAAATTAAATAGGAGAGAGAATGAGTGGAAAGTGATGTAGGAAAGAGAATGTTGTGAGTGTAAAAGTAAAGTAGGAGAGAGAATGAGTGGGTGGAATAGTAATAAAAACTTTCCTTTTTGAGAAAGTGTCTTTTTAAATGAAACGCCCAAAATGAAAATTTGTGACTTTTCGACCGAAAGGGAGGGAGTATTTGTGATTAGGACTGCAGAAATAGTAGTCTACTAAATAATTAAAATGTTAAAAAGGAAAATCTCAGTGCCCCACTTTAATCATTACTTCCTTCGCCCCAAAATATTTGTACTATTTGATTTTTTTTTTGTTGAACTTTGATTACAAATTTATAAGAGATTAATCATGTTCATGAAATTTTAAAAGTTGTTGTTGATAATATTATTAATGGTGAATCAATAGAAATTTTTAAAATTTCATGAACATAATTAAATTATCATATATTTGTGGTCAAAGTTCAACAAAAAAATCAAATGAGACAAATATTTTGAAACGGAAGGAGTACTAGTTTTTCGAACATGATAATTAAGAAATAAGAGAAAAAATGATGCTGGAAAGAAGTGTTGTAAATATAAAAATTAAAGTATGAGAGAATAAGTGAGAATAATAGTAAGTTAATTGATGTTATAAATATAAATGTAAAGTAAAAGAGAAAATAAGTGAAAGAGAATAGTAAATATTATTCGTCATTTTAGCTGATTTAATTTGAAGTACGACGCAACGAAAGAAAACTAATTTCAATTTAAAATGAGATGGAAAGAGTATACTTTTTCAATCAGAGGGGTAGTTGCATTTTTTAAAATTTGGTTGACCTTCTCGCGAGTTTCTTTTTATTTCATACAATATACTCCCAAAATCACATGCTATAAGGTTGGCATGCAGTGGAGGGTGACGATGACAAGCTTATAGATGTCATCTCACACGATTGCAAACCAAGCTTTATTTATTTTTCTTTAGTTTCTTACTTTGGTATGATTAATTCTAATCTTTCTAACATTGAATCTTGAACAATAATTAATAATTATTTGATATTCCATTTGTCTTAAAATTTAAAATGAATATTTGTATTTCATAATTAAGAGATATTCCATCTGTTTCATTTGAAAAGGCAGAAAAAATAGCTCGTGACTTCTTTGGAGTCGGGCGCAAGCATATAGCTCGTTGGTCATTCCCTGGTACTTTATGATTCTAACGACCTAGATGTTATAGCCAAGCAAGATGTTGAGGATGGGCTAGGGCTAGAGCTTGAGTCGGCCCTGATGTTCAACCTAGAAACTTTACTATTGTCCAAGAGATCCTGGATGCAGATGAGGAGGAGGATGAGGTTGAGGTAACTTAGGACCAAATCTTTGATGAAGCCGAGCAACAACAACAACAACAACAGTAGTGTAGATTTGCTTTTTTTGTGGTTGTAATGAACAAATTCTCAAACAATTTCTTGTGTTTTACTTAATTGTTACGTCTTGGCCCGGTTTGGGAGGCGCTTTGTTTTGTAATTTTCTGTAATGATTGATCTTGGCCCGCTTTGAGACATCGCCTTTTGAACGCCTTTTTAATATTATGTAGCCCTAACTTGTCTTGGGTGGGCATCTTGAATTTTGAATGTCTTTTTCATACATGCTATGTTATAGCGAGCTAGAATGTGTTTTAGATTGTTAAGGCTTGGATTGCACCTGTTTCTTGGTGACGTCGACCCCAACTCTTGAAACAGAGTCGACTTTGTTTTAATGTCGGACTTGTTCGGGAACAAGATCGGCTAAGATTTTAGTCATATCTATCTAGGATGAGGTCGACTAAGAGTCAGACCTGTTTGGAGAACGATATCGACTAAACGTCATATTCGTTTTAGAGAACGAGATCGACTAAGGGTCGAATCTGTTTTAGAGAACGAGATCAGCTAAATGTCAGATCTGCTTAGAGAACGAGATCGACTAAATGTCGGATTTGTTTTAGAGAACGAGATCAACTAAGGGTCGGATATGTTTTAGAGATTGAGATCGACTAAGTGTTGGATCTGTTTAGAGAACGAGATCGACTAAGTTTCGAATGTGATATACTTTATTCGTTCAGTACAAGAAAGTAATTTGGTGAAACTTTGTGCGAGAGAAACTCTTTTTCATTGAAATCATAACTATTACATAGGAAGTTGCTTAGCTCTTACATAGATACAATAAAAACTTTAAAAGTAGTACTTCATCAGATGGCTGGCATGTCATGGATGTTTCAACTCACTTCTTCCAGATTTTCTGATCATGTATGTCCCCTCCTTGATTACTTTGGTAACAATGTAGGAACATTCCAGTTAGGCGACAACTTTTTTTGCTCGGCCTTCCACCCTGTTACTTCGATTTTTCTAAGGACATAATCGCCAATCTTAAAGGACCTTCTCTTGACTTTTTGTCGTGGTATCCCTTGGTCTTTTGTAATTGACCATTTTGAGTTAGGCGGTCATTTGTTTCTCGTCAAGTAAGTCGAGATCCATCAATCTATTAGAGTTATTCTTAGTGACGGATGTGATTTCACCCATCCAAATGATGTATCATTAGACCTATTTGATGCTCAACATTGGGTGTTTTTTATGCCTTTTTGGAGTGTTTATACATACAATAAATAAAAGGAGAAAATCGCGGAATATGATTTTAATGGATACAAAAGGAACGATAATGAGCGGAGCGACAAAGGAAGTGTTGGGTTTTGGGGTTACATACGCAGCGGAAGACTTGGAATAAATCACAAAACCCTAGTCATGAATCAGTCTAATATGAATAGATTAAAACGATGAACATAGATTTACTAACCTTTGTTGTGAGTTTGTCTTTCGTACACGATTCGTAATTCAGATTTGAATTGTCGACGAAACTTTGATCTTCTTCATTGTTCTTCCTTGGTGATGAATCAACAACGCTAGGCCTTCAAGATTTAGGTGATAAAGCAATCACCCTCTATCGGTAATCCACACGCGAACGAACCAAGATCGAATCTTGTTGGATTGCTAGATGATCCTCGATTGTTAAAACTCTTTTCAACAATCTATGGCTAATATGGAATTGAATCTAGGGTGTTTTGATATTTGATTCGTAATCAAAATCAAGAGATTTTTGTATCTCAAATCCTAAAATTTGTGTGTCTTAACTTAGGTAAAAGGGGCTATTTATACTTTATAAATATCCCTAACACTTAGTGAGAAAAGCCCTAATCCAAAGCCAAAACAGAACAGTGCAGACGGCAGGGCGCGATCGCCGCTTTTGTCCAGAGAAAAGGCGCGATCGCCCCCTCCAGTACGCGCAGTCGCCCCCTTTGACCAGAGAAAAGGCGCGATCGTCCCCTCTATAAGTGCGCGATCGCCCCTCCCCTTTTCCATATTTGAGTCATTTTTCAATCCGTTCTTTGTATTACTCTCTAGGAATTATATTTATGTTGGTAGTGAGTCGAAACATCGATCCTCACAAGACATAAGTGGTTTATAGCAAGACATTATGTCCACCCAATTAATATAACATCAAAGTTTGATTCCTTGATAGATCATTGTAACAATCCCTTTGTTACACGATATCATATTGAACATAAGTCATGGTCCACGTTAACTTATATTGTTAAATGCTTTCTCGACTCTGAATATGTTGATAATTCAAGTGCATTTGATCTCTATCAAATCTCTTGAGTGTGCCCACACATTTCATCAATACAATTCATCGAGGGGCCCAAGCAAACATCTCTCTTCACGAGGGACAAATCCCATCTTGACTTATCATTCTTCCCTAGAAGAATCCAGTCATGCCAACATAGCCCTTATTGCTATCCTATTAAAGATAGTGTTAGACTACATCAAACACAACGTTCATCATGTGGAAGACGATGATAATCTCAGGTACTAAGGATTCTAATGACACGACTATCATGAGATTTAATCATGATATATATGACCATAGACCATGTCATAAATCTCATAGATGGGTCAGTCCAGTACCTTATTCTCTAACAAGTACCCATAAATTTAGTGTGCATCCCCATGCATATAATCATCTCTATGATTATCCATTATCAGCTTATACTAGTTATTCACAATAACTAGGGACACATCATATTATAATAAACATGTAAAACATATAATACTCAAGATAAACATTCTCTATTATAAATGGTAAAGACGATTACATAACGGTATTAAATATGAGTCAAAATAGTTATATGCCTAGGGCATAACACCAACAGGAAGAAAGAATGGAATTCCAACAGGATAAAGTTGAGATAATCTTGAGCATTACTACCATTGGATATTAATCGTCGAGAGTTTTCCAACCATATATGGCACGTCTCAATCGGAGTCCTTATGAACTTAGCCCGTGATTGTCGCGATGCATTACAAGCCATAAAGCCATATTTGATCCCAAAAGAGTAGCCGATTTAACAATTGTGTTTAAACATGCATATGAGTTTCCTTGTGCATAATTGTTATCTTATTATCATTAATTTAGAGCATGACACAAGTGACCCTATCAAATATATTACTTTGGTGGCAATTATCTCCCATGATTCATTCATCTTTCATTGTGTGGTGAAGAATGGTAAGTTAGATGCATCCATGTAATTGTAATCCCATGTTCATGATAATTCTTGTAAATTATGTGTGTTGTAAGAATCTGAGACATATATGTCCAACAAGCTCTTATATGATTTAAACATCCCAAAAATATTTTCTTTTCTTTTCTTTTGTTTAGTTTAGATTGTAGTTTGATATTTTGTTTTAGTTTTAGTTTTGTTGTTTACTTGAGTACGAGCAAAATATAAGTTTGGGGGTATTTGATGGATGTGTTTTCACCCATCCAAATGATGTATCCTTAGAACTATTTTATTCTCAACCTTGGGTTTTTTGATGGATTTTTGGAGTGTTTATGCAGATAGGGAATGAAAGCAAAAAGTCGCGGAGTATGATCTTAATGGATACAAAATGAACGATCGTGAGCGGAGCAGAAAAGGAGGAAATAATGGAATGAAAAAGCTGAGATAACCTTGATAAGTCATTACTATTTGATAGTAACTGTCTAGAGCTTTCCAACCATATATGTCACGTCTCAATCGGAGTCCGTATGAAGAAGTTATGACCTCTGGAAGATAGCCGATAAAGGTACAATTCAGCAAAGCACGAAGGAGGGCGCCCGCACACGAAGGAGAGGGCAACCGCCCAAGTAATCAGAGACTTTTGGCGGCCGCACAGTTCTGTAGAGACAGCTTCAACAGTTTTCCTTCTCTGACATGGTTCGGGCCCTAGTTTTCTAATTTCGACCCCTACTTCTCCAATATATAAATAGAACACCCCAGCCATGTTTTGACCTATTCTTTACATGTTTTCACATTAGTTACAAGTTATAATAAAGATCCAAGTTTTAATTCACTAATTCCATTGAAGATTTATGCAATTATTTGAAGTTTTGTTGACGTTCAATATGAACATGCGTGGCTAAGTCTCTTGTTCTACGGAATGGAGGTAATTTATACCAATCATTTATGCTTTAATTAATCTTGCGATCAATCAAGAGTTGGGTTCATCAAAGTAATCTTCATCAAAGTTTTCTAAGCTACAATCACATGTGTAGACGTGATTGGCTTTTAAACTAAATTTGTGTGTGTGATTGAGAAGTGATTGTTCGATCCATGCAAGTCAAACTTTTGAATGAATATAATCTAGATTTTGACAATTGATTGCAAGCCAAAATTATAGGTTGTTAATCCTATTGTTTAATGGGTTCTTGAATATTAACTGGAATTTGCAGAAAACCTAATATTTGAATAACACTAAATTATGTACTTGTGAACACCCAATTTTACTAAAAAGGATGAACCCCCCCAAACTATTATTAATTGTATTATTGATTAGCATATTGGTGCGATATACATGAATCACATTCCGTAGATCCTTCTTCCTTGAATTTCGATATACATGACCTCACAGTTTTAGAAGTGTGAAAAATATTTCACACTTATTTTCCCTCAAAACCAAACAACTGTGAAATTAGACCTTACAGTTGTTCTATGAAGGAATGACATAAAATCTGTGAAATAGACCTCGCAGTTGTGCACAATAACTGAGAAAGTGACATCCAAATCATAACTGAGAAATTGACCTCACAGTTGTGCACAATAAGTCATCAACAACTAATAAATGTGAAAACCCAAACGATTTCACATTCATATATATAACTGTAAAACAAAATCCAACAACTGTGAAATTCAACCATTAAACCTAGTTCACATTTTTCCTAACTAGGTTATTTGAGAAATCATAAACTTCGAAATCGAAAACAAAACAGTGAAATTAACGTCAAAATCGACAACAAAACAGTGAACTCGACAAAAACAAGTGAAATAAACTTCGAAATCGAAAAAATGTTGAAGATTACCTTTGGTTTGGTTTTGCGGATGACTGTGAAAAAGGTAGAAGATTACACGGTTTTGAAGACGAAAATGAAGAAACTCGTCGAAGGAGAGAGGAAATTGAACAATAATCGTGGACGGTGAGACGACAATGGGGAGGAAATTTGAGACGAAAATGGAGAAAATTTGAAATTGAGTCGAAATATGGTTGAATATGAACGGCGACGTTGAGGGCAATTTGGTCCAGGGGTGTTTAGGAAGGTTTTCAAAATGTTGGTTCTTAAAGATTTTTTTTCTTTATGTGAGGGTTATTTTGGTCAAACTCTCCTAATTTTATATGTATTTTAAATTTCATTCAGTAATATTTACAATTAATATGTATTATAATACCTCGTCAACTATCGATGAATTACTAAATACTAATACTAGTTAAATATAAGGATTAATTCCTTCCTACCCTTCTAGCCCAGATTTTAATCCATAAAAATCTATCCCAGATTCAAAATTCCAAACTCATTGAGAAGTCCAGATCAAAATACCGTGTAAATTCAAAACTCCTTTGACCTGGTCAAATATGATTTCTAAATACCAATTTTACCCCTCCCCTCATTCACCCAACGTAGCCCGCTTAGCCCACCCCGTCCTTTTCTATGTTATTTTAGAAAAATTGAATCAAAAAGTAAATTGTGGGATTCGAACTCTAGACCCTCCACTATAAACCAAGGTCTTAACCGCTTGGCCAATGCTTTGTTTACATTTAATTTTGCAATATATTTCATTAGTATAAACTGTGGAGGAAAATTAATTTTAAAAAAAAATGAGATTTCACAATCAATTAATGAGATTCAATATTCAAAATTTAATTAAGTATATATTTGAGTATAAGACTAGAATTACTCTTACTCCCTCTGTCCCATAACAAGCGACACACTTTGCCATTTTTGGCGTCCCACTGATAAGTCACACTTCCTAAAATGGAAAAAAATATTTACTATTTCCTCCACTCATTCTCTCTCCTACATTATTATAATACTCACAACACCATTATAATTTACTATTCTCTCCACTCATTCTCTCTCCTATTCAACTATCTACACTCACAACACATCAACCTTTTCACTTTTTTCTTAATTCCCGTGCGAAACAGTAACTGCGTCGCTTGTTATGGGACGGAGGGAGTATATCTTAAAATTTAAGAGTAAAAAAAAAAAAAATCACAAATAGCTTTGTATATGATGTTGTTAAGTCCTATACCAGTTGCTATAGGATCATTCAAAGGTCTTAATGCATTGGTATAAGATTGTGTGAGGTCCTATATGACTTGATATAGGATCATTCAAAGGTCTTATAGCTTTGTATTTGATGTTGTTAAGTCCTATACCAGTTGCTATAGGACCATTCAAAGGTCTTAATGCGTTGGTATAAGATTGTGTGAGGTCCTATACTACTTGCTATAGGACCATCCAATGGTCTTATAGCTTTGTATATGATATTGCCATGTCATATACCATTTGCTATAGGACCATTCAAAGGTCTTATAGCTGTGTATATTATGTTCCCAGGTCCTATACCATTTGCTATAGGATCACTCAAAGGTCTTATATCTGTGTATATTATGTTTCCAGGTCCTATATCATTTGCTATAGGACCATTCAAAGGTCTTATATAAGAGTAATTATAGTCATATACCTTTAGTTATAAGACTAATTTTAGTCTTATTTTTTAAGGTATAAGACTAATTTTAGTTTTATACATTTAGGTGTAAGACCGACGGGGAGAGTGTATAAGACCGACGGAGTGGAGGTACTGTATAAGACAAATTTTCACAAATATATACTTAATTAAATTTTGAGTATTGAATCTCATTAATTGATTGTGAAATCTCATTTTTTTTAAAATTAATTTTCCTCCACAGTTTATACTAATAAAATATATTGCAAAATTAAATGTAAACAAAGTATTGGCCAAGCAGTTAAGACCTTGATTTATAATGGAGGGTCTAGAGTTCGAATCCCACACTCTACATTTTGATTCAATTTTTCTAAAATAACATAGAAAAGGATGGGGTGGGCTAAGCTTAGGAACTGGACGGGAAGGAGAGATATTCTAGGTATATTAATTACAGCGGGTTTTCTAAAAATTTCTGAGAAATTTCTGATCTCAATTAGGTATTTATGTGTTTGTAATCTCACTTCACTTAGGGGTCTTAGGGTCCTTGACTCTAAATATAAAAGTGAAGATATCTTTTATTTTTATTTTTAAGAAGTACATCTACTAAAAATTGTGAAGTGGCAGAAGGAAACAAATTCGTTGTTTCCGTGGTCCCACGACACACGATTTTCCTTTCCTATAAATTCATTCCCATTTCACATTTGAATTTCTATCTTCAAGTTAATCAAATCTCTCCCTCTTTTCTTTTCTTTTCTTTTCTGACTACCAATACCAACTCGAAAATTAAGTTTAATGGATAATGACATGATAGTTAGCCTTAGCTTCAGCAGCTACTCTACCAACGGATTGGCTTCAATCGCCGTCAAAATCACCAAAGAATTTAACGACACGGCCGCAGACGGCCGCAGCTTCGATAGCCTTGACGACGATTTCGAGTTCTCATTAGTACTTGATGATCACGGTCAAATTCATCATGACGATTTTCTCGAATCTAAAATTGAGGAAATGGACGAGTTCTCCGTTAAATTACCTTTGAAGACGTTGTTTGGTTACAATTCACCATCATCGGAAGCAGCAGATGAATTAGAACCGCCGGCGATTGCAGAAACGACGTCGTACTGCTGCCTTTGGAGACCGAAGCTCGTTGAATCAAATAAATGGAAAAAGAACAGCAATTCATCCACTAATGGAGAACGACGACGTCATAAATCAAGAGGATGGAATAAGCTCTTTGATTTGCTTCGCCGGAGCAGTAGCGGCGGCGAGGGACCTTTCGTTTTTTTGAATTCCGATCACGATGATCGGAGAATGAAGGCGGCTCCGTCGAAGTTTTTGGGTTCGCCTATGGAAGTATTTTATGTAAGGAATAAAGCAAAAAATGAAGGAAGTAAGAGAAAATCCTTCCTTCCCTACCGGCAACAGCTTGTGGGCTTTTTCTCTGCCACCGCAAAGCGGACCGGAAATTAGAACGACATTGTTCGTAGAAGGCTATTACTATTTGGTTTGGATTTGTAAGATGCAAATTAGAAACTTAGGTTAGCGCTAGTATTAGTATTAGTTGGGTGAGAATTCTTGCTTGTTGAACTTTTTACTTGATCATTTTTAATGTAAAATATAAAATTACTATTCTTGTTCAAATTTCATTTAGAAAATATTTTGGAGAAAATTACTTTTTATATATTTATACTCCCTCCGTCCCAAAATATTTATCCCATTTGACTCTTTTGTTGAACTTTAACCACATATATATGACAATTTAATTGTGTTCATGAAATTCTAAAAATTTCTATTGATTCACCATTAATAATATTATCAACAACAATTTTTAGAATTTCATGAACATGATTAATCTTTTATAAATTTATAGTCAAAGTTCAACAAAAAAGGTCAAATGGGACAAACAATTTGAGATGGAGGAAGTATGATAAAAATGTCAAAATATTATTGCTATTCACTTTCTAAATATTTTATTTTGCAAGTAAGAAATTAATAGTATTTTTTTTTTGGTAAAGTAAATTGGACAAATTGCATACCGATAACCTGAGTTTGTTTCAAGTATGTAATCACTAACCTAAAAGTTTAATTTTGTAAATCAGTCACCTATACTTGTCAATTTGTTGCAATTTGATGTAAAAACTAATTTTTTGTTAAATTTTAGACAAGATGGAATACATTTGCTTGCACATGATTTTTTAAATGGCAATATTGTCATTTCACCATTGGTGAAAATAGATAAATTAGTTTATAAATACTAATCACCATCAAATCAGAGTAATTTATCAAAAATAAAATGGAAAAAATGAAAGAGAATTGTTATTTACCCCCGTAACATTACTGAATACCCCGCAATACTAAGTTTACCCAACATTCAACACTAGTCACACCACCACTCTCCCTATTTTACCCCTTCTTTTTCATTCAGTGTCTCCTTTGCTTATTCATCGCCGCCGTCTTCTTCAACCTCAACAAAACCATTCCCTCGACATCCTCTCCACCTTGGTGGGATAATTTTCGACGATGGTTCCAATTACGACTTGTTCAACACAAGTACACATGTGCCTAGCACAACTTTTGTGAAATGACAAGATTGCCCTTTAAAAAATCATGTGCAAGGCACATGCATTCCATTCCATTAAAAATTTAACCAAAAGTTAGTTTTTACACCATATTGCAACAAATTGATAAACCTAGGTGACTGATTTGCAGAATTAAACTTTCAGGTTAGAAATTGCAAACTTAAAACAAACTTAGTTTACTAATATATGCAATTTGCCCAAATAAATTTAGAGACAAAGTTTCATATTTTTTCTTCACAAAAGGATATTTATTTTGACACACAAATTTATTAAGATTCAAAATTTATTTATGCATGGAGGAGTTTTAAAATTCAATGATTATTAATTCATGTCTAGTCCCCAGAAGAAGTAGTAGATCAGTGGTAAAAGGACTTTTATTTTAAGGTGTTTCCTACCTTGCAATAAAAAATAAAATAAAAAATTGATATATACTCCCTCCGTCCCACTTTCACTGGACACTCCAAGGTGGGCAAAAAAGCAGAAAAAGAATAAAATAAAAAAAATGTATGGTAGAAAATGAAGAGAGAGAATGAGTGGGGTAAATAGTAGTGTTGGTTGAATAAATTGAGTGGTGGAAAATGAAGAGAGAGAATGAGTGGTGGGGTCCATCTAATATAAAAATATAAAAAGTAGACTATTTTTGGGAGGTGTCAAGTGAGCTGGAATGACCCAAAATGAAAATAAGTGTCAAGTGAACTGGGACGGAGGGAGGGGTATATTTTTTTGATGGCTAAAGAAGTGATATCAACCCACTAAAAAAGATCCAACTATTGTTGGAATAATTAAATTATGTAGAAGCTAGGTAGAAACTTAAGGGCAAAATGCGATTAAAAAATTAGATTCGTGGTTTTCTTTAGTCAATTCCCATGTCCATGTTGCCGTTGTGATATCTTTAGGATAATATGGCTAAGGATGTCATGCCATACGTTTGAATTTCAACCATATTGTTTCCTCTCTCAAGTTATTGTAATGATTCCTATAGGGAGTTGAAGAGAAATAAGAAATAAAAAATATAATTTTTATATTAATCAATAAATCATTATTGACTGTCATCGCATATGTCATACCCTTCACCTTTTTTAATGACTACGTACACACGTGAAAAAGTGAGATTTTAGAAAATATTTACTTTACTAATTCGAATCATATTGATATAATTGGTAAGAGGAATTTATGACTTTTTTAGCAAATACTCTTATTTATTTTTCTATTTGAAAAAGGACATTATTAATATGTAAATATATTTTATTTATAAATATATTTAGACTAGGACTAACCTTCTAACAAATTTCTTTCCTTGTCAGTGTCAATCTTATATTTCCTTGTACAAGTTGGATTGCATCAAATAAGAAAGAGTTGAATTAATTGAAGGACTTCTCAAATGTGCATATAAATACAAGACATTGACACATTGAGAAGACACGAATTTTTAAAAAATTCTTTGGAAGACAACTTCGTTTGTTCTTCACGGATTCGATAAACACTTTTAGGTTGTGAGTAAGGTTGTGACTAACATCCGAACTCACATCTAGTTTTCATACAAGTTCTTTGTTCCACTTCTGTTTAGAATATACTTTCATTGGGAAAGGAAGATTGCTCTTAGTTTAGAAGTTGGTTAGAACTTGTTTTAGTATTTTAATCTTTTTGTTTTCACTTATTCGATTTTGATTTTGTAAAAATAGATTTTAAAGTGAAAAGCTTTTTGGGCTTAAAGTCTTATTTGCTGGGATAAGATCCAATAAACGTTTATTTATGTGTGTTATTTTATTTTATTCCGCTGCTTATTGGTGGATATGTGAACAGTTGTAACTCACATCTGTACTCACATCAGTGTTCTGTTGTGTTGACGTGAATTCCTAGCTACACGAAACTTTCAATTGGTATCAGTGCCAACTCTCGACATATTACTGAGTGTTGATTCAGAAAGTATAGTAATAATGAAATGTCAAAATCTTCAAAACAAACCTCCAGTCTTGAATGGTACGAATTACAACTTTTAAAAGTCTAAGATGTGTAACTACATCAAATCCATTGATGAAAGAGTGTGGATGTACATACCTGTGGCTTGGCCTCCCACATAGGAGAAAAGGACAGCTTCAGGTATTGTTGAAACATATTTTGAAAGAAAACCAGAGGAACGATGGACTCTTGATGAAACCACCTCTGTAAATTACAATTCTAAAGCCATGGGTGATATTTCCAGTCATATTTCTGGAAATATGTACAAACTTATCACCAATGAATGTATTGCTAAGAATACTTGGGATATCTTACAGATGCAATGTGAAGGAATTTCAAGTGTTAAATCCACTAGACTTAGGATCATAATGGACAGATTTGAATTTTTTAGAATGGAGGAGACAAAAGATATTTTCTCCTATGCTGCTAAGATCCATGAGATCTGTAATGAATGCACTAGACTTGGTGAGTCTATCTCTAATGCCAGATTTATAAGCAAAATCTTGAGAACCTTACCTGAGAGGTTCAATATAAAGGTGGTTGTCATAGAGGAGACTAATGACACCAACACAGTAGGTCTAGACAAAATTGTTGGTATTTTAATTGTGTTTGAGCTAAATCTAGAGGCTCAGAAAAAGAACAAGACCATAAGTCTTGCCCTCAAAAGCTCTGCAGCAGTTCCAAAAGAACTAGTTGACCCCTACTCTGAAATTGACAAGTCAAGTCTTGAGAATGAGGATTTGGCCCTCATCTCTAAAAAAAATTAGTTCTATACTGAAAAATAAGAGGATGAACAAGTTTCCAAATAGGCCTGCTCCTAGTGTTGAAAAAACAATGGTTAACACTGAGAATGGGTTCAAAAGACCAAACCTAGAAAATAAGAAGTCCTCATATTCTGTGCAATGTAGAGCATGTCGTGGCTTTGGTCACTATGCTAATGAATGTGCTAATACACTTAAAAAGAAGGGAATGAGATTGACTGCTTCCCTAGGTGATAGTGAGGATTAAGAGGAAGTTTCTAACATGTCTGTGATAAACTGTCATTCTGTGTTTAATGCTCATTTTGCAGGAATTAAAGAAGAAGATTCTGAGGAGAATGTAGATGTGGACTCAGATGTAGACACATCCTTGGACATATCTGAAGATACATCTAATCTAACTCTCAACTGTTTCTCTATAAAAGAAGATTCAGATGATGAAGGAAGAGACATTTCCCATGAGGAACTCTTTGAGACATACAAAGAACTGCATACTGATTGGATAAAAAGGATGAACAAAATTGAGGTACTAGCCAAGATAAACAAAGCTCTTTATGATAAATTGTCTGTTTGTGAAGATGAGAAAGCTAAACTTTCAAAAGAAAATGATGATAAAAAAAATACCATTGCTAGACTTGAAGTTCTAGTAACCAAGAGGGAAGTTGAGCTTGAAAAATTCAAAACTGATTGTGAAAAAGCTGAAGGTACATTAACCAAGTTAAATACTAGGAAAATGAAACTTGATGAAGCTATAGCTCTTGGTAAAATTGAAAAACTGGTATCAGATTTGAAAAAAACAAATTTGTAAAAGAGGGGAGTGAGGTTATAAAAACTGATGAAAAACCAATTCTCAGTGCCTAAAGGCCAAGGGGAAGGCATTATATCTATCATTACTGCTTTGCTTCCGGGCACATTCATCCATTTTGTTATAAATTGAATGTTGATAGAGAAGTTGGTTGTGTAAACCAAACTCAGATGTGTGACAAGATGTGTACACATCCAGGCACACATCCAAGTACACAGCAGCAGGTGCACCACAAAAGGAAAGCTGAAACTAAGTAGGTGGCTAAACCTAGTGCTATATGCAATGTTGTCTACTTCTTCCTCAAGAGTAGTGTCTCCAGTTCATGGTATTTTCATAGTGGGTGCTCCAGGCACATGACAAGGAACCAAGATGTACTAATTGACTATAGGTTGATCAATGGGGGAAAGGTGAACTTTGGTGGTGGTGCACAAGGTAAAATCATTAGGAAAGGAACCCTAGATATTAAGGGTATCCCAAAACTGCACAATATTTAGTATGTAGAAGGCTTAAAGGCTAACCTGATAAGTATCATTCAGTTGTGTGATGATGACCTACATGTCAAATTTGATAAACACTTGTGTGAGATATTTGATAAAGATAACAAGTGTGTGTTTACAGGTCCTAGATCTGCTGATAATTGTAACCAATTTGGTGATAATTTATCTTGACTAAGTACTAAAGTAAATGATGTCAATCTGTGGCACCAAAAATTAGGGCATTCTAGCAGCAGAAAATTAGAGGAACTCCAAAGATATGAAGCTGTAAAGGATCTCCTTAAACTGAACTTTAAAAACACTGATATATGTGGTTCTTGTCAGAAGGGAAAGCAAACAAAATCCTCACATAAAAAGGTCCAACAATGCTCCACATCTAGATGTTTGGGGTTGATACACACTGACTTGATGGGGCCTATAATGGTAGAAAGCTTTGGTAGAAAAAATATGCTTTTGTGTGTATTGATGACTATTCTAGTTACACATGGGTGATGTTCTTAAGGGAGAAATATGAGACCATAGGTGAGTTCAAAAACTGATACAAAAGGGTCAGAAATTTGCATGGCCTTAAGGCTGTAAGGATTAGGTCTGACCATGACAATGAGTATGCAAATTCCATGTTTACTGCCTTATGCAACTCCAAGGGAATTACTCATGAATTCTCTACTCCTATAACTCCTCAACAGAATAGAGTTACAGAAAGGAAAAATAGAACCCTTCAAGAAATGACTAGGGTTATGCTAAGTTTCAAAAATCTGTCAAAGAAATTTTGGACAGAGGCCTTGAATACTACCTGTCACATTGGCAATAGGTGTTTCTCAGAATTGAGAGCACTATGTTGGGTATGCATGTTTTAACCCTCCTATATTTGTATTAGATTTGATTGATACCATAACCTCCTGTCTATTTTAAGGACTTTAGGACCCTATGTAATGAAGCTTAGACTTCAATTTTTTAGTTAAGTCCATTTTATAGATTAGGTTAAATTTAGGCTTGAAGACTGGCACAAGACTCATTGGAATTGAGAGTTGCGGTTCAAGAGTTTCAAACCGCTTCTTTGGAACCGCCCTAGCAAAATCGCCCTTAGCTTTTGCCTGGTGAAATCCCTTGTTTGAAACAACTCTTGAACTACTAAATTGCAACCGCCCTTTGATGATGAACCGCTCCTTTGCAGCTCATCATTAACCGCCCTTTGCAACCTCACCGGAGTTACTAACCGCACTTGTCAAACCGCCCGTACTCCGTAACCGCCCCCAATGATTGAGACTTGAAGTGAACCGCTCTTTGACTTTGTGATCCACATCGCAATATCCAATGTCAACCACCTTATCTTGTCACGTGATTCAAAGTCGAGAAGATCCGCAAGGATCTTGAAAAGGTGACAGTGTCCAAACCTCATTGCTTGAGCCGGAGCATTATCGCCTTTATCTCGCAACTACCGTACTAAAGGACAAAAGTGGTTGCCGTGGACCAATAGGATTGCATCAAGTACCGTCCTTCAACAAATGTATCCAACGGCTAGTTTCTTGATGCTTGGGTATAAATACCCCCAATCTTCACCATTTGAAGATTGCTTGAAAAATTGAGAAAATTGCCGTGTTCATAGAAGCCAAGCTCGCCGTAAATTATTCAACCCTTTGAATCTTCATCTTCATACTTCAAGAAATATTCCTAGCCCAGAAATCAAGCCTTAACAAAATCAAGAATCATTGTGCTCTACATCTCACAGATCTAAAGAGCCTTGATCTTGTTCACACACACTCACCTCACTTGTTCTAATCACATAGATTAAACACTTGAGATACACGGTTATAGTTTTGGATTTGTTCTTCATAGAAAAGATTTTATTGTACTTTGTAATCTCTCAAATACTTAATATAAAATCTCTCTTAGAAATCCAAGACTAACCATCTTGGTAGTGGACGTAGATCGTTTATCGATTGAACCACTCCAAATAGCGTGTTCTTACTTTCTGCAATTATATTTCTTGTGCTTACTAATTATCTATCTTTGTCTCTCGTTTGATCTTTATTTAGATATCCATTATTGTGAAATAGTGTTTGGAGTTAACATTTTCAAAACCTCACTTGTTTGTAAACCGCACGTACCAACTACTTTGTTAAAACCGCTTTACAAACCTCCTCTATCAAAACCACTTTGTAACTCTAAATATTCCGCTGTGCATTTTACACTTTCACTTGCAGCCTATTATCAATCGCAAGAGGATCTTGTAAGCAAGAGGTTTAGTTTTTTAAAAGAGGGCGAAAAATTTTAAACAGCCTATTCACCCCCCCTCTAGCCGTGTATTTTCACCCTTGTTGCCACCTTTGGGACCAACAAGTGGTATCAAAGCTAACACATTTTAAAACCATCTGTTTTTCAAGCTTAATGCCTTGTGTGCCGATTCGATATGGCAACCTCAAAGACAATGACTACCAAGTTAACTATTCACACATTCCAATGTTGGACGAAGACCACTTTGACATCTCGGAAGTGCCGAATGCTTATTCATTTGGAAATCATAGATGAGATGTTTGGTGGAATGCGTGATCAATGGCCCTCTAATTCCAATGAAGGCTAACACCGATGCAACCACCAATGCCGAAACTCCAGAGGTCAAAAAGCCAAAAGATGAGTGGTCGGATGAAGAGAAGAGAATAGTTGCCTTGGACAAAGCAAGGCGAGGTTCATCATTTCGGAACCCTCCCCGTATCAACTCTGGCGTAAAAGTGATGTACCTCAAAACCGCAGCGTATGTGGGATGCCATAGAGAGCTACCTCGAAGGTGATGAAGAGTGCAAGGAAAACAAATTATACACCGTTGAAAGATCCTACAACAACTTCAACGTAAAACCCAACGAAACCTTGCGTCAAACCTACGATCGCTATGTTGAGGTAGTTAACGCTTGTAGATCTCTTGGTAAAACTTTAACCGATAAGGAAATCAATATGACTTTCCTATCTCGCTTTAGGTTCTAGATGGGTAAATAAGGCTACCTCTCTAGAAGACTCCAAAGTATTGGGTACTTGGTCGTTAAGTAACTTGTATGCCAATCTTAGAGTCTATGAACTTAAATTAAATCATATTGAAGAGATAGAAGGGAAAACCAAATCGCTTTCTATGTCTCGTAGTGGAACATGAAGAGAAACCATCCACATCCAATCAAACCATCTGATCCTTCCATATCAACCTCATCACTCATCGAGATGGATGATGATGATTTTGCCATGTTTGTGAAAAGATTCCAAAAATTTAGAAAATCCTCAAAACCTTTCACAAAATCTTTTCAAAAGGCAAACCTCCCGCAACATTTTCTAGGGCTGCAGATACAAAGAAGAAGAGTGACTTGGTATGCTACAACCGTAGGAAACCCGGCCACTTTGCATCCGAGTGTCCACAAACCCTAAATATGAATACATGAAAAGAAAACCTCTCCTGCGAAATTTTCTCGTCGCAAGGGAATGGTTGCACGAGGAGGAAGAGAATTCCAAGGAATTAGCAACTTGGATTGAAACAGATTCTCGAGGATGGAAGTGATGATGAAACCGAAGAGGTTAATCTCTCGCTTAGTTGCAGACGCTTCGATGACTCGATTCTGAATCATTTGAGTTGCATGATATGGAGGAAAAGGAGGTTTTTGCAAAACTTCCAAATTATAAATTGGATGATGATATTAAACTTACTCCTAGCGTTAAGATAGGAAATTGTTCGTATTCACGTCCCATTTTCTCATCTAAAACCGCTTCCACCTTCAAAAGCTATTCCAAAGAAAATTTTGAAAAAGGTGGTGGAAGAGGTTTCTCCCATGGAACATGAAAAGATGTTCAAGGAAGCCGAAATGGTGATCCATCAATTCTCTAATCTTAAGAAAGCCTTAAGCTTAGCTCATGATGAACTTAATCCGTACAAGACGGAGAAAACCGTGATGAGGTCTCGAAATTTCTAATCTTAAGGACCAAATCAAACAGATGACTCCTCTTGCTGATCAAAACCGCATCCTTGAAACTAAGGTTGCCGCACTTCAACTCAGAATGATGACTTGGTAACCCAAATCGACGATCGCCAAAAGATTATTGATTCGTGGCTCAAGTCTCAATCCACCAAGGATAAAATCATGGACTTCCAAGTTCCTCCCGGAACTAAGGATGGTCTAGGGTTTGGATCCGAGGAAGAGGAGAAGTGTGCATCCTCGAGTGAAAAGGATGAGGAAATTTTGGAACTAACTAAAGAAATTCCCAAGGGAAGCATGCTAAAGGAAAGGGTAAAGGAAGACAAGTAAATTATGTCTACCCTAAAGGAAAGCAATATGGGAAGAATTCTCGTGTTAAAACCTAAGAATTCTCGTGGAAGCACCTCGAAGAGGAAATGGCTTATGGAATTGGTAGAATCCCCGCTCCAACCGCTTCGGTGGAAAAGGCGGTTCTGCTAACCTGTGTCCGACCGCGCTTCTTCTTCGACCGCTCCTCCCGCTTTCAAAAGGTGAATAGCGTTCCTGTGAAATACGTGGTCAAACCAAAGCCTGTTCCCTTTGTATCACTGGAATGTTAGCTGAAACCGCACCTCCCAAACCGCTTCCTTGTCCAAAACCGCATGCAACTCCTAAGAAGAGTAAGGAGTTAGTAAAACCTCATGAAGCTTGTAGCTATTACAAATGTTCTGTGTGTGATGGTTTAGGTCACAAGGCTGCAAAATGCCTTTTGCGGTTCACATCCAATGCCAGGAAGAGCAAACCTCCTTCCTCGTGCCAAACGGTGTGGGTCGTAAAGGGTTGCTAACTTCAGACTCCAAGGAATAAAGGGGACCTCGTTCTTAATGTTTACATTTCAGGTCCTCTCGCTTCATGGCCGGTCATTCCAAGGATAATGAATGGTATCTCGACAGCTGGTCGCCAAGACATATGACCGGAGATAGATCATTACTTGAAGATGTCATTGAAGCAAGTGGTCCATCCGTAACCTTTGGTGACAACAACAAAGGCAAGACCATTGGATATGGTGTTATAAGGAGAGGAAACCTAACTATTGAGAAGGTTTCTCTTGTCGATGGACTCAAGCACAACCTCCTTTCAATTTCTCAATTTTGCGACAAAGGAATGCTTTGCAACTTCACGTCATCAAATTGCTTTATCAAAGATAGCATTTCCTAAGGCCACCCTACTCACAGGATTCGTAAGAGTAATATTTACATTATTGATCTAAATTCTGCATGTAGTATTACTAATCTCGTTTTGTAGCTAAGAATGTGAGCGAAAATAGTTGGCTATGGCACAAGAGGTCGAGCCACTTGAACTTCAAGTATCTTGCAAAGATTGGTAGGGAAAACCTCGTTCGTGGTTTACCCAAAGTGGCTGACCACCATCCAGAGAAATGCAAAGGTGCATGCCGCCTTGGTAAGCGGTCCGCGTCGCCTTTCACCAAGAAGACCGCTCCATCAACTTCAAGATGCTTACAACCGCTTCACATAGATTTGTTTGGACCCGTAACCACCGCCAAAGATTGGAGGAAATAGATATACTTTAGTGGTGGTGGATGATTACTCAAGATATACGTGGGTTGAGATGATGATTTCCAAAGATGATTGTTATGAGATTCTCACCGCACTTTTAGATTTCGGCTCCAAACTCAAAAAAGAAGATGACATCGTTAGTGTTCGATCGTATAATGGAACAGAATTCAAGAACAACGGTGTTGCTCAAGATTGTGATGACCATGGGATTGATCACAATTTTTCCATATTGGTGTTCCACAACAAAATGGGGTTGTGGAAAGGAAGAATAGGACGTTGATTGAGGCCGGAAAGACAATGATATCCGGCGAAGCTACCTCGCATTTTTGGGCCGAAGCAATCAATACCGCATGCTTCACTCGTAACCGCTCCTCATCAACAAAACCTATAACAAGACTCCCTATGAGCTTTGGCGAGGAAGAACCCCCAACATTGCATTCTTTCAAGATCTTTGGCCGCAAATGCTTTGTCCTCTTCAACGGAAGAGAAAATAGAGGTAAATTCGGAGCCAAGGCCGATGAAGGTATTTTTGTTGGGTATGCTAAACATTCTAAAGCTTTTCGTGTTTTCAATAAAACTAGTTTAAAAATAGTAGAGTCTCGTCCATGTTACTTTTGATGAGCATTCTCTCCTTGAGCCACATTTGGCTCCAAATGTTGCCGATGATTTTGTTGAGCATAATGAACCAGGTGAACCATCTCAAACCGCACCCGAACCTCAACCGCAAAATCCAAGACCCTCAACCGACATTCCCTCAAACCACACCTTTCAAACCGCACCCGAAGAACCCTCTCCAGATGCAACCGCAAGGGAAGATGAAGTTGAGAATTCCCTATCCAGCTTATAGAACCTCTTTGTCAACTTACCTTTCATGACTTCGCCAAGGATCTAACGATGTTCCAATTGAAGATCTTCAAGAAACCTCACCCAACCAGACTTACCCCTGAGGTTCGTGAAGTCGCTAGTCACCCCCTCACAAATGTGATTGGTGATCTGCTTTCCTGTTCAAACAAGGAGATCAAATTATGACGAGCATACTTCTCTTTATCTCAAGTTGAACCCAAGAAGATTGATGAAGCTCTCCAAGATTCAAGTTGGGTCGTTGCTATGCAAGAAGAACTCAACCGCTTTGAAAGATGCAAGGTCTGGACTTCTGGGTGCCTAGACCTCGTGATCAAGGAGTGATAGGAACTAAGTGGGTATTTAGGAATAAGATGGACGAGAATGGAAGCATCACTAGGAATAAAGCAAGATTGGTTGCACAAGGATATAGGCAAGAAGAAGGAATCGATTATGATGAAACATTTGCTCCAGTTGCAAGATTGGAAGCTATCAGAATTTTCTTAGCCTACGCCTCTTTCAAGCATTTCAAGTTATATCAAATGGATGTTAAGAGTGCATTCCTCAACGGCGAACTGCAAGAGACCGTGTATGTTGCCCAACCTCCTGGATTTGAAGACTCCAAATTTCCCAATCATGTCTACAAACTCCAAAAAGCTTTGTATGGACTTAAGCAAGCTCCAAGGGCATGGTATGAGACTCTTTCTAAATTTTTACTAGAAAAGGGATTTAAACGTGGTAAAATTGATACAACTCTTTTTATTGCCAAATATAATGAGCATATTTTACTTGTTCAAATTTATGTTGATGATATTATTTTTGGTTCTACTAATGAGTTACTTTGTAAGCGTTTCGAAAAGCTAATGAAAAGCAAGTTTGAGATGAGCATGATGGGAGAATTAACATTCTTTCTCGCTTCAAATCAAGCAATGCGAAGAAGGTATTTTCCTCACCAAGCCAAATACACCAAGGAGTTGATAAAGAAGTTTGGATTAGAAAATGCTAAAGCATATGATACTCCAATGGCCACCGTTAAGCTAGATAAGGATCTCAAAGGTAAGAAGGTTGACTTTATATCGAGGTATGACGCTCATTACTTTACTTAACTACCATTAGGCTTTACTTTAGCTGCGTAGTAGGCCCGATACCAAGCTACTGCTGCATCCTAGAAGCACATCTTATTGCGTATAATCCGCTATTTATCCCGGAACCACTAACCTTGGACTTCGTATTCCAAAGATTCGATCTTGTATTCGACCTCAGATGCATTATAAACTGTACATAATCGAAAAGCACTAGTGGTACTTGTCATTTCCTGAAATAGACTAGTCAGTTGCTTGGGCTGCGAAGCAAGCTTCAGGTTCAGCGTCACCACATAGGCCGAGTATATCGTTCCGGCCGATAGTTGTTCTTGCCAAATCCTTTGATGAAGTGTAGCTTGGTGGACTATGGAATCCATGAAGGAAATTGCCCTATCATGTGTGACAACACTTCAACAATTTCAGTCTCCAACAACCCTGTCATGCATTCCAAGACCAAGCACATTGATATCAAGTATCATTTCCTCAAAGACCATGTGAAGAAGAGGAATATCCATTTAGAGTATGTGCTGGGACAGATAATCGATCATTGAACATCCTCACCAAGGCTCTTGACTCCAAGAGGTTTTCCTTCCTCGATAGGAGAAATGGGTATGCTTGAACTTAAATGGATTCCATACTTTTTATTGACTAACTTGTGTGTTGAGTTTAGGTTGTATGTCTTATTGAAAATTTTCAACCGCACCATTGTTGAACCGCGTTCATTCAAACCGCTTGAGTGGTCAACCGCCTATGTTATCAACCGCGTACTTCCAACCGCGTTTTACCAACCGCATAATGCTTCTGACCGCTCCATCTTCAACCGCCTTCAACATGGTACTTTTCAAAAACAATTTTAATCTTTCCTTAGCTTTAAAGAAGCTAAGCGGTTTTAAAAATCTTTTCAACCGCACCGCCACGTGGACCCTGTGGGTAAGTTCTTTTATTTTTTTCATTTCATTTACCCACATTTTGACATAAGGGCATTTTTGCAAATGTTTTTCCACGTTATTTCAAAATTTAAATGCATTTAATGCAAAGGGAACATTAGCATTTAAGGCTATCATGTCAGCCGTCATTGGCAAATGAGAAGAAGATGAAAGGGTGCAACAGAGGAATGACTTCTTTTATGGGAAAATCAAATAGTCTTTTCAACTGTCCTTTGTTTGAGATTTTCCTATAAATAAAAACCTACTCTTACAATTTCACCTTTCCAAACTCTGAGCACCGTACCTTTCTTACCAACTTCATCTTCTCTCTCTCTCTAAAAACTTTAAATTTCATAACTTAAAACTTTGATCTTCAATGGCACCTAAAGCTCCATTTATCGATATGGTATGTATTTCTCAACTTCATCTCTTTATTTTCTGCAAATCTTTAGTTGAATCCATTATTGATGAACCATGAAGCTTCGAAAACCCTTGTTTGAATTTTTGTTCATATTTGCTTCATCTCCGTTAATCATTTTGAATGATTTAAGGCTGGGTTTTTGCTGGATTCTCGTTTGTTAGATTTTCTATATGTAATCTATTTTATGATCAACAAATGATTTGAACATCGATTTTTGATCTTTAAAAATTTTCTTATTCGAAAACCCATTTGAGTGTTCTTGATGTTTCTTGTTGATTCTGAGCAAAGTATGAATTTTTAATGTTATATTGTTAATCTACTGCTCAATGTGATCATTTTGACATATTATTTGTTGATTTTGGTGAACTTTTGTTGAATCTCTGTTCTTAGTGTTCTAAGTGTTCTTCGTGTTCATCATGCCTTCAACTTAACTGTTCATATGCCATGTTAAAATTATCACATGTTTTGATTTCATTTGATTTTCACACATGTTTTTATACTTAGAAAATTTTTCTATGAAATTTTTTCTTGCACTATTGTGAATAATCAACCGCATGCCTTGATAGTTTGGAACCGCCTTCATGAACCGCATACTAAGTTTGTTTGAGATATTACTTAGTATATAGGCTGGACACCATAACCTTCCTCTCTAAGCACCGCTTGCAGTGTGGGATAAACTTGGATTACAATGCCATGTACTAGTAAAATCTCTTGCATATTTTCAAAGTGTTTTAATTATGTTCACAATTTACTTGAAGTTTGGAGTTCTCAATATTTTCAACCGCATCAATTGCCAACCGCATAGATGCCCAAACCGTCAGGAATTATGAATCACCGTTTGGATCTAAACTCCTTTGTTTCATTTTATAGGATCCTAAATTCTTTATTCTGGCCATGAGATTAATGAGACCGAGCTCCAAGGAGATGCTCTTGGTAGAGAATTGATCAAGACTAACTACCTCGGAATCCTCCCTCTCTTCAACAAAGGCCAATCTTATATCATTCCGTCCTTTGTGGATCGCTTTTCTCCTCACTGCTCTAGGAGAGAGTAATTATCGGATGTACCAAGATCAAGTGCCTGGGTTTGGCAGTGTTGAAGGCTTCGATATATCCATTGATCATTTCGATATTAGAAGTACTTATGATTTTCATGTCTCTACGGATCCCCTATGGAGGTTGATCGTGATAAGTTCCTGGATGCAACCGCCTCTGTCTACATCAAGATCGACTTCTCTTTCGGTTATTACAAGAAGAGAGCTAGAAGAGAGTTTGGAGAACTTATGAGCCACTTGGGCTATCTTGTAGAGTGTCGTACGCAGATGTGGAAAGACCGGCAACCACAACAACTTCACTTCTTCTCAATGGACTTACTTAATTGTGCCATTTACAATGGTATTAAGTTAAATTGGCCCAAGATCTTGATGAAGGAATGGCTAGTTCCATCGATGCTTATCAATCCAGTAGTCAAGAATGAGCATCAAAGGTGGAGACCATTCTCATAGGTCCTAACCGCGTTGTTTACAAGCTATCAACACTTGGAGGATCTCGGACTTACAAGCCCCGAATTATCGTGCCTATGAGTGAGGGAGACTCTCTTGGAACCAGGTGTGTCACAACTTCGATATTCCTTTGGAGATACCCAAGTACAAGTTTCTTTTATGATGCCGATACCTCAACCCCAAGGAGTTCTATGTTGAAATGTCACCCGCAACCGCTTGACAAGTATCTTGCTCTTGGGAAAGCCATTAAGAAAGCCTCAAGGAAGAAGAATCTAGTCCTGGACCCTAAGCCTAAGAAATCTAAAACCGCACCATCTCAAACCGCTCGGTGCCGGGTCCAAGTTCTAAGGGTAAAGGGAAGATGACCCGAGAGATGAACTGATGAGGAGGAAGAAGAAGAGAGTAGCCGGCATCGCCCCTCTCATCAAGAAAGCAAAGACTGTGAAGACTCCCACCGCAAATCTCTCTCGAAGAAGATAAGGTTGCTTTTTACAAAGCAAAAATTGATAAGTTGGAGAAGGGCCGTAGCTAAGAAAATTGCCAAAGGTAAGCCATCTACATCCGAACCGCTTGCATACTTCTCAACCGCAACCCCAACCGCAACCCCTTCCTCAAACCCAACCGCCTCCCTCTCCAACCATATCTCCCTGCCCAACTCCTACTTCTTCACCCATTCAAACTCAAACCTCTTCTCCAATTCCTACCCAACATTTCACTCCTTCCAAATCCCTTTCTCCTAAACCTCTTTCTCCATCTCCTCCTCCCAAAACTGCAACCGCTCAGGGGGAGAATCCCAAGAAGAGGAGGTTCAAACAAATGGCCAAGAAAACAACCCCTCCAAAGAAACACTACCTTCACACTGTTGCCAAATCCAACCTCAAAATACCTGGTGAAACCTCCTCCTACTTTGATAAATCCTCCTCCATATCCAATTCAAATTCATCATCTCCTTCTGAATTTCAAACCCCTCAAAATCAAGCCACCTCAATTCCCAAAGCCTTTACTGAATGGACATCCAAGCCATCAGCAGGCCCAGCCCATTCAACCTCTAGGCTTAGAACTCCAACCCCTTCACCACAAAATTCACCTATACACCAATCATCCCCTCACAACTCAAACCGCACCCAAAATTCCCCTTCTAAATCCCCTATCTCTTCCCCACAAAAATCCAACTCAAATCATTCCAACACAATCACTTCAACTACACCTTCATACCAACCGGGTTTCTATTCCTATACCAACCGCCCCATCCCAACCGCCCCCATACCAACCGCCCCATTCCAACTACCCCACTTTCAACCGCCCTATCCCAACCGCTCCTATCACAACCGCCCCTTTAACCTTACCTCCAACGTTACCCATCTCCACTCCAACCTCATCTCCCTATACAATTCCTGCCTCACGTATTTTTCAAACCCTCCTTTCCCAAATACCTTCAACCGCTCCTCCTACCTATTCACAACCGCCCTCGCTTCACCTTTATTCCCTCATCATCAAACCGCTCCTCCACCCTCCGACTACTCCCAAATCCTTTCCACTCCTTCATCTTATTCAGTCCCAACTCCCGATAAAACCAAGGCCACATTGTCAAACTAACCGCTTCCCAATGCCTCCCTTCAAGCTTCCAACCGCTCCTTCAACAACTTGCCGAATCTCGGTCCCCATCTGATTGCCTCTCAAACCTTACAAATGGCTGATCATAAGAACTCCTTAAAGAGTTTTGCTCAGAGACTTGATGCCATTAAGGGGGAGAAGGATATTGCAAACATTGTTAAAGCCTCAGCTGACTCTTGCTTTGAAAATTTCAAGAAGGAGTTATCTGAAGGTATCGTTCAAATCCAATCATTTGGAGACTCTGACCTCAAAGAAATGATTTCTCAACTCTCAGCCGCCTCCAAAACCGCCTTTGATTCTCTCCCAGCCGAATTCCTCAAAACCGCCAATTCCCAACCGCTTCCTACTCAAGATATTCAAACCTCTCTGAATGCGGTTGAGACTAATATTCTTGGTGAAATTGATAGTGTCAAATCCTCGATGGAGGTCAACACCAATTCCTTGAATGATGATCTGGCTGCCAAATTGAATTCTATCAAGGATGAATTTAATGACCGCCTTGAAAACATCAAGATAGGATTCACTACTAAACTTGAAGCCACAGTCAATGAATTAAAATCCTCCATCCAAGTGACTGTTGATCTTGATCCTGAAGGATCGAAGCTATTTCGTTCGCACCGCAGCCAGCTCAGTGGGGAGATTCACACCTTGTTCAATTCTTTGAACTCCTCCTTTCAAACCTCAATTGGTGAGCTTTCTGATCAAGTGTCTGATAATTCCAAAGCTGTCTCTGATGCCAATCTCAAACTTGATGCTCAAGCAAATATCCTAGAGAGATTGGTAACCGCTCAAGGAAGGACCGCAGATGAGGTGAGAAGAATTAGAAAATCTTTGAAGTCTGAAACCTCTGCCTCAAATCTTGCAAGGAACCCAGAGATCAACCAACCGCAGCAGCAGCAGCAAGGTGAAGAACCGCACCAACCTTAGAACCGCTTTTGCTCTGTAATTTTTTTTTTGATAAACTCTTTTGTTGTTGGACCGCACCCTCTTTGTATTTCCTTTAGTCCAACTTTTGTTTTTTTTGCAACCCTGTAATTTTCTTTCATTCCTTTTTGTAACCGCCTGAGGAATTAATGGAAATTGCATCATGGTTCCAAAAACCTTGTTCATATCAAACTGCTTGTTTGTAGAACAATGAAACCTCTTATGGTTTTAAACCTCATTCAAATATTTTTCAACTTAAAATCATATTTTTTGAATTGAAGTTTAAACATCTCGGCTCAATACCGCACTTTGAACTTAAACTCATATTTCTTAAGTGTAACCTTGAATGCATTTCTCTACTTTCCATATTGTAAGTTTTTATCTCTTAGAAAGTATAGAAATCTATAGCTTAAGCTAAGTGTGTGCATTGACTTGGGACATGAATTACCATGTTAATTCTTATGGACATGTTCTTACCAAGTACAATGTTTGCTTTAGTTATAGTAGGTAATGGCATCAATCAAATAGGGGGAGATTGTTGGGTATGCATGTTTTAACCCTCCTATATTTGTATTAGATTTGATTGATACCATAACCTCCTGTCTATTTTAAGGACTTTAGGACCCTATGTAATGAAGCTTAGACTTCAATTTTTTAGTTAAGTCCATTTTATAGATTAGGTTAAATTTAGGCTTGAAGACTCGGCACAAGACTCATTGGAATTGAGAGTTGCGTTTCAAGAGTTTCAAACCGCTTCTTTGGAACCGCCCTAGCAAAACCGCCCTTAGCTTTTGCCTCGGTGAAATCCCTTGTTTGAAACAACTTCTTGAACTACTAAATTGCAACCGCCCTTTGATGATGAACCGCTCCTTTGGCAGCCTCATCATTAACCGCCCTTTCGATGATGAACCGCTCCTTTGCGGCCTCATCATTAACCGCCCTTTTGCAACCTCACCGGAGTTACTAACCGCACTTGTCAAACCGCCCGTACTCTGTAACCGCCCCCAATGATTGAGACTTGAAGTGAACCGCTCTTTGACTTTGTGATCCACATCAAGCAATATCCAATGTCAACCACCTTATCTTGTCACGTGATTCAAAGTCGTAGAAGATCTGCAAGGATCTTTGAAAAGGTGACAGTGTCCAAACCTCATTGCTTGGAGCCGGAGCATTATCGCCTTTATCTCGCAACTACCGTACTCAAAGGACAAAAGTGGTTGTCAGTGGACCAATAGGATTGCATCAAGTAATCGTCCTTCAACAAATGTATCCAACGGCTTAGTTTCTTGATGCTTGGGTATAAATACCCCCAATCTTCACCATTTGAAGATTGCTTGAAAAATTGAGAAATTGCCGTGTTCATAGAAGTCTGAAGCTCGCCGTAAATTATTCAACCCTTTGAATCTTCATCTTCATACTTCAAGAAATATTCCTAGCCCGTAAATCAAGCCTTAACAAAATCAAGAATCATTGTGCTCTACATCTCACGCATCTAAAGAGCCTTGATCTTGTTCACACACACTCACCTCACTTGTTCTAATCACATAGATTAAACACTTGAGATACACCGGTTATAGTTTTGGATTTGTTCTTCATAGAAAAGATTTTATTGTACTTTGTAATCTCTCAAATACTTAATATAAAATCTCTCTTAGAAATCCAAGACTAACCATCTTGGTAGTGGACGTAGATCGTTTATCGATCAACCACTCCAAATAGCGTGTTCTTACTTTTACGCAATTATATTTCTTGTGCTTACTAATTATCTATCTTTGTCTCTGTTTTATCTTTATTTAGATATCCATTATTGTGAAATAGTGTTTGGAGTTAACATTGTCAAAACCTCACTTGTTTGTAAACCGCACGTACCAACTACTTTGTTAAAACCGCTTTACAAACCTCCTCTATCAAAACCACTTTGTAACTCTAAATATTCCGTTGTGCATTTTACACTTTCACTTGCAGTCTATTATCAACTGCAAGAGGATCTTGTAAGCAAGAGGTTTAGTTTTTAAAAGAGGGCGAAAAATTTTAAACAGCTATTCACCCCCCCTCTAGCTGTATTTTCACCCTTGTTGCCACCTTTGGGACCAACACACTATGACACCCTATCAAATCCTATTTGGAAAGGAACCTACTCTAAAGTATTTTCATGTGTTTGGTTGTATCTGTTACATCCTTAATGATAGGGAATACTTGTCAAAGTTTGATTCCAAGAGTGATAAAACAATATGCATGGGTTACTCCCCTAATAGTAGAGCTTATAGGGTGTTTAACCTAAAAACAAAAACTATTATGAAATTTGCAAATGTGGTTTTTAATGATTCACTTGTTCTTAACCTGAAGATTGCTGAGGATGATGTTTCAGGTTGCTTGCTAGACTGGAAAGTTACAGACACAAATGCTGTGGAGCAAACAGAGGATGCTAAGACTGAAACTAATGCTGAAGTAGATAAGGATGTGACTAAGGATATGGACACATTTGTCTCCACATCCGCACCCACATCTGTCCCCACATCCTCCCAAACTCTTGAACCTGAGGACAGCTCCTCTGAATCTGATAAAGATGATACTCCAGAAGGTGACAAGGATGGGTTTGTGGACAGATCAACAGATATTCCTTCAAGAATCCAGAAAAACCATCCCACCTCACAGGTTGTGGGAGATGTGCATGATCAGGTGAACACCAGGAAGAAAGGAAATGTAAACTACAGAGAGCTAGCTGGTTTATGGAGTTGCTCATCAGCATTCTCCAAGGTATGTTTTTGTTGTTATGTTTCAAACATTGAACCTAAAAACATAACTGAGACTTTAAAGGATGTAGACTGGATTTTGGCCATGCAAGATGAGTTGAGCCAATTTGAAAAGAATGATGTCTGGACATTAGTTCCTAGGCCCTCTCATAGGAATGTCATAGGCACAAAATGGATTTTCAAAAATAAGACTGGTTTAAAGGGGGTAATTACTAGGAACAAGGCTAGACTTGTGGCTCAAGGGTATACTCAAGTTGAAGGGATTGACTTTGAGAAAACTTTTGCCCCTGTTGTCAGAATTGAGTCCATAAGACTCTTGTTAGCCATAACTTGCTACCTTAAGCTAACTCTTCATCAGATGGATGTTAAGAGTGCATTTCTGAATGGGGTCTTGAATGAAGAGGCCTATGTAGAATAACCTAAGGGTTTTGAGGACCCTGATTTCCCAAACCATGTGTATAAACTGAAAAAGGCTATGTATGGGCTGAAACAAGCCCCTAGAGCTTGGTATGGTAGGCTAACTGACTATCTGCTTTACTTAGGGTTCAAGAGAGGCGAATTGGACAAAACTTTGTTTGTGAGGAAAGAAAAAAAAAGAGATAATTTTGGCTAAAATTTATGTGGATTATATAGTGTTTGGATCAAATTCAGACACTATGTTGATTGCATTTGTGGATAGCATGACCTCCACATTTGAGATGAGTATGGTAGGTGAGTTGAACTACTTCCGAGGTTTACAGATCAAACAATTCAAGCAAGGTATGTTCATCTCTCAATCCAAATATGCCAAAAATCTGGTGAAAAAAATCTCCCTTGAACACTCCTCTCACCTCAGAACACAAATGGGATCATCCCAAAGGCTCAGTCATGACACAGATGGTGAGAGTGTAGACTAGACTGTGTATATAAGTATGATAGATACTTTGTTATACCTCACAGCTAGTAGACCTAACATTATGTATAGTGTATGTCTCTGTACTAGATATCAAGCAAACCTAAAGGTTTACCATCTCAAAGCCTTGAAAAGGATTATCAAATATGTGAATGGGAATGCAAACCTAAGGTTACATAATTCCAAAGAGACAAACACTAATTTGGTTGGGTATAGTGACTCTGATTGGACTGGAAATTGTGATGACAAAAAAAGTACTACTGGGGGCTGCTTCTATCTAGGGAACAACATTGTTTCTTGGTATATAAGAAAGCAAAATTGTGTGTCCCTATCTACAGCAGAGGCTGAATATGTTGCCCTTGATAGCTGTTGCACATAACTGCTATGGATAAACCAAATGCTTAAAGACCATGGGTTGAATAGCAAAATTCTTACTGCCTTCTATGATAACAAGAGTGCTTTAGACATATCCAAGAACCCTGTCCAACATTCCAGAACTAAGCATATTGATATTAGACACCATTTCATAAGGGATCTTGTAGAACAAAAAATAGTGTGTCTGGAATTTGTTGGGACTGAAAATCAACTTGCTGATATATTTACAAAGGCATTAGATCATGAGAGATTTTCCTCCTTGAGGAAGCCTCTTGGTTTGTGTGATATTTGAGGATGTGAGAACAAATGTGTACACATCCGTTGACACATCTGTATATTATCTAACTAAAAAAAAAATCATCATGCATTAGCACGAAATATCTCAGTGTGGTCACTTGTGTGTCAAACATTATTGACATGTCCGATTACTTAATTGTGGGCATTTCTTGTTCATGTTGTCTTTTGATAACTTGATACAATCTTTCTAGATATCTCACAGTGGGTGCCTTAATCAAGAGAAATAATTGTTTCTCCCATTTGAATGAATCCAGTACAGTGTGATCAAGTGATCCTCAAGATAATAGTTTGAAATCAAACTTGAAAAGATTACTGGACAAAGGGCTATCTTTGGGTAATAAGAAAAGTGAAAGCTACTCAATATGCAATTTATCCACAATAAAAAATGGTTGGATGCATCCTAGAGGCTGTGCAGATTAGATCATTGACTTTTTGTCATCAAGATGTGTCCTCAAATGTGACTCATCCTATGCCACATCTGAAACTGAGATTTTTTTCTTCACCTGTGTGATGCATCATTCTAGTCATTTAGCATATTAAAGTTATATAGGGTGCTTTATAAATATTTTCTAGTTTAGTTTCATTCTTAATTTATTCTTTGATTTAACATGTTCTTGATTTCCAATATCTCTTATGAAAAAGAAAGGTGTGTATCTAGATCCTCATGGAAAAAGGAAGGACAATTTCAAAGGGGTATTTGTGAAAGTGATATGGTTGAAGATATTTGTTGTTACCAGAAAAGGTATTTAGTATTTTGATTAAATTTAACTCCTAATTTTGTGGTGATAATCCATGTGTGAAGGGCAAGGGTTTCTATCCGTTGTTTACTATGTCAAATCATGCCGTTGTCTAGAGTTCTAGAGAGGTAAAACTTTCTTAATTGAGTAGGAAAGGGGGAGTTGTGGGTATAAATGTGACTCACATCTGTCACATCTCTTTAATTCCTCATTGTGTTTACTCCCCTTTTGCCCCGATTTTTCTCTCTCTCACACACGCACTGTTCTTGCTATTCTATCTAACCTAAACTGCAAAAGCAATGGAGCCTCAAATCCCTATTCGTGAGGAAGATATACTCGATGTACAACTAATCTCTGTGGCAAGGCCTGATCAACAACAATATGTACAAGAATCTCAACCCTCCTTCTTTGTCACTGTTCCACAATCACCGGAACAGGTATCAGATGAAGCTCCAACAAAGGAGGTACCTCCTCCATGTTAATATGTTCCTATGAAACCAACCGCTGTACCCTCACCACCAAAAATTCCCACTCCTCCACCATCTCCCATTCCACCAATAGTTGTGCCTTCTTCTCCTTTGGCTACTATTCCCTCTATAACCTCCCCAGTCACCAAGAAAATAAAATTACCAACCTCCAAACCCAAAGGGAATGCCATCAAATCCTCACCCCCCAAGAAGGTGAGAAGATACCACAGGGCTAGATAATTGTCTGATGCAGACAAAGCCAAGCATCAGAAGCTGCCTGGTGGCAAACTATCAACTGCTATTGCCCTAGAGGATGAAGAAGAGGAGGAGGAACCCCATTCCAAATTGGTCAGAAGGCCAAGGGCACAGAAGGATTTTCCCATTCAAGCTGAAAAAGATAAGGAGCCCTTAGCCAATTTGCTGATGGAACTAAAAGGGAAAAAGAAGGTTGCACAATATGAGCCTGTTCAGGCTGTGGAAGAAATGGAATCAAGTACATAGAGTGATGATACAACTAGTGATGAGAATTTCAAGCTTGGACCTGAGGAGCTTGACCAAGAAAAAGAAGACCAAGCTGAGGAATAACAAGCAGCTGAAGAATTAGTTGCTGAAATTGAAAGGGAGCCCTCTCCCCCAAAGGATGTGCCTTCAGATGTGCCCACATCCAAATGCACATCCACAAGGCTGACTTCCTAAAAGAGTACCCCTGTATCTCTTTCCTCTTCTACTGCTTTGACCTCTGTATCCCCTAGATTTTTATCTCTAGATGCCTCTGAAAGGCATGAGCAAATAGTGAATAAAGTCCTGATTAGAGAGATGAAGAGGGATATGGAGTCTTTTGCTAGGCTGGGTCTAAGTAAATTTTTTAAGGATAGAGGTATGTTGATCACCTAAACACCTTCTTTCCAAAAGTTGTGCATGAATTATATGCCAACTTATCTAAAGGTCTCGAACAATCCAGCTCTTCCCCATGTTTTCACTATGTATGTCGAAGGAAGTTCATACCATTTACCCCTCTCGTCATTAATACCTTTTTAGGGCTAGATGAGGTTTCTGATGAAGAATGTGATGTGTCTGAGAGTGAGATTGTGTCCACCCTTACTCATGGAAAGCTTAATGCTTGGCCCTCAAAACCTAAGGATTTAGGTAGTGGCTCTCTCACCTCCTTTTATTGTTATTATCCATCTCATCTTAACTGCCAACCTTTGCCCTTCAAACAACAAAACTTCTGTCACTAGAGTCCATGCTGACTTGCTATATAGGATAAGTGCCAATAAAACCATAAACTTTGGGGAATTCATTTTTAGAAAAATTTGTGGGTATTATGAGTCCCTCTTCAAGAAATGGTCCCTTCCTTATCCCTCCCTCATCTCTAAAGTCCTAGTTGCTCAAGGGGTTAAAATAGAAAGAGGTGAAGTAAGAGTGAGTGAGTTTGAACTGCTCAAAGAGACCAAAACCCTCCTGGATCCAAAGCAGAGATTTGTTGATCTGTCATTAGGGACTGAGCTTGAAGATGTGAGTCAGATGTGGCCACATATAGCTGTAAGTGCTTCAATTTGAGCTTGTTAGAATTTTCGTTAGAAAATTAACGAAAGTTATAACATTTCTAACAATTCCTAACATTCCTAACTTTTCTAACAAAGTGAGGGCAAAATGGGGATTGCCAAAAAAAGATAAACCAAGGAAAAGAATCAAAAAAGCAAAAGAAATAAGAAAAACCAAAAAAAGAAATGGCTGGAAACATAATCTGGCTGGTTAATTTGAATTTTAAAAAAGATTATTCCTCTTGTCCAAAGCCTGGAGCAAAGATTTAATGAACAAAGGCACGCCGCAGTCCTATCCGCGCGGATGAGATTGCAATTTTCAGAGGGCTATAAATTGAGCCCTCCAAATACAAAAATAAGGAGGAACAAGAGCACAATTCATAGTATCTCGGCGAATATACTCGAGAAAACAAAGGAGAATTCCATAAGAATTGTCACCTTTTTCTCTTGAATCTTCCCAACTTTCACTCACTCAAATCAAACCCAAACACTCTTGCATTCAAGCCTCAAACACTCATATATTCAAGCCAAAGCCCCAAAATACAAAGAAGATAGGTATAACCTCCCTCTTCTTACCCTAAATCTCTCATCCATGCATGCATTTTCAAACTACAAAATGTAGTTCATTCATCTTCTTGTCTTAGATCCAAGAAGATCACCATGGAAGTTCATCTCCATGGATGATCTTCTACAAGGATCAACATTATTTTCAAGTTCTCTTACTTTCTTGCAAAGAAAACACATTTTCAAAACCCTAAAAAACCTTTTCAAGCATCAAATCTCATTTTCAAAGGATAAAAATCCCCTTCCCAAGCAAATGAAGTGCTTAGTCCTAATGTACTCCAAGGATGGTTTGGTATAGTTGATTCACCACTAAAATGTCAAGTGATCACTAACCAAAACCTAGGGAAATGGGGACAAGCATGGATGCAAAACCCCCCTTAAAATCATATTTTCTTTCTTGAGAAGTTGCTGTCCAGTAGCAATTTTCCAAGATCCCAGTCCATTGTCTTAATTTTTGGACACAGATAAACTTGGAATTTGGTGTTGACTACAAAACACTTTTTGTAGCCAACATCCAGAGCTTTCCAGACATATTTTTACTTTATTTTTTGGGTGAGTAAAACTCCTATTTTCAAATTTTCTTTCAGAGGCTAGTTCATCAGCTTCTGGAAATCCAGATTGCATATCTGAGATTTTCAGAAGTTTTTGACCCCTCAAATCTTCTCCAAAATGGAAAATTCCTTCGCACAAATCTTATTTAAGGTGTCTGGAACAACTTTCATTCTCTGAGTTTATCCAGATTATGAAGTTTTAAGACCCTTGAATCCATTTCAAAATCAAAGGTCCACTGCCTTTTTCATTCTGGCAGAAGTGGCTCTCAACTTCAAAAGGTCTTTTGAGTACCAAATCTCAATCCAAAAATCTTCCAAAAAATCATGGGATCAGTTTAAAGTCTTAAAAAGATATCCCAATTTTTACTTTTCTGAGTTTCAAATTATTTTGGCCAAAACACACACACACACACACACACACACAAATGATTTTCAGCTTGGAAGACTCGTTTACGAGGCATTCCGGTGCACACTAACGTCCTTCCCGGCGTGTAACATGACCTCCGAACCCAAATTTCTGATCTCGGGCATTTTTCAAAGTTTTGGCCCTTAAAACAAAAATGACGTGGCGACTCCGTTCTTTTTCCGGGTTTTATTTGGTTTTTTTCAAAGAAACGCGAAAAATCGAATATTTTCCCGCGAAATGGCGACACATCATCACAAAGGGCGACTCCGCTGGGAATTAAGCTTTTTCTAAAAAATGATATTTGGTATATTGGTGGAAACCATAAAACTTCCCGTTACCGCCTCCTAACACGAGTCGGGGATAAATTGTGGTTTAACAATCCCACGTACCGGTATCACCGTTTTCAAAAAAAAAAGAGAAAAAACTTTTGAGGGTCAAGCTTCCGTCCCCGGTTTTGAAAATCATTTGTGTGTGTGTGTTAATTTTTGCACATTTTTCGTGTTGTTTTGGCCGCCTCGGAGAAAGTCAAAATTTTGACTGTCGGAATCATGTCCCTAGCTATCGGAATTTTCGTGCTTACGTGCTTATGTGTTCATTAAATTTCAAAAAAAAATTTCAAAAAAGGATTTTCAAAAAAAAGAAAATTTTCAAAAAAAAATCATGCATCATATTTTTAAGACACATAAAAAAATTTCTATTTTACTCGTAAAAGAATATAGATCGCTTGCACACTACGCGCACGTGACCGTACACCGCACACTACGTCCCTAACCCGGGAAATCCTTGTCGCGGTCCGTTTGGTCTTATTACGCCTCTGGATGAGCACAGACTACCCAAACATCCTACGGAGCCTCGTGTCGACCATGCACTTGTCCGTGACACACTTTGTCCGAGACCCGGTTGGTTTTTAGTCCGGTCCGTGTCATGCCCCGTCTCGTGTATAGACCTTTCCTTTCAAGCCTTTGTCGGCATACCGACTCAATATCTTTCGGGACCCTAATCGCCGAAGTTCTCGCCGGTTTTCCGCCGCAGACTTTGACCAAGATATTGACCGGCGCCTTGACTTCGGCTCGATCGGCACAAATTATACACCGACTCCCAAAGATTGACACCGAGTCATCAAGGATTAATGATTATTCCATGCCTAATTACGCTTAACCGACGACAAGTCAAGATCAATTGTGGACGCTATCGCTCCAAATCATGCCGACTTTTCGTCGAGCCCCTGGACATGATCTTGACTTTTGACGCCGCCTTGTCCGTAATTTACATCGAATGCTCGTTAAGACTCGATTACCCGCCGACTTTTAGGATCGTTTTTCTTTCGGTCGGTGGGACCCGCTGCCTCTATGTGACCCTCGCCCGGGCCGTCCACCCCGGGAGGTCGAAATACGTGTGGAATACGAGGGGCTTATAGACGTAGTGACGGGGCCCACCGATCCAGATCCAGTAGTTTGCGAAAAGAAGAGCAATCTTTTCCAACCGATTAGGTTAATAAAACATGTTTTAAGTAAACGTGAACAAATAATCGCATGTCGCATGAGCCTAAAGCCCAAACACCTACCCTCCTTCCATTCCTGCACATCCGAACCTTCGTGTCCTTTCCCCCGCAGCCTCCTCACAAAGGTTGGTTTCGGCACCGGGTCATCGTTTGATTAGTTGGGAAGAGTCAAGCGCGTCATCGCCTTCGCCGTTTATTCCGACTCCGGGTTTCGTAATGTCTCGCATCGCCGGTAATGATGGGGACCACATTGCTCCGTCCTCCAAAATCCCTCGCATGCACTCGCATTGGATCCAGCTTGGTAGAACAGATGAGACTTCGACATGAGGCTCAAATTGATGACCTTCCGGGGTTGTCGCAAGTCATGGTTTGACTATCGCCTCAATTCCGATGGCACTTTTACCGCAAAGAAGGAAGAGGGTTCTCCTCCTCTTCTTAATCGTCCCGATACATCAAGATGCTACCCCAAGATTCCTATGTTTCCACCACCAGGACTCCCGCCCGTCGACTTACAGTGGCAACCGGCCCCCAAACAGCTAGCCGTGGACGAAAGAGTTCGGTATACCGTCGCCTTGTCCCTCTCAAAGTGATGATCCCGCAAATATCACCGAGTGATGAAAATCAAGGAACAGCTTGAAGAAATATGGTCACCCATCAAAGCCCCGGAAGAACGCTGCAATGCATACAGCCCGGATTGAAGAGGCCACACGCCACTTCGGGACCTTAACAATATCCCAACCGACCGGGCTACCTCGAAGGACAAACATATGCCCGTTCCTCGACCTCAATATCTCTCATTATCCGGCAGAGTCCAATCACTCGCCTGCATGAGCCCCAGCAGATCCCCTGACCAGCCCACTCAAAGTCATTCCAAAGACCGCCAACCCGAGGTCCCAAATCCGCCACCACCCGTAGAACACATTTGGTGGGATATTTGTGATCGTCCCGATTGCCTTGAAAGGGATTATCAGATCGGATACACGAGGACCGTCCTCCTAAGAAAAAGAAAATTTCCTCCCAAAGAAAAATTGGAAGGAGAGATTCGAGGCCGGTGATAACAAGTGGGGAACGCTGGGAGCCATCTGGGGATTTGATTATTATGTACTCTACTCCAGCCGCCTTCCCAAAGCAAACAGGGTAAAAGAGCGTAAAAGCCTTGCCAACGACGGAATTGAGACCTTCTGATACCGTAGTACCGCAGTAACGTAAGTCCAACCCCTCGGGTCGCCCAAGGTTCGCTTTGTCCAGCCTCCCGAGTATACACCGACGAAGAAAACCGACGCTGGGCCTCGGCGCTCCCACTCAATCAACATGTTGATCTGGAGATGGCAACCGCCACAAAAGGCCTCGCATAACCTGTGGGCTTCGGCAAAGGCTCTACCTCGCAAGAAAAAGCACGAAGTGACCGGCTTGATGACTCTCTATCCCGAGATAAGGACCAAATCTATGACCCCGCCTATATGGGCAAAGCATGATCACCTTTCGCGACGAAGATTTACCAAGAGATGTCTCCCAACATAATGAAGCCAGACATCACCATTAAGCTCAACACGCATCGCTCCTCGGAGTATTGGTGGACAACGGATCGCCCGTTAATGTCCTCCCTCAAAGATGATGCGGGCCTTACGCATCAATGAAAGGCACATGATCCCATCTACCCTGGCCGGGCCAAGGCATATGATGGCACGTCCCGTCCCATCCCGGGGACAGTGACTCCGAACTCGGTACGAAACCCAAATGGTGCCCGCAAAGTTCCATGTAATGGATATCCCCTCCGAGTTCACAAACTCTACTAGTGGCGCCCTTGGTTGCATCACATGAAAGCCATAGCCTCCACTCTCCACCAATGTGTCAAATTCATTAACCGACAAGGGGACCTTCAAGTCATAAGGGGCGACAGCCTTCCTCATAGGGAACGAAGCCGAGACCGTTACCAAGCATGCTCTTAGCCGACACCGGGCTACCTCCTCCGAGTCGACCAAGTGACTATCGGGGCAAGTCTCGCCGTAATCCCCTGTAATCCGGTGATGCCAACTATGTCAACGCACTCAAGCGAGCGTACTCCGAAGAAGTCGATTCATCAAATCCAATTGTCATTTCCAACATTCGGAGGCATACCGGAAGGAAACATTGAACGCCGCCATGATACAGCACACAAACCCCTGTTCCTAATCACGCCTTCGTCACCATTCTTCAAACCCACTCTCCGACCCTCGCCAAGCCAGAAATTTTCATGATAAAGATCGACAAGCATCGTCATACTCAACTCGAATCTATGAACGTCGTGTGGGACGTCCTCAGCCGAACTACCTCGCCAAGCCTTTCCGCTCGAGTATGGGACATGAGATTTTTCTAGCAAAGACACCGAGACGCAATACGCCCTTACATCTCGGATTGAGCGGCCGATTGTGACGAAATGGAAATCCCTGCACTGAGGAAGATCCCTACATCCACATGCTCGCCTTTCGACGCTAGACGCAATTGATCCTCGGTTCGTAGAAAGAGATGATAGCAAATGGATCGAGGAAGGAGAATGTAAAAGAGACAGCCCCGAGTCATGAGGCCCCCGACAAAGAATGCCGCTAAAGAATTGGGAAACTCTCTCGTGCCCGTCCGCGACCAAAGAAGAAATGATCACCAAACTTGGATTGGTCCCCCGTCCCTTTGTGTCAACCTTTGTAAAGTCCTCTCGAGTCTCTCATTGCTGAGTTTGAGTCTTCCGAGTCGTCCGATGGCCTCACGCCCGAAGACCACGAAATTGTAGCCAATGCCGTATTCCCTTTTATTCTCAATGAAATGACGAACCTTTCGAGTATCCCTTAATTGCCACTTTAACTAATGATGAATTAACTAATGATCTAAAAACAGCTTAATAACGATTCACTAGATGAAGAAGCGGACACATTAAATGAACAATATATCAAAGAAATCTTTAAGCAAAGTTGTCCTGAAAGAGGAAAATCGAGCCCAAGCCGCCGAAGAGATTTTGACGAGTGTGAATTTGGGAACCGCGGAAGAGCCTAAAGAGACGCAGATTGGTAGTTTCTTCGAAGGGACCGAAAGGGATGCCCTAATTGAGCCGCTAAAAGAATTCGTGGATGTGTTCGCATGGTCCTATAAAGATATGCCGTGCCTCGATCCTTCCATAGTTGAGCACCGAATACCGCTCGACCCGTAAGTCAAGCCGCAGCGTAAGCTAAGAAGAATTAAGCCCGAATGGTCCCTACAAGTGAAAGAGGAGATAGAAAAGATGCTCAGTAAGGTGGTTCATCGTAGTCATTGAATACCCTACATGGCTTTCCAACATAGTAACAAGTGACCAAGGCCAACGGAAAGATCCGGCCGCGTAGACTTCAGAGACTTGAACAAAGCCACCCAAAAGACGATTTCCCGCCAAACATCGACATTTTGGTAGATTCCACGGCCAACCATGAAGTCAAATCCTTCGTCGACGGTTTTGCCGCTACAACCAAATCAAAATGGCGTAAGAGGATCAAGCCAAAACGGCCTTCACAACCCCTCGGGGCACCTATCGCTACACTGGCCATGCCATTCGGACTAAAGAATGCCGGGGCTACGTACCAAAGGGCGCTACTACTGCTTTCCATGACATGATCCACAAAGAAATTGAGGTCTATGTGGACGACATGATAATACATTCCAGAGGATCGATGGCCAGCACTTTGTTGATTTGAGAAAATTCTTCGGCCGCCTCCGAGACCACAAAGCATGAGACCGAATCCACTAAGTGCACCTTCGGTGTAAGACGAGGTAAGGTGCTAGGATATATGGTGACGTAACGGGGAATCGAAGTAGATCCCCGTAAAATCAAGGCGATAGTTGAAATGAAGCCACCCCTGACACCGACGTAAGTGAAATCCTTCATGGGAAGATCCGCAATACATAAGCCGCTTTGTAAATCACCGACCTCGATCTCGCGAGCCGATCTTCAAGTTGATGAAGAAAATGCCTACACGTAATGGACTCCAATGCCGCCGCCTTTGAACGTATCAAGGCATACCTTGTGAATCCCCGATTCTCTCGCCCACCACATCGGCAAAAGCCACTCTTGCTATATCTAACTGTCACTGATACAAAGAATTGGGGCTATGCTAGCTCAAGAGAAGAAAGATTCCAAGATCGAAAACGCCATCTATTTCGTAGCGTAAAGCTCCAAGGAAGCGAACTCAATTACTCGCTTGCGAGAAGACTTGCGCAGTTTGGTCCGGGTAGTGGGAAAGTTGAAACACTACATGCAGCCTCACCCGATACATCTTGTCTCAAGGATAGACCCCATCAAATATCCGTTCGACAAGCCTTCCATCTCCATGAGGTTGGCAAAATGGTCGTTCTTTTTGGCCGAATATGACATCACTTATGTTTCAAGGAAATCCGTAAAAGGACGCATAATGGCGTAACATTTGGCCGATTTCCCAAGTGATGAGTCCCGAGGACTCGAACCTCAATTTCCCGATGATGGAATCTTCGCTCTAGAAGGAGAAAATCGCCGGCAACTCTTCTTCGACGGGGCGTCAAACAAAAGGGGGAACGGAATAGGAATGCTTCGGGTCGATCCTACCGACGAACACACCCCCATAGCAAGCAAGGTTGAACTTCAAGTCACCAACAACGCCGCCGAATATGAAGCTTGCATAGCCGGGTTGGAAGCCGCCCTTGAAAGAAATATCAAGGAATTGGAGGTGTATGGTGACTCGCCCTCATCATCAATCAGGTCTCTAACAAATGGAAGACCGTGACCCGGTCCAGTAAATATCACACTTACATGGAAGAGCTAGTAACTCAATTCAAGGAGATCGCCTTTCATTACTTGCCCAGTGGATCGCAATGCATTTGCGTGCATGCTCCGGCAACGCTAGCCTCCTCGTTGAAATACCCGAAGGGAAGTCCGTCAAACCATTCGTAGCCTGGGTAGAAGAGAAAATCCCGCTATTGCTTTGAAATCGGCGTAAGCCGAACCGGCCAATGATCCCCGGTACACTCGTATCTACCAAGCACCGAAGGATGGCGAGGCCCCTTTCAAAAATGAAGATGGGGAATATAAAGAAGGAATCAAAGCGAAAAGTCTCTCACTCAAGCGGCTCGCCTCCCATTATGTTCTTTTGGGAAATATGCTATACAAGAAGCGTTATCAAGGCCCCCTCCCGCGATGTATCGGCAAACAAGAGGCTACCGAACTCATGAAAGAAATACATGGTGGTACCTGCGGCCCTCACATGAATGCTCGAGCTCGATGCAAATCATACCGAGAATGGGGTACTTTGGATCTCCATGGAAACCGATCCGCATCCAGCCACAAAAGCCGCGACAAATGCCGCCGATACTCCAATCTTAATCACTTGCCTCCTCACGAGTTATACCGCATGACAACCCTCGGCCTTTCGTCACTTGGGGAATCGATGTCATAGGCAAAATCACACCATCAGCAAAGAACGGCCACGAATTCGTCCCCGGTAGCCGTGGATTATTTCACCAAGTGGGTTGAAGCCAAGTCCTACAGAATCCTCAACTCAAGAAAAGTAGCCCTCTTCATCAAAGAGAACATCATATGCAGATACGGGTTGCCAAGCCCGAAATCATCTCGTATAATGGATCCCACTTCAAGGGGAATGTGAAAACCGCCGCGTAATTCCGAATAACCCGTCACAAGTCATCTCCTTACAGCCCCAAACCAACGGAGCCGTTGAGGCAAAGAAACAAGACTCGGAAAATATCATCCGGAAAATGGCCGTCCAAGGCGTAGATTGGCCCGAGAAGTTACACTCCGGCACTCGGGGCTACGTAACACGGGCCGAACGGCAACCGGGGAAACACCGTTTGCCCTCACATACGGAATGGAAGCCGTACTCCCAATCGAGCTAGAGATCCCCTCGCTCCGTATACTACCGGGAAAGCGATCAACGAGGTCGAATGGCTCCGCAGTCGCCATGACGAATTGGCCCCGCTAGATGAGCGACGATTGAAAGCCATGGAACACATCCGAGCCTACCAAGGAAGAATGGCCAGAGCCTTTGACAAGAAAGTAAAGCATCGGAGATCCGAGAAGGGGATCTCGTTTTAAAAGAAAAGCCCCCTGGCCCGTATCAACCCCTCGGCAAATGGGAGCCTCGTATGGGTCGGGCCATACGTCGTCCGTAAGATCTTCTCCTGAGGAGCCATGCAACTTGGGTGCACCTCGACGGAATCCCTTGACACCCAAAGGAATGGTGACAAGCTGCGCAGATACTACGCGTAAAAAAAAAACAAAAACAAAAAAAAAAGAGTGCTAAAAGAGTAATACCCAACTAGGTTGAAAACCCGAAAAGAGCGGCCTAGGTAAAAAACAGTGGTTGCACCAAAAAAAAACAAAAAAAAAAACAAAAAAAAACAAAAAAAAAACAAAAAAAAAAAAAAATCGACCGCTTGAACTACGAAGACCCGAGCTCCTCAAAATGAGGGGAACGTAGGCACGGAAACGGTTCGGTCTAAAACACAAATAAAAGTCATACTTTGACATCAATACAACCGATCGTACCATGAAAGCGTCTCGAAAACTCAAGCAATTCAAATATTCATTACAAGTTAAAAACTTTTTGATGAGTCTAAGCCCGATTCATTCCTACAACCGGCAACCTCGCTAAAAGAAATTAAGATACATAATCAAACTAATGTGTCCGCCATGGCAAGAAAGGGATACTCGGAAAACTCGTAGTCACTCCAAGCCACTCGAACCGGCCTCTCCCCTCTTCTTCCCCTTCGAGTCTTCTTCTTCGAACAGAAAATGTCGGTCTTCCTCCTACCAAGCTCGTATAGGAACAGGATCTATCAAACCAACCTCCGTCGTGGGCCTTAGTAGCCCTAGCGTCATCTCTCATCTCCCGTAGCCTAGCCGGTAGCATAGGAGCCCTCCTCTCCCCGTCTCGACGTAAGCCTCATAGTCGGCCGCGCCGTCTCCGCTCCCGTGCGAGGGCCGGCCTCGCCGCCCTCCTCCTCTCCGAAACAGCCAGTCCTCCGCACCCACAATGGCCTCACGCCGTCTCAAAATAGCCATCCGAGTCTCTCCCAAATGCCTCTCGTACTCAATCCAGTGTACCAAGTGGTCAGAACACCGGCCTCTGACGCCCGAGGATAACCCGAGGAGGAAAGACGTCATACCTCCATGCTCGGGAAAGAAAGGGAAACACCGAAGGATCATCCATAAAAACAGAGCCACCACCCCGATGGCTATATCATCAAAGTTCTCCAAAGGAACCTCGCTTCCAAGCCGAACCGTCTCGTAACCAAAGACGGAATATAGAAGCCGGACCGAGAAAGCCCCTAAGCATGACCACATGAGACCCGTCCCGAAGCACTCGCGAGTCTCCACCCGCCAACAAGGCACTCGACCATCTCGATATCTTCTCGTCCGGCGACCAGCCATCCAACGCTCCCATGAGCCCCGATCATCAAAATCCACAAAGAACCCCTCCCCGGCAAATGTCCAAGGCTTCGATCATGTCTGGAGTTTCCCGAAGAATCCCCAAACGCTCCATCGCCCACAGTGGTCAAGAGGAACGGCCGCCCGCGCATATACCGCTTCCCGGTAGCGCCTATCGAGAGCATGAAAAGTCTCTCCCAAAATCAAAGGAACGACATCTCTCGCCTGTGCGACAGCCGAACGACAACATCCAAAGAAAGACCGATGGCAAATCCCAAAGGAATAGACCATGAACAGGTGCCAAACATACAAAGTGCAAAGGCATCCCAATAGGCATCATCCACCAAGCCTAGGCCCCTAAACCTATCGGGAAGGCCGGAAATATCAAAATGATCGGGACCACGGATCATACCTTGCGCTTCCTCCGGGAAAGATGAAGGAGGACGCACACCGTCAACAAAAGAAGCCCCTCCGGCAAAGGAACCGCTATCTCTTCCACCTCCGACCACCAAGCAAGGCCCGAAATTCTTCCACTGGAACAATCTCGTTGAAGGAAAGGCAAAAGACATGCCTTCTAGTGTCCCAAAATGAGGAAGAAGCCCTCAAAAGCTCATAATCCGAATCAATTCCTCGAGAGACCATAAGCACTTCACCTTATACCTTTCTTCAAAGAAGGACCTCCTCTCATGCATAATCTCCCGACCAATCCTTGAACTTGTTGAAGAATGACATTTGGGATTCTTGGGACAATTTTGATGGAGCTTTTCTAAGGTTTTCCATGGTTTTTCTCTTTCTCCCCGAAAATGGCCGTTTGACCGGAGGTCAAGAGGATATTTGAATTTGAAATAAAGTGAGACCAGATCTCAAGCAAAATTAAAGGACAATGTCGATGCAGGACTCCTCCGCGCGGATATGTTTGCTTTCCATCGAAAAATCTGCAAATGTACCCAAGCCGCTACACCAAAAGAGGAATATTCCGTCCCGCTGCTCTAACCCGTGCAAAAACCTCCCCAAACCACCCATATACCAAACACTAACACCCTTGCCAAAAAAACCAAGGCTCATGCAACACCGCATTCATACCGCATTGCATCCATAAAAGAATAAAATCCTAAATTATTACATTCCAAAAAAAAAAAAAAAAAAAAAAAGAAAAAAAAAAAAATCAAACAAAAACAAACATCAATAATCCTAAATTATTACATCCCAAAAAAAAAAAAAAAAAAATGTGCATAAGCCGTACAAATCTCAATCCCGGCTATAAATCTCAAAATCTCGTAAAATCGCCTAAAAAATAATTCGTGGGGTAATCAATCGTAATCCCTAGCGCCCGACGCCCTGTCCCCGGCCCCTCTTACGACTCGGGCCCGCTCCTCAGGAGCCCCGAAAATCTCGGGCTCGTAATCGTCCTCGTCTCCGCAAAGAGGCTCGTCAGACCAACCGGCACGCTCCGATAGGGCAAGCCGAGATCTCGCGAAAAATCATATCCGAAGGTGAAGGCGTCGGACTCCCGGACGTACGAAGACGACTCCACCATGCCGCCAAACGTGTCCTCGCCCGTGTGGATCCCCGAGAATGACGTGATCCGAAGGCGCACCGCGCTGGGATCAATGAGAGGAGACAGAGGAGTCTCCGAAGAAGTCTCGAACGAATAGGGGAAGCCTCCCGCCTAACTGTGCGCCGGCCGTGGTCGCCGCTCTAGCTCGAGGAGCCCCGCAAGCGACCATCCTCCCGATGAATCTCTTAGCTCCGATCACTTGCTTCGCGCCTTCTCGACGACCACCTCCGAAAACCGCACAAAAGCAAAAGCGCGAAATGCTTGAAGCAAGAAATGATGACAGAAAGAAAAGAAAAGACAAAAGCAAAAAAAAAAAAAGAGAAGAAAGGGGGGAAGGAGAAACCATACCTTCATACCCTGACGAGGCCTAAAGCTCGTGGAAGCCGCTCAGCCGAGGGATCTCGCACCCTCAATCGGACCCCATCCCGGATATATGAAAATCCGTCCGAGGGTACCGCGGATCCCAAGCCCCTCTCTATCCGTAACCCGGGGCATCCTCACCTCCTCAAAACAAATACGGGTACGGCTCACCGCCACAAATGCCGAGAAGTGCCGGCCGGCCCTGTAATCATCCCAGTCGCAGATCCGTCACTCGGGTGCATCATATCGGCAGGAGGCTCCACCGGTGTCCTCAAAGGCGAGTTCACGCCATGCCGGCGCGTCACCCTCTCTCCTGCATAATAGGCATCGCAGTCGACCTCTCGTAATCCTCCGCCGCACGCCCAAATCTCGCCCTTCACCGCGCCACCTCGAAGCGATCCTGTGGATAAAATATCATCCTCTCATCCGTCTCGCCCTCCGTCAAAGGAAGGCAATCCGCGTATCCGAGAGTCGTACGCCCCGGAGCTTATCTTCTCCCGGCATGCTTGGACCAAGAGCGCATGGCCGGATACGCCCGACGTACTCCGGGCCGCCGCCACATCGTGACATGAAAAACTCCAACGCCCATACCGCGAAAGGTAAAAATCAAATCAATCCAAAGGCAAAAGAAAAGTGTGTGCTCAAAAAAAAAAAGGGGGGAAAGCAAAAAGAGAGCTTATACCTCCAGTGGCAAACTCAAAGCAAGATAAGGAGCTCACAGCCTCTTCCCACTGTATGCTATCGAGAGCAAAGTAAAGCTCGCCACCCGCCTCTCCCCAGAGACATCTCCAGCCATCTCCATGTCCTCCAAGGACCTCAAGAAGGCAAAGACCGCCGTCCCTCAAAGCATGTCCAAAAAGGGTACTCGAAAAAGCAAACCATAAGAAGGCCCCGGCAACTGACGGCGCCTATCCTCTCCTCCCCACCCTCATAGCTCACAATGGTCTCCACAATCTTCCCGTAGACCACCGCATACTCCATCCCCATCCCCTTTTTGGGAATAGGGGAAAATCCCGTAAGAGCTCGCAGATCCGCATCGCCGTAGCCATCCCGCCACTCAATGCCGCTGGCCCATCAAGGACAAACCCGTGATCGCAAAGCATAGTCGAAGGCGTAACCGTAGCCTCGCCCCAAAAGAAGTGAAACGTGTGGGTCGCATCCCACCAATGCCGCGCCAAAGCAAACATCGTGCCCTCGCTCTTAGTGGAACTTGACCAATCCCCTCAAGCACTCAACAAACTCCCAAAGCCCGGCCTCAACAATAACTGGCCTGACTCGGCTAAAGCTCCTCGGCCCGCATTCGGAAGCCTGGTCCCACAAGTCAACTACTGACTCCACCGATCCTCGAGTCTTCATCTTGTTCACCGCTCCGTAACGTAGTTGTTTCCACCCCGCAATAAAAAAGAAAATGTCAAAAAATTGCATTTGCATTTGCACAAAAAAAAAGCATACATATGCATCATGAAATTTCAAAGAAAATTCGACAAAGATAACAAAGATACAATGAGCATAGCCCCATTTTTCTCGCACAAAAAAAGAGAGAACAAGCTTTTCAAAGAAATCCCAATCAACATTCATCAAAAAATGCAAGGAGTCAACGGAAGCAAAAGCTCTGTCCCATTTTCATAAAATAACATGCATACATTCATCGAAAAAAAATGCATTCCTACGGAAGTAAAAACTCCGTCCCATTTTCATAAAATAACATGCATTCAATCAACGAGAGGAAAAATCCGTCCCACCTTTCAAAAAAAAAAATCAATCAAAAAAAAAAATACATTCATATCATCATCTCATGTTGGCAAAATGCCAATTCTTTCCTCAAGCAAAATACACATTTTGAAACACCAACAAATTCATTGCAACATGCATATCATCAAGATCAATATTCAAATTTCAAAAAAAAAAAAAATCACAATTCATAATTTTCGAATTTACAAAAAAAAAAATGGCGAAAATGCCAATTCTTTTTCCCAAGCAAAATGCACATTTTGGGTTACTCATATACTCATAACATGCAAAGCATCAAAATCAAGATTCAAAGCCAAGAACATCAATCATTCGAATTGTCAAAAAAAAAAAATTCAAAAATCACCCAAAATTCAATTTCAAGCAAGAATCAACAAAGGGAATGAAAAGATTCGAAGTATACCATTCGAGACTCGGATCAAGCCCAATGTTGCCAAGCACGGGTAGGGCTCCTCCGCAATCGATTGCGAAAGAGTATAGTGCCTCCTCATCCTGACGAGCTCCAATCGTCTCCGCCACCGGCCACGTCCTTGGCCTTGAAAAGCACCTTCCCGTGTTCCATTGCTCGAAAATCGAAGAAAATCGAAAGATTTCAAGCTTTTGCCCAACAATGGCGGTTTTTGCGTTTTCTCTCTTCCTCTCGTAATTCTCGTAAAAAACAGATCGGGAAGAAGAAAGGGGCGGCCCTCATTTAAAACCCTTCGAACACGCTCCTATCCGCGCGGATAGGATTGTTAGGTCAAAATGACCCTTTTGCCCTTTAAAAATCCAGTGACTCTCAGCTTAGTCCCCAACTTGACAGAGTTAACCAAAGTTAACCAAAGTCGCCCCGACAAGAAAATTACCCCTAGCCAAACGTAAGACCGATTTCCCGAGAAAGATAACGAGATCCCGTATCTTCATCAAAATCATCAAACGGCAAATAAACGTAAGACCGATTTCCCCGAGAAAGATAACGGAATCCCGTATCTTTCATCAAAATTACCCCCGGCAGTCAAATGTAAGACCGATTTCCTCGAGAAAGATAACGAGATCCCGTATCTTTCATCAAAATTACCAACGGCAGTCAAACGTAAGACCGATCTCCCCGAGAAAGATAACGGAATCCCGTATCTTTCATCAAAATCATTCCCCGGCAGTCAAACGTAAGACCGATCTCCCCGAGAAAGATAACGAGATCCCGTATCTTTCATCAAAATTACCCTTCGACAGTCAAACGTAAGACCGATTTCCCCGAGAAAGATAACGGAATCCCGTATCTTTCATCAAAATTACCCCCGGCAGTCAAACGTAAGACCGATTTCCCCGAGAAAGATAACGAGATCCCGTATCTTTCATCAAAATCATCCACGGCAGTCAAACGTAAGACCGATTTCCCCGAGAAAGATAACGAGATCTCGTATCTTTCATCAAAATCTTCCCCTAGCCAAACGTAAGACCGATTTCCCGAGAAAGATAACGAGATCCCGTATCTTCATCAAAATCTTCCCTAAGCCAAACGTAAGACCGATTTCCCGAGAAAGATAACTAATCCCGTATCTTTCATCAAAATTACCCGGCAGCCAAACGTAAGACCGATCTCCCCGAGAAAGATAACGAGATCCCGTATCTTTCATCAAAATCATCCAACGGCTAGCCAAACGTAAGACCGATTTCCTGCACGAATACGTCCGATTTTCCTCAAAGAAAGGCTAACAAAATCCCCAGCAAAGTTAATGGAATCCCAAAAGCCAACGGAATCTCGAGAAGATCTCGAACTACGAAAGGGCTTGATTCCCACTAGGGATACGTAGGTAGCCTGTCATTAGGTCCAGCCCCTCGACTAAAATGGTCACCCTCTCCTTCGGCAGCAGACAAAGTCCACCGAAAGGGCATTTCACATCAAGGTTCGAGGCACCTAAAAAGCCATCATCATCCAGGTTCAAGGCACCTAAAATGCCATCATCAAGGTTCGAGGCACCTAAAACGCCATCATCAAGGTTCGAGGCACCTAAAAAGCCATCATCATCCAAGTTTGAGGCACCTAAAACGCCATCTTCAAGGTCCGAGGCACCTAAAATGCCATCATCAAGGTTCGAGGCACCTAAAACGCCATCTCCAAGGTTCGAGGCACCTAAAACGCCATCTCCAAGGTTCGAGGCACCTAAGACGCTATCACTAGGAAAGCGATAAATCGCAATCATCCCCAAAGCAGAGCTGATAGCCATCGACCGAAAATGGTCATTCCTATCCCCAGCAGAAGCGGATACCATCGACCGAAAATGGTCATCTCTTATCCCCAACAGAAGTTTCTCTCCATCACCCGATCAGCAGGCTCGCTTCAAGGTTCGAGGCACCTAAAACGCCATCATCTCTGTGGTCAAAGACCCGAACTACGATCGGCTTGATTCCCATTCGGGATACGTAGGTAGCCTATTAATAGGTTCAGCCACCCGATCACTGATCATCCTCGCCAAATATGGAGCCTTACTCTTATCGACGACCCCGCTTCCTTCGAAGCGCCGTCGCCGAGGGGCTACTGTAAGTGCTCCAATTTGAGCTTGTTAGAATTTTCGTTAGAAAATTAACGAAAGTTATAACATTTCTAACAATTCCTAACATTCCTAACTTTTCTACCAACGTGAGGGCAAAATGGGGATTGCCAAAAAAAGATAAACCAAGGAAAAGAATCAAAAAGCAAAAGAAATAAGAAAAACCAAAAAAGAAATGGCCAGGAAACATAATCTGGCCGGTTAATTTGAATTTTAAAAAAGATTATTCCTCTTGTCCAAAGCTCCTGGAGCAAAGATTTAATGAACAAAGGCACGCCGCAGTCCTATCCGCGCGGATGAGATTGCAATTTTCAGAGGGCTATAAATTGAGCCCTCCAAATACAAAAATAAGGAGGAACAAGAGCACAATTCATAGTATCGGCGAATATACTCGAGAAAACAATGAGAATTCCATAAGAATTGTCACCTTTTTCTCTTGAATCTTCCCAACTTTCACTCACTCAAATCAAACCCAAACACTCTTGCATTCAAGCCTCAAACACTCATATATTCAAGCCAAAGCCCCAAAATACAAAGAATATAGGTATAACCTCCCTCTTCTTACCCTAAATCTCTCATCCATGCATGCATTTTCAAACTACAAAATGTAGTTCATTCATCTTCTTGTCTTAGATCCAAGAAGATCACCATGGAAGTTCATCTCCATGGATGATCTTCTACAAGGATCAACATTATTTTCAAGTTCTCTTACTTTCTTGCAAAGAAAACACATTTTCAAAACCCTAAAAACCATTTTCAAGCATCAAATCTCATTTTCAAAGGATAAAAATCCCCTTCCCAAGCAAATGAAGTGCTTAGTCCTAATGTACTTAAGGATGGTTTGGTATAGTTGATTCACCACTAAAATGTCAAGTGATCACTAACCAAAACCTAGGGAAATGGGGACAAGCATGGATGCAAAACCCCCCTTAAAATCATATTTTCTTTCTTGAGAAGTTGCTGTCCAGTAGCAATTTTCCAAGATCCCAGTCCATTGTCTTAATTTTGGACACAGATAATCTTGGAATTTGGTGTTGACTACAAAACACTTTTTGTAGCCAACATCCAGAGCTTTCCAGACATATTTTTACTTTATTTTTTGGGTGAGAAAAACTCCTCTTTTCAAATTTTCTTTTAGAGGCTAGTTCATCAGCTTCTGGAAATCCAGATTGCATATCTGAGATTTCCAGAAGGTTTTGACCCCTCAAATCTTCTCCAAAATGGAAAATTACTTCGCACAAATCTTATTTAAGGTGTCTGGAACAACTTTCATTCTCTGAGTTTATCCAGATTATGAAGTTTTAAGACCCTTGAATCCATTTCAAAATCAAAGGTCCACTGCCTTTTTCATTCTGGCAGAAGTGACTCTCAACTTCAAAAGGTCTTTTGAGTACCAAATCTCAATCCAAAAATCTTTCAAAAAATCATGGGATCAGTTTAAAGTCTTAAAAAGATATCCCAATTTTTACTTTTCTGAGTTTCAAATTATTTTGGCCAAAACACACACACACACACACACACAAATGATTTTCAGCTTGGAAGACTCGCTTTACGAGGCATTCCGGTGCACACTAACGTCCTTCCCGGCGTGTAACATGACCTCCGAACCCAAATTTCTGATCTCGGCATTTTTCAAAGTTTTGGCCCTTAAAACAAAATGGCGTGGCGACTCCGTTCTTTTTCCCGGGTTTTATTTGGTTTTTTCAAAGAAACGTGAAAAATCGAATTTTTTCCCGCGAAATGGCGACAC